>OZ012737.1:196867765-196952765 GCA_963859935.3 Lathyrus sativus
GCATACCTGAAACACAGATTATGAATGCAAGAGGCTTTTGCCGCCTTCGCGATATAATCGGTTTTACCTGTAATGGCCTTCCAAAAGTCACCTGCACTGAAATTACCCGGAGGTGCTCCGGGTCCAAAACTTGGTAGCTTCAGAATATCTCCCAATTCCACTATTGTCAGACTGTGATCGGTATCAAGCAGACGAAATTTCAGCGTACCATAGTATTCCTCCTCCGTACCTGTCCACCGATGCTTGAGCTGAAATTCTAAAGTACTCAGGAATTCAAGAGTTATGCGCTCATAAGTCGGCGCTTCGAATTGCATAAACTCAAGCATACCAAGAATGTGAAACATTCTATGTACTTTTATTCTCAGCCCTAGATTATCAAGCGTATTGTTGCTGATATACCTGGTCGGGATGATCTTATGCTTTACCATGCTTAAATACTTCCTCTGGTGGGCCGGCTCTTCAAACAATATATTATAAGGATTTGCCATGCGATGTGCTCTTTTTCTAGGGCGCGAAGTTTCAGCCACAGCTTTACCGGTGTCTCTACGAGGCGACATGATTTATCCTGCAAAACAACAAAAAACACAAAAAATTCAAAGTTACCGTTAGAGAAAAATGTCACCGTAGACTTGACCACAAAGATGAGGGGAACGTTTTTCGTGAAGGGGGAAGATGCTTTTGATGAGTGGGTGTTGGTGAAATTGGAGCTTTTGTGGAGAGAAGGCTATGGAGTTTTAGGTTTCGATAAGGAGGAAGATTGTAAAAGATAGAGAAATTGGGGTAAATGAAAGGGTTAAGTGAGATAGAAAGAGATGGGGCCCACACGGGGTAAAAAAAATTTGTCAGCCGCGCCTTGCAACACGGGCCGTGTCACACAACACGGGCACCTGTATTGCGCCCCCTGGAGCTTAATTAAATGTGTGCAACTGATATTTGTGACACGGGTCGTGTCACACCACTGATTCCTCCAAAAAAAAATTTTTCCAAGACCTGGTATCTGTGACACGGCCCATGTCACACCACTGAGTTGCCCTCAAAACTCATTTGCTCTTCCTTCTCCTGACATGGCCCGTATTGTACAACACGGCCACCCGTGTCAGGCTTCTGATCCTCAAATTTTTTCACTTTTTGCCCCGTTTCTGACATCCTCCTTTCACTGATGAACTGTGAGCCAATATAACCTATAAAGAAAAGAAAAAGAGTGAAAACATTAGTATAAAATGTGTGGGTTGCCTCCCACGAAGCGCTTTGTTTTACGTCGCATGGCTCGACGGTCCTTCATCCTATCCTGTGAGATGAACGACTTCACTTCTATCCCTCTGCTGACCATCGTGGTAGGGTTTCAATTTCTGACCATTCACTTTAGTTCTATTGCTCCGTGAGGAAACACCTTGTGTACAATAAACGGTCCCGACCATTTCGATTTGAGCTTTCCAGGAAAAAGTTTCAACCTGGAGTTGTATAAGAGCACTAACTGCCCTTCCCAAAAATTTTTCTTTTGAATTCTCCGATCATGCCATTTTTTTGTTTGTTCTTTGTAAAGTTTGGCATTTTCATAGGCTTGATTCCGAAACTCTTCCAACTCGTGTAACTGAAGAATTCTAGAACTTCCGGCTAGCGATAAATCCATGTTCAAGAACTTTGTCGCCCACAATGCCTTATGTTCTAGCTCTAATGGTAAATGGCAGGCTTTTCCGTATACAAGCTGGTATGGTGACATGTCGATGGGTGTTTTAAACGCTGTTCGGTATGCCCATAACGCATCATCCAACTTAGTTGACCAATCCTTCTGCGATGAACTTACAATTTTTTCTAAAATTTGCTTGAGTTGCCGATTTGATACCTCCACCTGACCACTTGTTTGAGGATGATACGGAGTGGCTATCCGGTGCTTTACATTGTACTTCTGAAGGAGTCTCTCCATAAGGTGATTTAGGAAGTGAGTTCCTTCATCACTTATCAACACTCTCGGGACTCCAAACCTTGCAAAAATGTTTTCTTTTAAAAACTTTACCACAACCTTTGCATCATTAGTCGGCAAAGCCACAACTTCAACCCATTTAGATACATAGTCCACTGCGACCAAAATGTAGTTCTTTCCAAAGGATGGTGGAAACGGCCCCATGAAGTATATGCCCCAAACATCAAACAATTCCACCTCCAGCATGAAATTTTGGGGCATTTGATTCCTTTTTGAAATATTCCCAGTTCTCTGGCATTTATCGCATTCTTTCACCAGCCCTTGAGCATCTTTAAAAATAGAGGGCCAGTACAAACCCGATTGGAGGACTTTGGCTGCGGTTTTATCCCCGCTGAAATGTCCTCCGTACTCGGAATCATGACATGCTTTCAGTACATTTTTCTGCTCTTCCTCTGGTACACATCTTCTAACCAATCCATCCACCCCTCTTTTATAGAGAAACAAATCATCCCATAAGTAAAACCTGCAGTCATGAACAAACTTTTTTCTCTTGTTAGAATCAAAGTCGTCAGGTATGATTCCTCCTACCAAATAGTTTGCATAATCTGCAAACCACGGAACACCAGTAATAGCTAGGATGCGTTCATCAGCAAAATCATCCTTTATAGGACGGTTGTCCTTGTTCTCTTCAATTGGTGACATTCGCGAGAGGTGATCAGCTACGGTGTTTTCACACCCTCTTTTATCTCTAATCTCCACATCGAATTCCTGTAGAAGCAAGATCCATCTCAGGAGCCCGGGCTTTGATTCCTGCTTAGCAAAAAGATATTTTAAAGTAGCATGGTCAGTATAAACAATCACTTTGGAACCCAACAGATATTGCCTAAATTTGTCAAAGGCGTACACCATAGCTAACAACTCCTTCTCGGTAGTTGCGTAATTCATCTATGCAGGGTTCAAAACGTGACTAGCATAGTAAATAACATTCAACAGCTTCTCTCTCCACTGCCCCAACACAGCCCCCACGGCGATGTCACTGGCATCACACATGATCTCAAACGGTAGAGACCAATCGGGGGCAATCACAATCGGTGCTGACACTAACTCGTTTTTCAGCTTTTCAAACGCGTTAGCACACTTCTCATTGAACACAAACGCTTTGTCCTTGACCAACAAGGACGTCAACGGTTTAGCTATCTTGGAGAAATCTCTTATAAACCTACGGTAGAAACCCGCGTGGCCTAAGAAACTTCGAATACCTTTCTCGTTCACAGGTGGTGGTAACTTAGATACCACTTCCACTTTGGCTTGATCAACTTCGATCCCCTTGTGAGAGATCTTGTGCCAAGGACAATGCCCTCTCGCACCATAAAATGGCATTTTTCCCAGTTTAGGATCCAGTTACTTTCCTGACATCTCTACAAAACAAGTGAAAGGTTAGTTAATATCGAACGATGAGCGAAACACAGAAAAGTCATCCATGAAGACTTCCATATGCTTTTCGAGCATATCAACAAAAATAGACGTCATGCATCTTTGAAACGTTGTTGGTGCATTACACAGCCCGAATGACATCCTTCTGTATGCAAAGACACCGTATGGGCAGGTGAAAGCCGTCTTCTCTTGATCCTCCGATGCAACCGCAATTTGGTTGTATCCGGAGTACCCATCCAAAAAGCAATAGTAGTCATGCCCAGCCAATCTCTCTAACATCTGGTCAATGAACGACAACGGAAAATGGTCGTTTCTTGTGTCTAAATTTAACCTCCTGTAATCAATGCACACCCTCCAACCAGTGATCATTCTAGTGGGAATCAGCTCATTATTTTCATTAGTCACTACAGTTGTACCTCCTTTCTTGGGGACCACATGAACAGGACTTACCCATGAACTGTCTGATATAGGGTAGATAAGTCCCGCATCCAACAACTTCACTACTTCCTTCCTTACTACCTCCTTCATAACGGGGTTTAATCTCCTTTGGGGCTGCACAATCGGTTTGTGATCTTCTTCCATAAGAATTTTGTGCATGCAAACTGTAGGACTTTTACCCTTGAGGTCTTCAATTTTCCACCCCATAGCACCCTTAAATTTTGTTAGAACTCCAATCAACTTGTCCTCTTGGACACTTTTCAAACTAGAGCTAATGATCGCGGGGCATTTTTCTTCAGTGTCGAGGAACACATATTTGAGATTCTCAGGAAGTTGTTTCAATTCTGAACTTTTTGGCTTTTCTTCATCACCTTCCAACACTATAGGTTGCCTTAAGTCTTCCCAACGATGTGGTCGGAATCCTCTTTGAAAAGGTTGAGTCTCCAACATCTCCACCACCTCAATGTCACTATCATCAACTTCTTTATCTTCCTTGAAATTTGACATGCTTAACACTCTCTCAAGAGGTAATTGGGTCACATTCTCCAAATGTTCATTCTCTATCACTTGCTCTAGTACTTGTATGTTCCTACTAGTGCAAAAATCCTCTTTATGCTTCATGGTATTCCTCACATTAATTTTTAACTCCTCGTCATAAACCTTAAAGGTAAGGGTACCACCTTCCATATCTATCATGACTCTCCCGGTTTGCAAGAATGGTCGGCCTAAAATCAAAGGGATTTCTTCATCTTCCGGCATTTCAAGGATCACAAAATCGACCGGAAACACAAACTTATCTACTTTCACTAGCACGTCTTGGACTACTCCGTAGGGTCATTTAACCGGATGGTCTGCAAATTGGAGAGTCATCCGAGTATCTTGAACTGCACTGATACCCAACTTTCTGTAGATGGACAAAGGCGTGAGACTAGTACTTGCCCCTAAATCGATTAAAGCTCTTTTGAATGCCCTATCACCAATAGTGCATGGAATAGTAACCACTCTGCTGTCCTTCTTCTTCACCGGAATCTTCAAACCCTGCAAAATAGCACTACAAGTTTCGGTTAGAATAATAGGTTCGAACTCACTGGTTCGCTTCTTATCGATGATATCTTTCATGAATTTTTCATAAGTGGGCATTTGCTCAAGTGCTTCAAATAACGGAATATTCAGCTCTAACTTTTTAAATAATTCAAGGAACTTCTCAAAATTCTTCTCTTGATGTCCCTTCTTTTTATTTCTTGATGGATAAGGTAGCTTGATCACCGGTTTTGGTTCTACAACTTTTTCTTTAGTCACCGGTGCTGGTGTTACCACTTCTTCTTCAACAACATCATTTTCTTTTATTTCCAGTTCCCCTTCAATCATATGATCATCTAGCTCAACTTCCTTTACCTCCATTTCCTTGGATTTACCACTTCTTGTTACTACCGCCTTAACTTGGTGGTGATCTTTAGGATTTGGCACTGTAGCACTCGGAAGTGTACCCGACGCTTGCGAACTAGCGAGTTGTTGAGAAATATGACTCATCTGTACTTCAAGATTTTTAATGGATGCACCAGTATTCCTTAAATTCCTCCTTGTTTCCTCTTGAAATTGTGAGCTTTGGGCAACCATCTTTTCAATGGCGACCTCCCAATCGGCTTTTCTAGAGGCTTGTTGTTGCGGTTGTTGGTATTGAGGTTGGTATGGTGGCTGCTGACATTGTTGCTGCTGAGGTTGATACGGCTGTTGGCCTTAAACCGGCTTCTGCACATTTCCTTGTTGATCTTTCCATGAGAAATTTGGGTGATTTTTCCAACTAGGATTATATGTGTTGGCATAAGGATTGTTCTGCCTCAACATATTAATCTGTTCCACCTGCTCTTGAGTTGCCACACAATGCACGGTAAAGTGCGGTCCACCGCATATTTCACAAGGTGGTGCTTGAACTGGTTCAACTTGGGCCACTGTCTGAGTTCCAATATTCATCTTCTTTAACCTTCTCTCTACCTCGGCGGTAATTTGGTCCTCCATTTTAACGACCTGCTCAGCCAGCTTCAAATCAATCTTACCCTCCGGTTGGTTCACAGTGCGATCATACAACTCAAGATGCTCGTTGGCTGCAATTGCTTCTATGATCCTTTTGATACCAGTGGCTGTTGAGAAGTTGGTTGAGCTACCGGTCGCTGTGTCAATAAGCTGTTTTGTTTTGAGTCGTAATCCATTTACAAAATTCTACATCTGCTCGGTGGCGTTCATGTTATGAGTAGGACATGCCGCCAGACACCTCTTAAACCGCTTATATGCATCCCCTAAAGATTCCCCTTCTTTTTGTTTGAAGTTGACAATGTGTTGAATATAACTATGAGTAATATGTCGTTTATGCATTAATTGTTATACATTGATTACTATGAATTGTCTTACTCACCCTGCCTGTTTGAATGTTACCTCCACGTGGGTAACGTGCAGATGAGCAAGTTTAGTCGTGGACGCCGTTGAGGAGTATTTTGAAGTTTTAGAGTCGTTAGCCTTTATGGTTAATTTAGAGGGTCTTGCTCTGATATGTAACATCGGGTTGGGTTCTTTGAGTTGATTGTATATCATTGGGTTATTTTACTAATGTTCCCTTATGAGGAAAACATTGAGTTATGTTTTGAGTTCTGCAGTATATGATGTTTTTGATGTATTTTGAGAAAACCCGTGTGTTACGGAGTATTGACCAATTTTGTTGACATTGAGAAATGTACGCCCTTTTGTGGCTTTTTATGAAAGTTAATATTTTACTCTGAAATCCGTGTTATTTTGTCGTAATGTCTGTGGGGTAGAATAAGGGTGTTACATTAGTGGTATCAGAGCAGGTCGGTCCGTCCGACCAAGTTGTCTAATGTTGTTTGTTCCCTTGTATGCGACATGTGTGTAAAAACACCATCGGTGCATGTTTGTTGCCTAACCTTTGTCTGCAGAAGTGGGAATGAATTGAGTGGGGGAGAAGCTGCGTTTCTCAAGGATGCTGCAAGTGTGGAGTTGTACCTCAGTGTGTGGTTGAACGCTCATATAGTTTGGTAAAGATGGTTTATACCCCATCATGATTTTCGGCTGTCTATTGACAAATTGAGGAACTGATCAGTCTTAATTTATTGTTGATAGTAGACGGGGTCATGTTGGATGGGATAGGCGTGTCTTGCAAGCTTAGATGGCGTGAGCAGTGAATTGTTTTGAGTTAAGCTCAATGCTTAGGATTGTTTTGGTGAGTCGGTGTAGGATGACGCCGAGATGTTTATTTTGATGGAAACTGTGAGTGTTGATGAAGTGGAGAAGTTGGTGGTTTGCCAGTTAATTGTGATTGTATGGAAGCTTCCTTGACAAGGTAGTGATATATAGCCAGGACGTGAAGTGGAGTTGTGATCGGCTTAGTTACGGAAACTAGTCCGAGATTGAGAGCTCCATATTATATGTCTGTTTGGACGGTCAAGGAATTAAACTGATTGAGTAGTTTTGAGGCTTGTGTCTGGTGTGTGCTAAGGAAACAGATCGTGAGTTCAGGTATATTAAAGGTGCGCAGTGACTTCTGATGATTATTAAAGAAAGTAAGATGTGGAATACAATATTGGTATAATTAGGCCTTTAAATATTTCAAAAATTGGAAATATGTTGAATAACTTCCTAAGTTTGAAATTGATGTTGTACGTTGAATTCTGAGATCGCAGCTTTTTACGGGATCGGAATCGGACACCCAGAAGTCAGGTAACGGTCGAAAATAGAATTTCGGACTGTCAGGTTCGCTTCTGTGTTCGCCTAGCGAAGTGTCTTGGGCAGAAGAATGTTGTTTTGGTATTTTTGTCGTAACGGGAGAACCGTAACTCGGAATGACGCACGGTTCGAAGCGTTGGAAAGCTAGTCCAAGGCTCTATGTGATGGTGAAGTAGTGGAATAGAATTAAGTTATGTATTGATGGAATATGTTTGGATGTTGTGGTAAGTGCAGAAGGTGCGGTTCGTGTTTCCGCCATAACTCGCAAATTGAGTGTCCGTTTGGCATGGGATTTTCCATACTTATTTGAGCGAGTCAAGGGTTGTGTCAACCGATGATATTTCAATATATTCGAAGAGTATAGAGGATCATGTTGAGCATCGGGAACTTGAGTTATCAGTGTTGGAGAGGAAGCAGAGATATGCCGCTGTGCAGAAAGTTCAAAGAGTTTTTGGGAGAGCTGTCAACAGCTCGTGTGTTGATTTTTGCCGAATCCGACAGAACTATTAGTTGTGTTTTGGGATGCTTTATTGATGTGATTGGGAGATATGTTAAGTGTATCATCAACGAGTTTTAGTTATGCTTTAAGGCAATTTAAAGTACATAAGAGGGATTATCTGACGAGTGATTTAGAGTTGGTTGTTGTTGTGTTTGTGCCGAAGTTGAAGGCTTCGATTGGTTAGTTTGAGATTTGAAATGTTTGGTGAGCTCAAGAGCTTAATGTATTTGCTTGATTTGGAAGAGTTGAATATGAGGCAGAGAAAATAATTGGGACTCCTGAAGAATTATGGTTTTGGATTGAATTACCATTCGGGTGAAGCAAACGTGGTAGCTTATGTGTTGATTTGGAATTCTTTGCATATACCGATGACGATGGTAAAAGAGTTAGAACTGATTGAGCAATTTCGTGATATGAGTTTGGGTTGTGAAGAGACTTCTTATGGAGTTAAGCTTAGCATGTTGGAGCTTACTAGTGGTGTTCTTGATGAGATTCAAGGAGGTCATAAATCTGAATTGAGTTGGCAGATTGGTGGAATTTGATGAATTAAAGTCGAAGAGTTGATTTGCGGATTTATGGCAATGGTACCATGAGATGTCGTGATAGAGTTTGTGTCTCAGATATTGTTAAGTTGGAATAAGAGTATTGTTGGAAAAGGACATTGAGGTAGATTAAGTATTCATCCCGGTGCTATGAAGATGTAACCGGATTTGAGGAAATTATTTTGATAGCCATAGATGAAGAGAGAAGTGGTTGAGTTTGTATATGCTGGTTAGACTGGTCGGAAGTCGAAGAATAAACGGCAAAGACCGTTGGGTCCGATGCAACCGTTGAATATTCTAGGGTGGAAATCGGGTAGTATTTCCATGGATTTTGTGTTGGATTTTCTGAAGAATTGGAGGGATATGATTTTTAATTGGGTGATTTTGGATAGATTGACTAGATTTACTTTTTTCTTACCAATGAGGATTAATCATTCTATGTTGAAGCTAGCTGAGATGTATATCGATGAAGTTGTGAAGTTGTATGAGATGTCGTTGAATATGGTATCAGATGGGAATTTGAGTTTTCATCGAGATTTTGGGAGAGTTTGCAGACGCTTTGAGTACCATGTTGAAGTTGAACTCTGCCTATCATCCATGGGCGGATGGACGGACAGAGAGAACTATCCAGCCTTTAGAGGATTTGTGGAGAGCTTGTGTGTTGGATCAAGGTGGATCGTGGGATAGTTAATTATCGTTGATTGAGTTACCTACAATAACAATTATCATTCTAGTATCGGAATGACACCGTATGAGGATTTGTATGGTAGAAGGTGTAGGACTCCTTTGTGTTGATATGATTCAGGCGAGAGTGTTGTGCTCGGACCTGAGAATTGTGTAAGAGACGACTGAAAAGATCAAGAAGATCCAAGAAAAGACGTGTTTTGAGAGTTACGATGGTGACTGGTGTTGGTCGAGCTTTGAAGTCTCGGAAGCACACACTGTGTTTTGTTGATTTGTATCAGAAGTGGCGCAGCAGAAGTGTGGGAGAAGTAGCATGTTAGACTGTTTTACTGCTGTCGCTTGTGAATTTACATGATGTAGCATGTGCCTAAATTGAGGAAGTTCATTTATTCAGATGGATGGTGTACAAGTGAGAGATAATCTGACTGTTGAGGCATTGCTAGTTCAGGTTGATGAACGAGAAGCAACTTCGAGGTAAAGAGATTCCTTTGGTGAAGGTAGTTTGAGAGGACCAGCTGGAGAAAGTTGGAATTGGGAACTTGGAGATCAGTTGAGGGAGTCGTATCCGACTCTGTGCCTTGAGGTAATTTTCGAGGGCGAAAATTCTTTTAAGTGGGGGAGAGTTGTAACACCCCGAATTTAATCGGAATATTTTAATTTATTTATTTAATTAATAATATTCGTATTTTTGGTGTTTTTGGTGGTTTTGGGAATTATTGGGGAATTATGCATTTTGGACTATTTATTTAATTAATAGTATACTATATGAGAATATTAGTATTATTATTGATTAAAATGAATATAAGTGAAATAAGGGTAAATTGGGCATTATGAAGAGTTAGTAAGGGTAAAGAGGGAAAAGCCCAATTTGTGAGGCCCAAGACTAAGTTAGACAAAATTGAGTTCTGAAAAGAAATTAGATTTCATTTTGTGTTTAACGTGAAAGTTGGTGGCCAGAGCTCTGAAGGAAAGACTGGAAGCAGAAGATCCCAAAGATTAATCGTGAAAGCTGCTAATCGACTAAGGTATGAGGAGTATCGCATTTCATGATTTTCTATGTATGCCTTTCGGTGTGTTTATGGTGAAGTTATAATTTAAGATATTTTGGGTTGAATGTGGGAAAATAGGGAATTTGATGATAAGGCTTTGAGGTTAGGAGGAATGGTGTGTAACACTGGATATTGACATGAATTTAGGAAACCTTATCAGACTGTTTGATGTGTAACATGAGAAAGGAAACCTTAGGCCTTTATGGCCAAAACCTTCAATTGTGATATGTTTGACCCTGTAGGAATAAGAATATTCAAATGTGAAGTAACTCTGATGTACTCAAAGCAATTGTAGGAAAATAGTGTTTTAGGCAGTGCAAATGTTGCCAGATTGGCCTAATAAACTATAGATGTTGTGTCGTTATCGCCGTATGACCATAGAGATGTTTTGGGGATGTTTTAGGAGCATTGGGTATATGAATCGTATGAGTATTTTGGGTAGAGAGCAGGTCTGATCGTAACAGGTTGTGTTGTTATCGCGCTGCTCGCCTAGCGAGCAAGCTAGCGAACATTCGCCACAAGACTCGCCTAGCGAGCAAGCTAGCGAGCATTCGCTACAGTCTCGCCTAGCGAGTAAGCCAGCGAACATAGCAGAGTTCGCGAATGTTGATCGTGTACAACGATGCCGTGATGTTTGATTCTGGGATCCCTGTGATGAGTTACTATGAGTATGACAATGAGGTTGCGTGAGTAATAAGTGATAGTATTGAGAATTACCGCGAGTGTAATTGTGATGAATTAATATGAGGCAATGTGAGTAAAACTGTGAAGTTTATGTGATTGATAGGCGATAGTGTGAGAATTACCGTGAGTATAATTTGATGAATTAATATGCGATAATATGGGATAATATGACTACGAGCTAATATGTGATTTATACGTGATTATATGATTACATGATGTGTGAGATTGATTAGTATGATGAATTATGATGATATTTTGTATGAAGATTAATATATGAATTAATATGATGTGCTGTGATGACATGATGAATGATGATAATTATTATGATGTGCTGTGATGACATGATGAATATTATGAATATGATGAATGATGATGCACCATGATGTTATTATGAGGATGATCTGTGAAGTGTGCGTCATGCATTCATGTGCATCTGGACTTCGGTTCAGGACCTCGATTACTTTAGCTTCAATCCCACTGTGTGTATGTGAAGTATTTTGATGTGCTCCGATCCTATTGATAGGGATCTATGGAGGGTTGATGGCCCAGTGTCCATCGCGCTGTGATGATTGGTACCGCATGCATTGAGTCTATGTTGCATTTGCATTTATGAGCCTTTGTGTATAAATTATGACGTTATGGCCTTTGAGGCATATTTGAAAGATATCAACGTGTTGAATATTACTATGAGTAATATGTCGTTTATGCATTAATTGTTATACATTGATTACTATGAGTTGTCTTACTCACCCTGCCTGTTTGAATGTTACCTCTACGTGGGTAACGTGCAGATGAGCAAGTTTAGCCGTGGACGCCGTTGAGGAGTATTTTGAAATTTTAGAGTCGTTAGCCTTTATGGTTAATTTAGAGGGTCTTGCTCTGATATGTAACATCGGGTTGGGTTCTTTGAATTGATTGTATATCATTGGGTTATTTTACTGATGTTCCCTTATGAGGAAAACATTGAGTTATGTTTTCAGTTCCGTTGTATATGATGTTTTTGATGTATTTTGAGAAAACCCGTGTGTTACGGAGTATTGACCAATTTTGTTGACATTGAGAAATGTCCGCCCTTTTGTGGCTTTTTATGAAAGTTAATATTTTACTCTGAAATTCGTGTTATTTTACCGTAAAGTCTATGGGGTAGAATAAGGGTGTTACACAAGTTCGAGATAACTTTACGATGGAGGTGATGTCGTTGAGGATCGAAGACTGCAAGATGAAACAACTAAGAGGGAAATATATCCCATTGGTGAGAATAGCTTGGGGAGGAGCTGATGGAGGAAGTGTGACCTGGGAATTGGAGAGCAAGATGTGAGAGTCGTATCCGGAATTGTTCTCATCAGGTACATTTTTGAGGACGAAAATACTTTAAGTGGGGGAGAGTTGTAACACCCTATTTAAATTATTTAGTCATTTTATACTTTGTTGTGCGTGTATTGGTTGTGATGTTCTTAATTAAGGGTATAAGGTTAGGAGCCAGAGTGAGAGGTGACCTTAGTTGGGGTAAGGTGGACCTATAGTAATAATACTAACCATTTAATAACAATAATGAGAATACTATGGTTATTGATATTGTTAGTTCCATGATTCTATGATTGTCCCTGATTCTATGATTGGCTAAATTTTGGTAAAACATGATTCTACACTGATGTCAAGCTGAATGTTATGACATCCATCTGCGGTCATGACAAAACTGCTGTCATGTGGTTTAATCAGGATGTCATGACATCGTGTCTAGTACAGCAGGAGTTGCTATTTTATATCACTTGACAAAAGTGGTTTGGTTTGATGAGATCCTGTTGGATATATCTCATCAAGTGTGTGCAGGTCAAAGATATTCAAAACATAAAAGTGCAGATTTAATTGGTGTTCATAAAAAGGATCTTTGAGACTTTTTATGAAACTATAAAACATTTGTTTCTACTATTATGAAGAAGATTCTGCAGAAGCGCTCTGGAGGGTAAGTTTAGTTACCTAGCATAAAGTGAATTGGATGTCATACTGAATGTCATGACATCAGGTAGCTGACAGCAAGGACACATGTTGGTTTTCTGTTATAATGTGTGAGTTAGCTCAAGCTGGATTTTAGGGAACCTGTTATGGCTCCTTAGTAATCTCAGGCGAGATTCTAGTCAGTGTTGAGCTTATCATGAAACACCTATGACCTAATTGATAGCACCTTGAATTGTGGAAAGTTGTTTACCTTGGTTAAACCTGATTTATGACCAGCCCAAGCCCAGTTTGCATTACCATTTAAGGAGGAGCAGAAGCAAGGGAAATCAAGCACTCACAACAAGAAAAACTTGAGTGTAAAATAAGGGTTTAGGGCTTTGAGAGTCTTTTGTGGGTGAACTTGTAAGTTACCCTTTGCATCTTTGGATGCATCGTGGTAGACATGTTTAGGCTATTATTTGTACAACGTTAGTTGTTTACTCAAAGCTTTTAAGCAAGAGTGTATTGTCCTTGATTGAAGCTATTAAGGAAAATCAAGTATTGTGACTTTGAAGAGTGTCTTCTAAAGTCTTCTTTTATATTGAATTGTTTATCATTGCTGTGATTAAGGGGGAGTGAGAGGTGTCTCTTGTCTAGTGGGTTCTAGATAGAAATTGCATTGGGTAGAGATTAGTCAGGGGTTGTAAATGGGGGAGTTTAGCTCTGAATTAATTCTGCTAATAGTGGATTTCCTTCCTGGCTTGGTAGCCCTCAGATGTAGGTGATGTCCCGCCGAACTGGGTTAACAATTCATTGTGTTATTTATCTTTTAGCATTTTAAATTCTGCACACTTTAAATGGTTAGATAAATAGTTCTGTTAGTCTGTAGATGTTACAACAGAGGTCATGGCATTGTTATTTTTGACAGAATTTTAAAATGGTCATGTTCTGTCCTTGTTTTGTTTTAGCAGAGATCAATGTTCTTAGAATCTCTTGGGAAATCTGAGATCTGCATACCAGAATTTCAATTGGTATCAGAGCAGGCATCATGTCTGTTTTGGATGAGATCTTGGGAGATACTTTCTGATGGTTTAAACAAGGAAAAGCTACATCTGATTTGCTGATTTTGCCAAACGAGGAGTTTGTGAAGGATTCTATGTATCTGTTGTTGTGCCCTCTAATATAGGAGCTTCTATGACCTGGTGAATGTGTTGCCAAAGGAGGAGTGGCTACCTATAAGATGTTCTGACATCTTGTTTAGGGCATATTGAAGATGTTCTTTTGCTGGTTCCGTTGTGTATCTTTCTGATGAAAGAACTCTGATAGCCCTGGGAGAAGATTGCCCCATATTCAGTTTGATGTATGACTGTGGCAAGTGTGTAGATGGTTGGAAGATGGTGTTTGTTGCTGCTCTGTGAGGTCTAACAAGCTGTTGATCCTACTTGATGTTGTTTTGTTTATGCTGCTCTGATTTCTGTCCTACAGACTGCTGAAAGCTTTTGCTGTGTTGGTTGACTGCCTGAGTTGTTGCTTGTGTGCTTGGGGTGCTCTGTTGTGCTGAAGGCTATTTTAGAGAAGATAGTGGGAGGTGATTTATTTTCACCACTCATGACTTACAAAGGTTCTATTAGCAGAGGAAGTCATAGGTAGGTTGAGTCAAAGGTGTCAGCCTTGATGTTTCAACATTAAAGATACTTATACTAAAGAATACTTTTGGTATTAGTGAAGTGTAAATATCTATCAGATGGTCTTCTCAACAAGTTGTGTGGATTTAAGATCAGTTGCTATGTATGGACTACACACGTATTTAATTAGTTATCCATGAAGTTCAAGATTGCATGAAGTTCAGATAAGGATTTAAGATTCATTGCTATTTGAGATATTCTCAAATATTTAATGGATTATCCTTAGTTGATGATCAAGTTGTCTCATCATTTATAGCACAAGTATCAGGCCATTGATATGTTTGAGGATCTGATGTTCAACCCGATGTTTAGACATTCTATCAACAGAGATTGTGTAGGATTCTGTTGATTCAAGGAGTGAATCACTAGATCCAAGGAGATATATTTGATGATCTTGGTACCATACACATGTGTGGTAGGATCTGTCTTTATTCTAAGAAGTTTCCTGGCAAGAAACTAAGGCTAGAAAGTAGTGTTGATGGAAGTGAAGATGAAGACATTTTTCTTGGATCAGTTTATTGGAGTGCAACAGGTATGTTCTAGTCACTACTAGAAGCATCTGATATTTATCTAGAAAGTTTCCTGGCAAGAAACTTGTCTAGAATATGGTGTTGGTGAAACACTGCTTGGATCAGTTTATTTCTGATCTAAGTGCATAAGAGCATGTGACCTCTCTCATCTTGGAGGACAAGGATAAGTGGTAGTTATCTCTAGCCTTCTGAAGAAGTCTCTACTTAAGGAAAGAGGGATTCCTTCTGTAAAGATCTCTTGTGACTAATATTCTCTAAGGAATCAAGCTTTGGCATGTTTGGTTTCTCTAAAGAGGAGTTTTATGAAGCAAATGCACTTCAAAGGGATTTGTTGTGATACAAGAAAGTAGAATACAGGTTGTCTACTCAAACTTGCTATCAGAAATCAAGTTTATGTGAACATGGAACTCTTGATGAGGTTCTTCTAAATGGCATAATGAAGGACTGAATTCACCAGCAAGATGTCTGATCAGATGTTGTGACATCAAGCAGAAACTTCAGTTTGTAGGAGCTGTGAGAAGAAGTAAATGTTATAGGTCCAAGTCTTGGTGTATCTAAGATGCCTTGCTATGGAGCAAGTAGGACATGTAACTTGAAGATCAAGTTTTCTTGGTGGATCAGAAGAGTTTCTAGAGGTCTGGAAGCAGCTGAGTAACCAAACAGTGGCATTTGGTTATTTAAAGAAGTGTGCTTAAATTACTCTTGTGTAGAGGGTAGTTGTTTAAAGACCAAAGAAGGTTCTGATTCTATTCATATATTGGAGCTTGTGGTAGAAGTCCTAAGTTGCTTATGGAAGATTACCTTCTTTTAGAGATGTATTTGATCAATCTAGTCAAGTTGTGTTCTCTGAAGATCTTCAGTTGGATTACTAGGCAGTAGTACGTCTAGTTATGGGCATATAAAGAACCAGTGGATGGTGCATCTGTGATATGTATGATCTGGTTTGTTTCTACTTGGAGAAGGACTTGAAGATCTATTGTGGATCTTGTGATTCACATTCTGACTAAGAAGTACTCTATCTTATCATACGGGAGAATGATGAGGTAAAGGAACTGTCTTGGAGTATGATGTGAAAGTATTGTACAAGACTGGAGTGGCTCATTGCATGAAAATCTGGACTATGATGAGTTATATGGAAGTGAATATTCACCTGTTAAACCAAAAGTGTTCTTACTTATCATATGGGAGAATGATGAGGAAAGAATGTCTTGGATTATGGGGTGTCTATCTTGTTATCTGACTCAGACCAGAAGTCTTGTGGAGAAGTGGTAACTCTAGTAAGAAGTGGAGTAGTTTTATACCTTCTCACTGTATGAGCATGAGGTTGGTCTTGAGATACTGTGGTGATCTTAGAGTAGTGTTTATAGAAGATAGGGGGATAGCTTCTATCTGATGGGTGTACTAGTTGCTTGTGGTTCAAGCAGTAGGTGAATGCGTTCAGCAGGTGCATTAAACAAAGAGTGAGCTCTTAAAGACATGAAGATGAGTCTTATGTTTTCCATTCACGTGCCTCTGGAAAAAGAGCACTGGTTATCCTTGATATGGGAAGCTATACTTCTATATAGGATCTGTTACTGCAATAGTACAGTTATTCCTCAAGATTGTTTATGGTTTCAAGTAGTGTGTGACTGTATGTCTCTAGGAGGATGGAATGTCATACCAGATGTTATGACATTATGTTACTACTCTAGCTCATGGGGTATCAATGGATCAAGTCAGCCTCTTAAAGCTGAATCTGAGAAACCTTCCAGATAGTATTCCTACAACTACTTCTGCTATGTGTTCTAGTATGGGTTTGGAATCAAGGGGTGCAGAGATGCATGTGCTTCTAGTCTGTGAATATGAAGATTTTGAAGTAAGTCTTCATGTGTTTGGGTTCTCTCTTTCAGGGGGAGTACTGAGTATGCATGACAGGGGGAGCTGTGTACCTGTCTGATGTATAGCTGCATTGCTGTAGCCTATACAGAGTTTGTTGAATCTCAGGCAAGATTGTGTTCTTGAACCACTAATGAGGTTTGTGCTTACTTCTTATGAATGACCTAGGAAACAACATGGGTTACTGTCTGGGAGAATTTATTTTTCTCTGCAAAATATTTGTGTGTCTCAAATTGGGGATTTAAAATCAATTGTTACTTGTAGCTAGTAGTTAATTGATTATCCTTTAATTGGTGATGTCAAAAGTGTCATTCCTGAAGGTGCAGCTTCAGACAAGGCAATAACTCAAGATTCAATGGTTGTGGGGTAACTCCATGCTGAAATATGATGCGAAGGATGTATTTTAAATAGCTGTGGTATCTGGATCTATACACATCAGGATTGAGCTTACAATGTTTGATGGTGCAGTTTCAAGTAGCTTGTGTATCTCATAGGAGGTTGTGAGATGGCAGTCTGGAGATTTGGATACCATGTGCAAGTTGTCAGCTGAGTCTTGCTTTAAAATATGGTGATTATGCTTCAGTTTTTGGGTTGGCTCTGTTATTTGTGTGCATCTAAGTTTATATGCGTGTACATTTACTCCAACCGATGTCAATTTTTTGGCTAAAAAAAGGGGGAGTAAAGTGTTGCTATTTGTTCCTACTGTTATGGAAAGAGAAGTGTTGTGGTATCAATAAAGTTTTGCTATCTGTTGCTACTACTATGGAAAGAGCAGTGTTGCTGCAGTGTTGTTCTTGCTGAATGCAACTATTAAGGGGCTAAATGCAACTATTAAGAGGTTGGATATACTTGAGAAAACTACTGTTGTTTCTGCCCTGATAAGTTTGTTTGATTGTTTTAGCCAAAATTTGCCAAAGGGGGAGATTGTTAGTTCCATGATTCTATGGTTTTCCATGATTCTATGATTGGCTAAATTTTGGTAAAACATGATTCTGTACTGATGTCAAGCTGAGGGTTATGACATCCATTTGCTGTCATGACATAACTGCTGTCATGTGGTTTAATCAGGATGTCATTACCAATGTCACTTGACAGAAGTGGTTTGGTTTGATGAGATCCTGTTGGATATACCTCATCAAGTGTGTGCAGGTTAAAGATATTCATTACATGAAAGTGAAGATTTAATTGGTGTTCATAAAAAGGATCTTTGATACTTTTTATGAAACTATAAAACATTTGTTTCTACTGTTACGAAGAAGATTCTGCAGAAGTGCTCTGGAGGGTAAGTTTAGTTAGCTAGCACAAAGTGAATTGGATGTCATACTGAATGTCATGACATCAGGTAGATGACAGCAAGGACGCATGTTGGTTTTCTGTTATAATGCGTGAGTTAGCTCAGGCTGGATTTTAGGGAACCTGTTATGGCTCCTTAGTAATCTCAAGCGAGATTCTAGTCAGTGTTGAGCTTATCATGAAACGCCTATGACTTAATTGATAGCTCCTTAGTAATCTCAAGCACTCACAACAAGAAAAACTTGAGTGTAAAATAAGGGTTTAGGGCTTTGAGAGTCTTTTGTGCGTGACCTTGTAAGTCACCCTTTGTATCTTTGGATGCATCGTGGTAGACATGTTTAGGCTGTTATTTGTACAGTGTTAATTGTTCACTCAAAGCTTTTAAGCAAGAGTGTATTGTCCTTGATTGAAGCTGTTAAGAAAAATCAAGTATTGTAACTTTGAAGAGTGTCTTCTAAAGTTTTCTTCTGTATTGAATTGTTTATCATTGTTGTGATTGAGGGGGAGTGAGAGGTGTCTCTTGTCTGGTGGGTTCTAGGAAGAAATTGCATTGGGTAGAGATTAAGTGAGGGGTTGTAAACGAGGGAGTTTAGCTCTGAATTAATTCTGCTAATAGTGGATTTCCTTCTTGGCTTGGTAGCCCCCAGATGTAGGTGATGTTGCACCGAACTGGGTTAACAATTCATTGTGTTATTTATCTTTCAGCATTTTTAATTCTGCACACTTTAAATGGTTAGATAAATAGTTATGTCAGTCTGCAGATGTTACAACAGAGGTCATGACATTGGTCATGACATTGTTATTTCTGACAGAATTTTAAAAAGGTCATGTTCTGTTTTAGCAGAGATCAATGTTCTTAGAATCTCTTGGGACATCTGAGATCTGCATACCAGAATTTTAGATATTATTATTTAATTATTATTAATAATAATATTAATAGGATTATGGTTATTATTATTATTAGTAGTAGTAGTAGTAATAGTAGTAGTAGTAGTACTAGGAATTAAATTAAATGAATTAAAAATCTGATTAAGAGGGTTTAGAGAGTATTAGTGGGATTAAACAGTTAATATTCGTGAAAGAGGAAGAGACAGAGAAAGGAGAGCTTGGGCAAAAAGAACCAATTTTCTCCATTGTTGTCAAGAAAGAGATTAAATCCAAGGTAAGGGGGAGAATGGATTTCAATATGGGTGTATTAACATGAGAGGGTAGTGAGAGGTCCTTTCTCTCGTAGGAATATATGGTTGTTCTTGTTCATTGATTTGATTTCGTAACTTTGTGGTGTTTCTTGTGATTACTGTCATTGCTAAATATTTCTGATCTGGTCTTAGATGAATGAATCTAGAATTCATCTAAAATTCAGGTGAAAAATTATGAACACTATGGTGAAATTATGACAGATGTTATATCTGAGAATTAAGGGTTTAACAATAATCGAAATTAGATCTAATAAGTATAATCTTGAAAGAATAGAAGATAAGATTCATTGGAATTGATGAAAATCTGAGTTTTAGGATGAATGGGAAGATAGAATGATGAATCTTGGGTAGAACCTCGTGAGAATGATGAGATATGAGTTTTTTGATAGATTTGCTGGTCATACGCATATTGGAGGTGTCAATACGCGTATGGGGGACTTCCCAAGGGGTTGTACGCGTAGCAGACATGCCCTGTCCCTAGTGCCAGCACGACCATCTGGTGATACGCGTATGATACTCGTATGGGCTTGGTCAATACGCGTATGAAGGATAGTCATACGCGTAAGGGGTTGCTTGAGGTGAGCCTCTGGCAATACCCATAAGGGAGTGTCCATACGCGTATGCCAGCAGGGCAATACGCGTATGGGGAAGGGTGTTACGCGTATGGGCAACCTGGGGTGACTTTTCTCCAAATTTTTGTGATTTCTGTCCCGATTTCACTTGGAACGCAATTTCGTTTGATCGGTAGGATTAATATGACTAAAATGAACTTAAGGAAGATTAGTAATGAATTGAATCGAGGGAATGTGGAATGTTATGTGTGTGCCCTTATGGGTGTGTTGTGATGAATGTGAGCCATGATTATCAAATGTGAATAATCTTATGCGATTGTGGTAATTCCCGAGAGGATTACGGTGAGCGGATGGCTCGTGTGGATCATTAATGATCGTGAATTATGCTTGAAATTATTATTATAATTTCATAATTGTGTTGTCATGCATTTCATGTCATGTGTCTTGTGGAGATGGCAAGGTGGGAATCCATGATGGGTGCCTAGTTCATCCGGACTTCATGTGGAAGTCGTGGTGGAGATAAGTTGTAGTTCAGAGGAACGTATACAACTTATCCGAATTCTGACGGGAATCGGGTTCTAGGGTGAACCGTATGTATTTGTGTTGGTACCACATGCATTGTGTCGAGTCAGTGAGTCACATTGCATATTTGTATTTGAATATGGGCTATCGATGCCGAGTGATTAAGGTGGCACGTGTATATGCATTGTATGTGTATGATTGTATGTATGGTGTGTAACTACTCCTTAGCATTTGTATTTCACCGCTTATTTATTGAATGTAGTTCTCACCCCTTTTCTGTTTTTTGCGTCTGTGCTCCCTAGGGAGTGCAGATGACCAGGTACCTGAGTAATGCTTGGAGTGTGTTGCTATTTGATTGAGTCCTAGGAGTCGCTCTGAAACGTAACATGGGATGACAGGATTATGTTATATTTTGTTTATTTTCTTGAGTAATTGTGACGTATCTTTTATTTGTTGGATTGAGGATGTATGTGTCGCTACTCGAAAAATACGCGCAACGACGGGGAAGGCAAAAAGAAAAAGGACAGAAGAGTCGCCACGGAATTTTATTTATCCCACGAGGGGAAAGGAAAATATCGAGAAAACCTCAAAAAAAGAACGGATAAGATGGTCTCGCAACCAAGAACAGGTTCGGAAGCTGGTTATGCGAAGGGAAGGTATTAGCACCCCTCGCATCCATCGTACTCGATGGGAACCATTTGTTTGTCGTGTGTGATTTATTTGCTTAAACATTATGCTATAAAAGAGTGTTCCAAAGGATATAGGGAAAGGTTAGAAATTGGGAAAAGAGAGATAACAGGGGAAGGAAGAGAAAGAACGGACTCGGTAGGACTTCGCGGTCCTAGGCCTACGTATTCTCAACGGACATGAGAAAGTCAGAGTCGACGTAGTTCGGGAAACTACGGGTGATAGGGAGGATTGTGCTCGGCAAGGATTGTGGCCCTTGTGCCTACGTATCTTTACTTGAACGAAGTAAAGAATCAGAGCAGCCGTAGTTCGGCCTACGATTTGTTGATGTTTTTATGGATGATGCTATCGTACGCATTCTAGCAGTTAGGTGTATTGCTGCTCGCTCGTTGGAGACTTAGGCATTACCTATTTGTGGTAGAACGGACGTATCATATCCTTTTCGAAAGATAAGTTTTCGCCATGCGAGGCAAGATGTCACATTTGATTTGTTGAATTACTTTTTAGGGGAGGGATAGGTCCTCGGATAGTAACCCCTACAGGTAGTACCCAATTCTTTATCTCAAAGTTTTTGTTATGAAAGGGTGTGGCGAACATAGCGTCTTCGTATTGAAAGACGAGTATCAAAACCACACACACTACAGTGAGCGTCTCGACACTCGGAGAGGAAAAAGTCTACACTTAATCCTCTCTCTTTAGTTCAATACAAGGAGAACTTCATTCTCTTTTTAAAGTGTTTTTGGTTTTGAATGGTAAGTGCTTTTGCGACAGAGAACCCTACGGTAAACGTCAGCACTCGGGATAGGAGAAGGCCTACGCCTAACCACTCCACGACCATTCAAGTTTTTGTTACGAAAAGAAGTTTAAAAATGCGCTCGGTACGGGACCGAGGTTTTTAGGTGACAAAGGTTGCGGGAGGAATTTATGGAAAGAGATAGGTGGAAGGAGTCGCGTCTTCATATTGAAAGACGAGTGTCTAAACCACCCACACTACAGTGAGCATCTCGACACTCGGAGAGGAAGAAGTCTACACTCAATCCCCTCTCTTTAGTTCAATACAAAGTGAACTTTATCCTTTTGTTAAATATGGTGAATTGACTTAACAATCGTTTGAGAACATCCGCTCGACGTTGGGTCAAGGGTTTAATTGTTTAGAAAGGTTTGAGGTGAAGCGAGCAAGGTCGATGGCGACGCGCAAGGCAATCGGCTTACAAGGTCAAAAATGGCTCGATGAGAATCGAGAGTTTGTTTTCTTGAAAATGGTTTTTAGAACCAAAGGTCAAAAATGACCAACAATAAACATGCACAAGAAACAAACAATCACAATGGGTTGAACGGCTTAAAAAAAACGAAACACAAAAAAAAACGAAACACAACGGGTTTGAAGTAAAAAAGTCGAGAAAACGTGAAAAACAGGGGTCTGACACGGGCGGCCGTGTTGTGTGACACGGCCCGTGTCACAGTTCCAGGAAAAAATGAGTTTTGGGTCAAAAAGTGGTGTGACACGGCCGTGTTGTGTGACACGGGTGGCCGTGTTGTGTGACACGGCCCGTGTCACAAGGTCTG
Source organism: Lathyrus sativus (assembly GCA_963859935.3). Lineage (NCBI taxonomy): Eukaryota > Viridiplantae > Streptophyta > Magnoliopsida > Fabales > Fabaceae > Lathyrus > Lathyrus sativus. The sequence goes on from OZ012737.1 coordinate 196,890,613, forward strand.
GGCCAAAAACAAGTTAAAATCTCAAACAGAGGTACAACACGGGTGCCCGTGTTGTGTGACACGGCCCGTGTTATGGGCCCAAGGCATTTTTCACTTTGAAAAGCCACGTAGAGATGCAACACGGCCGGCCGTGTCGTGTGACACGGCCCGTGTTGGGCTACCAGATGAAAAAATCCAAACTTTCTCTTGTTTCTTGCTTCTTTTTGTGGTTCTTTCAAAGGGTTTCTTGGTCCCTTTTAGGACCTTACATGATATATACAACATAACAACACCCAAGAGAATAAATGAAACGAATATAAAAGCAAAAAGTAAAGGGAGAAAGGTTTGAAGAAATGGATACCCAAGAGCTTTCTATTCTTCTTGCAAGTCCTCCTTGGTTCTGGTTGAATATGCTTCACCACTCCTCACCTTGTGTTATGAAGGTTTTGTTTCTCAATGATCCTCTTGGTTCTATCTCACCTTCTTCTTTTTCTGGTTTTTGGGGTTTTGTTTGCTCTCTCTATTTTTCTGGTTTTCTCCCTTACTCTTTGCTCTCAATATCTCTATCTCCAAAATGTGTGAATGATGAATGTCTAGTGAATGTGTTATGAATCCAATCCTTTTGTTGACAGCCCTCCTTCCCTTCTCATCTCACTTTTCTGTCACCTTTTTCTGTTGTACCAAAGCAATAGCTTTTGCACAAGCTTCAACTTTCAGAATTTCCATTCTTGGCAACAATTATGGCCACTTTCTTGGTGCAGCCCTGCTTTTTTCCACTTCTAGTATGCTGCTTTTGCTGTATTTCTTCTGCAGCACTCTATATTGCCTTCCAACCTTGTACCCATTGGTTGGTTGATTTGTTTGGACATACTCATGTAGTCAATGCACTACCTTTTGGACATCATTTTCAAATTCTGATTTTTGATGTGTAGATGTATCAACATAAGCTTATAGCGTTGGTTTTGTGACATAAATGATTTTGTAATATGATACACATTGCCACTTCTTGCATGGGGCTGTTTTGGACCATATTCAAATTGCCCATGAATGTATGCATAGCCTTGATCTTGAGATATTCCAACATTGAATTAGCTCTTAAATATTTTCCTTGCATGTTTGTAAGCACAAAGAGGACCATGTGGACTTGATGAGGCATGGGGGATACCATGGCATGAAGTTATTTTTAGAAACTTGAATTAAGACTAGAAATAGCTTAATTTCCTAAGCATTACCAAGAGTTTGGATTTTGTAACAAATGTGACATTCTTGCAAATGTCATGAAATTTCTCTTTGTAATATTCTTGAATCTAGCCTTGAATTCATGAACCTTGAATTTGGAATGATGGGCCTCCCTTATGTCATTGAATTTGAAAGAAATGAAGAAATGAGTCAAGCCTTGAAAGGGAAAATTTTGGGGTGCAACAGTATGATCACCTTGTGGTGGATATTATGTTTAAACAATTGACTTTATTCTGCTTTTTTGAGAACTCTGATGTACTTTTATGTAATATTTCGGTATATGTTTTATAATACGCGTACGGGATAGAGTGGGGTGTTACAACACACATTTGACCAGCAGATACACCCAATAGTTGTGAGTATTCTCTATCCCAGAAAACAAAGTTATAGCACTCCCAAGAATGAAAAACTTCGATTTCAATTTTACACCTAAGAAAAGAAAGTAAGGGTGTTAACAGTCTTAATTTCATAAATATATGATTGATACTATTATCAGATTACCTAAAGATTTCTTCCTCAATGGAATGACCATCTCCACACAAGAATGAAGCTTTGTAACCCTGAGCTACCTTCAAGCATTGATGGTAAGCTTTATAATATCATTTGTACTACGATGCAATGAGCTTTTTAGTGGTAGCCATGGTAGCACAAAAGTTAATATGCACGTAGTGGAAAAAATTAAATATGTGTATCTTCATAATCAATGTAAGTACATTAATATTGTTGCAAGTAGGACGATAATAGTTAGAAGTAATGTATACAACATGAAGTTTAATAATCTCATTCAGAGGAAGCACAATAGCCTTTGGAAGAAAGTTTTGAAAAGGAGATTGTTGAGAAGTATCTGAGTTTTGTGAATACATTTAAAAATGGGAGCTATGTTGCCCTGAAACATTAACCATAAAGTACATAGGTATGCTAAAGAAATTTTTTAGAATAAGTCAGTTAATAAACAATATAAATATGTTGTTAGTAGTAATGAAGCAAAGTAGGTTTTGTTTGTGGCACCTATTAATAAACTTCTTGATTGAAGGCATATCAACATTGATGTACAATTTGGTTACGTTGTACGTGTTTGTAATAGATAGTGCATATTTTCCTACATTATATGTTACATTTTTGTGTTAGAGACAATAATTAAATCACAACATTTGAGTAAATATGGTAAGAGAATAAGAGTTACAATTACCTTCTTCCTTGACTTTTGTGTAATGGAGCAAGATGACAATTGGGCCAGAGGTATTTATGCGTTGTTGGTTGAATTTGATGAATTGGGAAGCATATGTCTCCCAAAGGGTACAATTTATGGTGTTGTTGCTACAATACGTGTAAGAATTTTAATTAGATAGTGGCACAATAGAAAGTAAGTCAGGAGGCAGTTAAGTGTGGTGCTGGGAGAAAGGAAACACACCTATGGTCTCTCAATACAAGAATGATCTGTTATTTTTTAACCCCTAGTTGGGTTTGGTGTAACTAATGCTATCAGCCATTCCTATGATATCTGGATAGAAAACTGTAAGCATGAACAAGTATAAGAAATATGCCAACAACAAATTAATGGAGAGGCTTAGAAACAAAGTATTTAACCTATGAGGACATCCTTACGGTATTGTCCAGTTATCATATCAACAAAATTGGTAAACTTATTAGTTTTGTCTAGAATAACATGTTTGTTCAAATCACTCACGGATGTCCCTCTGATGAAATTCACCATATACTTGTCGCCAGAAGGTTTGAACAACAAATCATTAGTCGGAAATTTGATATAGTGTAAGTGTGGTCTACCGTTAAAATTGAATCGAATGCTACCATATATGATGTCGGCACAACGACGTGTATATCAGTTCCCTGTCAAAGAAAAGAAATTATAAAACGGTATCATAAAATGAGCTATTAAAACCAAAATGAAAGATACATGAAAATGCACATGATATCCAACATAAATGGGTATGGAAATAAAAGAGCAAAAAAAAAGGAAGAATGGGGAAGAACGATGTGTTAGTAGGAGTCAGTATATACAGTATAAACATTGGACAATGAAAATTTAAGGTATAGAAAATGACTAGTTTGTCTAGAGAGCGGACGGTAGGTCTGCTGCAAAAAAAGAAAAATTTCAAAATACCTTCCTATTAGAAGACAAGTTCACCGCGTCAAAAAATAGAAAGAGAAATGAAATAAGGAGGGATGGTTGGATGTTTCATCTTATGTGATTTACTCCAACATTGCAATTGACTTTTGGAATGGCTTGCACATTATATTTCTACAAACAAAATGAACCATGAGTTTTTCAATTAAAGTATGACATTTATTAATCTTCACAATTACCCATTATTTCTTATAAGTGAAATATTAATAGGAGGATCTTGTTAAATTTCCCTCTATTGATAATTGTAATTGTGGTGGGTGCACCCATTAATTAAACATCTTTAATATGAATATTTCTTGTGGGACTTGAATAATTTTTTAACCAAACCAAATGCCAACTTCTCCATATAGATCCTTTACTATCCATCAACATGCTTTTGCTCTTGTTTTATTAGAACAAACTTGCTCTTATGCGTTTATCTCTTGTGGTCCTCATACATAGGTTCTGTAGGTACTCTGTATTTTCCCGGACTCCCCAACAAACCTCTAGTAATAGTCAACTAGGTTCTATTGTTCAAGCTAATTCAATTTTCATGAATTCAACTTTCAAGAAAGAACAATAAACGTGTGCTCATTGTGGATTGTTAGACTACACAAATGATAAATGCTTCAAATTGCATGGATATCCCCAAGACCAAAAAAGAAAAAAGATCGGGTATAAGTGAATAATGTGGTTGAATCTAGCACTAGTGCAAGTAATTTCCTTTTTCAACAATTCTTAGTCATGGTTCAAGATCATATGTCTCAACAAAATGCAAGCAATCTCACAAAATTAGATCAAGGATCAGTTGATATAAGTATCTTTCTTCGTATGGTCAATTATACCTGTCTTTTAAGTTGATCATTTAGTTCCTGGATCATTAATTCAGATGCTACAACTCATATGTCATAACCTATTAAATTTTCAATGATATAACTGTACCTAATAAAATTTTCACTTTACTAAATAATATTGGAGGTAGTTAATTATTCATAAGATCAGTTTGAATATAAGGGTGTATTTGGAATTACACATAGCTACTCAATTGTATGCCTTATAATCCCCTCCTAGTAACCTCATTTTTCTTTACAAAGACCATATGTTAGTGATTACTGTTGAAAATAAAATTAAACTTGATTTGCGCCTAAAAATATTATTTGGACTTTTGGGCTTAGTTGTTTTGGACTTAAGTAATTTTAATTAATATTTCTAGAAAACTCTTGTAATGTTTGGAGTGTCTAGATATTTCTTAAGGTTGTAGTATTCTCTAGAATACTCTTGGAATTTCTAGAGTTGAGAACTCTCTAGAATTAGTGTGTCTAGAGTTCTCCTTAGAGTACTATAAATAGAGATGTAATTCTACACTTTTGCATCAAGCAAAATACAAAGTTCTCTCTTCCATAAATAATTCTTCCACCTATCAAGTTTTTCTTTAAGCCTCTAATATTCCCACACACTTTTCTTAAACACAAAAGGTCTTATTTCCAACAATTACACTTTTACTTTATATATATATATAGTCATCATACACATTTTTTAATTTACTTTCTTTTTATGTTTTTCTTTAAATGTTACACTAGTAATTATTTTTTCTACAATTCCCTTTTGGTAAGGACAATCATTGTTCCTCTATATAGCAAAAGAAACAATACGGTTCTTTTTTCTTTCTTTTCTGGATTGAAAACAGTAAGATTCTTTTGTTGTTTGTATCGAAATAGTTGGATGTTGGTTCTGCTGACATGAGAGAGAAATTACCATTTCATCAAATGAACATCCGTGAAAACACATGGCTCAGATCTTACAAACCGACGACCGTTTACATCAGATAGTTTGTAACAAATTTATAACTATATAGTAAAAGACAAGATTTTGATGTAACCTGTTTTTTTCTCTCGAAACATTTTACTATTTGAATTTTTCTATGAATGATTTTTCATTACTAGCTAATACTAACTGAGTCATGAAAAGTTGTTTTCAATAAAATTATAGTTGATTTGTACGCATGAATGTATTTTTTAATTACGGGCAAATTAATGTACTTATACATATTAAAATTGTTTTTTTTTAATAAAAAATATATTACAAAATATGGTTAATTAATCAAATACTAGAATGAAATAGCTAATTAATCAAATTCGTAATTAGACAAAGAAAAATCAAAATGATCTTCTGTAAAACTCTTCTTCAACTACAAGAAGTCATTTATACTATCCCATCATAAAAAGTCCATTGTACTATGTCCACGTTTCCTTCTCTACGTGCATATAGTAAATAAAAATTATCATCTGAAATTTTACAATTAATCCATCTATTTTTATGTTTCCATAAAATTAGCTCTTCTTTGTAAAGATTCTGAATTGCAATTTGAAAATTACTTCAAGGTGTGAGAAAACATAAAAAATGGAGATTTAAATTGGATTTTTAAAAATGAAAGCTTTTTGTGAAACTCAAACAAAGATCACAAATAAACTAACAAGAGAAAAAGACACACGATATATCCTGCTTCACTTAAAAACTGTCAAGCTAATCCAGTCCACCCGTCAAGGTGATTTCGCCTTATACACAAGGATTTAATCCACTATAATCAACTGATTACATTGCACTAGCAACCGTTGGTGACTAACAACACAGACTAATTGTCTCTTCTTAAGGATTCTGACTCAACTTGTAGCGCCCCGACTCTGATTTCCATTTTTGTTGAGTCTTTTGATTTATTTGGGTGATTAATATTTTAATTGTGAAATTGATGTGTTAATATGTTATGTTTGCATATTATGCTATTTTACCGGTTTTGAGAGTTTTCGGGAAAAATAGATTGGAGGGTATTTTAGACATTTCTTATTTAATGATAAGATGAGATATTTTGTGAGAAAATGGATTAGTAGATGTTTGGAGAGAAATAGAATAGAAAGAGATATAAGTGGAATAGAGGAAAGAAAAGAAAAGGATGGAAATAGAAAGAAGAGAAAGAGAGAAGGAAGAAGAGAGAAGAGGAGAAAATAGAGGAAAAGCTTAGATAGCTCAAGATCAACATCTAGGATTCGATTTAATCGGGTAAGGGTGTGAAATCTTATTATTTTCTCAATGTGTATGATTATGTATGCTTTTGTTGGATTGATTTGGATTGTTGGAGAGTTTTTACTCATTTTCCATTTTTAGGTCGAAATGGTTTAATCGATAGAAACCGATGTTTTCACGGTTAGAATCTGGAATAAATGGTGTAGTTTAGTCGAAGAATGTTAGGCTAAGACTATGGTAACTCGTTGAAATTAAATCGGAAGATTTTGTAAAGTTTTGGATATTTGGACAGTAGAGGATTTTGAGATCGCAGAGGTTTGCTAAGCGAGCTAGCGAGTGGTTCGCTAGGCGAGCTGATAGCGAGCGAGTAGTGAATGATCCCAGACTTGGACAGAATCAAAAAGACCCTTGTTCGCTGGAGCGAGTAGTGTAGTGAGTATTCGCTAAGCCTTCGCTAGGCGAGCTGTGTAGCGAACACTTCCAGTAGCTTTTAGACAGACTTCGCTAGCATGTTCGCTAGGCGAGCTAGTAGAGAGCGTTCGCGATGACCCTCGCTAGGCGAATGGTGTAGCGAACGTGACAGAACAACATTTTGTTTTGTTGTTTCCATTCACTGTGGATGCTTTGATTCTTCAACGCATAGCTTGTATGCTATTATATGATATGTTGTGGGTAGCCGTATGGCGTGAATCCTAGATTGTGAATTGTGAATTGTGAAATGTGGCCTTGTTGGCAAATATGTGCATTGTTTAAATTGATTAAAAGTACATGATGATTGTGATGGAGTTCTTTGCCGTTTGGCGCGATATTGTGAATCCATATTGACTGTATGCGATTGTATGTGAAGTGTAACACCCCCTTTCTATACCCCCAAATAACATATAAATCATTTAGGCACAAATTCAAATTTTCATCAGAGTATAATTGAAAACATGGTATAAAAGGAGCACGTCACACAATACGTGAAATAAAACATACAACACCTGCTAAATAGAGATATGCAACAGTGGGGTAACTTCAACAGAGGAACTTAGTCTTTACACCCACATCTCAATATTTAGAATAACAGCGCAAACATCTAAACATTGATAATCCTCAAACACACACACACACACACATATATATATATCATTCAGTTTGATTCACAATATAATTCATGTTTTCATAAACATTCCATAACAAGATACATATACAATGTATCACAAAAGAATAATATATGCTATCTACCCGGTGCTACATATCAGAGCTGACCGACAAAAGAATGAAGACTCGCTTCACAAAAAGACCTCCAGCAACCTACTCTGCAATGCCTTATAGAGCATCATAAACAGCAGAAGGGTGAAAAATATCATCATAATAATCAATGCATACAATATATATATATATATATATATATATATATATATATATATATATATATATATATATATATATATATATATATATATATATATATATATATATATATATATATATATATATATATATATATATATATATATATATATATATATATGTATACACACACACACAAGCATAGAATACACATATTCCGCATTTTCACCACAATTCATCATAACCCATCACATATATATATATATATATATATATATATATATATATATATATATATATATATATATATATATATATATATATATATATATATATATATATATATATATATATATATATATATATATATATATATATATATATATATATATATATATATATATATATATATATATATATATATATATATATATATATATATATATATATATATATATATATATATATATATATATATATATATATATAAACAAATATGGAATAATCACCAAGAATATTTATCATGCACACATCCATAATTCTCATCAATCCACATAACATACACATATGCATACATTCACACAACATTTATCTCTATGCCATGTGACTCAATGCAACTCAATGCAACTCATGCCATGTGGTACCAACATTTGTTATCATTTTTCGGTTTTTACATTTAAACCGGGTCTGTCCTCTAGACCGATAACAAACAAAAGCCTGTCCTCTAAGCTTTCAAACCCACTCTTCTAGGTTTGGGACAAGTCACTAGTCTCCACGAAACTAGAAAGAATTGCCTCTTGACAACAAATGATGTGTATGCAATCAACAATCATATGAACTTAAGACCATTTTCGCATCTTAATCTCATGCATACTCAAATAATTCATCACACAAGAATTATATCATGATTGCACACACAACACATTTCATCAAAGTATTCATACTTTCAACATCATCACTACATTCATCAAGTAGTATACAAGAATCAATTAGATTCAATCAGAAATACATATTCATGCATTCTCCACATACACTGGCATACAATTAATATGCATTCACAATAATCATACACTTTTAATCAATTTAAACAATGTAAGTTTGCCAAAAGGCCATATTTCACAATCCATCCCACAATCTAGGATTCACGCCATACGGCTATCCACAACATATCATACCACAACATACAACTATGCATTCAGAAAGATCAATCACAATCGAGCCAAACAATCAACATTGGATGGAAACACAACAAGATATAAGAATGATGTCACGTTCACTACCTTACTCGCTTAGCGAGTCCTTGGCGAATACTCGCTACGGGTTCGCCTAGCGAACAAGCTCGCGAAGGGAGTTTGGGAGCTACTGGAAGTGCTCGCTACCTGCTCGCTTAGCGAGGTCCTAGCGAACCCTTCGCTACCTCACTCGCTCCAGCGAACAAGGGTTATTTTGGTTATGTCCAAGTCTGCGACCGTTCGCTACCAGCTCGCTGCTGGCTCGCTTAGCGAATAACTCGCTACCCTGCTCGCCTAGCGAAGGTGCTAGCGAGCGTCTGCGATGTTCAAAACCCTCAACTGTCCAAAATGTCTAAAACTCCATAAAATCTCCCGATTTCAATTCCAACAAGTTTCCATAGTCTTAGCCTAACAATATTCTACTAAACTACACCATTTAATCCAACTTCTAACCGTTCAAACATCGATTCTATCGATTAAACCCATTCATGCCCTAAAATGGAAAAAGATGGAAAACATCCAAACAATCCAAACACATACATACATAATCATATGCATTGGTAAGATAATAACATTTCACACCCCTTATCCGATTAATCGAACTATAGAGATTGTTCTTGATGATTTTGAGCTATCCAAGCTTTTCCTCTATTTTCTCCTCTTCTCTCTTCTTCCTTCTTTTTTTCTCTTCTTTTTCCTTTCTCTCTATTTCTATCCTTTTCTTTTCTCTCTTCCACTTATATCTCTTTCTATTCTATTTCTCTCCAAACATCTACTAATCCATTTCTCACAAAATATCTCAACTTAACATTAAATACTTAATGTCTAAAATACCCTCCAATCTATTTTCCCCGAAAACTCTCAAAATCGGTAAAATAATATAATATGCAAACATAACATATTAACTCATAAATTTCACAATTAAAATAATAATCACCCAAATCAATTAATTAGTACAAATACTTAATTATTAAAAATTGGGCTGTTACAACCCTCCCCCACTTAGAAATTTTCGTCCTCGAAAATGTTACCTGATTCAAACAACTCTGGATACGACTTTCGCATCCCACTCTCTAATTCCCAAGTCATATTCCCTTCCACAACGCCTCCCCACACTACTTTCACAAGCGCAATATCCTTGCCTCTTAGCTTCTTAACTTCACGGTCCAGAATTCTAATCGGTACAGCTTCAACCGTAAGGTTATCTCTCACCTCAACCTCATCCATAGGAATAACATGTGACGGATCCGCAACATACTTCCGAAGTTGAGAAAAATGGAACACATCATGGAGATTAGCAAGTGACGGCAGTAAAGCAACTCGATAGGCTACCTCTCCTATCCTCTGCAAAATCTGATAAGGACCAATAAAACGCGACGTCAACTTACGCGACTTCAACGCTCTACCAACACCAGTCATTGGAGTAACTCGAAGAAACACGTGATCTTCCTCTTGAAATTCAAGTGATTTCCTCCTCTTATCATGATAAGTCTTTTGACGATTCTGAGAAATCTTAATCTTCTCTTGAATCATCTTAATCTTATCGGTAGTCTGCTGGACTATCTCGGGTCCAACCATAAAACTCTCTCCGGACTCATACCAACACAATGGCGTCCTACACCGTCTACCATACAATGCCTCAAATGGTGCCATACCAATACTCGAATGAAAACTATTGTTGTAAGTAAATTCAATCAAAGGTAAGTAGCTATCCCAAGCTCCTCCCTTTTCCAATACACAAGCTCTCAAGAGATCCTCAAGTGATTGAATCGTCCTCTCAGTCTGACCATCGTTCTGCGGATGATAAGCAGAGCTCAAACGTAACTTCGTACCCAAAGCACTTTGAAAACTCTCCCAAAATCTTGAAGTAAACCTCAGATCTCTATCCGACACAATGCTAGACGGAATACCATGCAAACTGACAACCCTATCAATGTACAGCTTTGCCAATCTCTCCAACGGGTAATCCATTCGCATAGGAATAAAGTAAGCAGATTTGGTCAATCTATCCATAATAACCCAAATAGCTTCAAAGTTACTCGGCGTTCTAGGTAAACCAGACACAAAATCCATAGATATGCTATCCCATTTCCACTCAGGAATAAAAAAGGATTTCATCAAGCCCGACGGTTTCTGATGCTCAATCTTTGACTTCTGACATGTCAAACAAGAATACACAAACTCGACAATATCCTTCTTCATACGAAGCCACCAAAATACTTTCCTCAAATCTTGATACATCTTAGTAGCACCCAGATGAATACTCAATCCACTACGATGCCCTTCTTCAAGAATACTCTTCTTCAGCTCAACAATATCAGGAATACAAACTCTATCACGACATCTTATAATACCATTTTCATCAATCCGAAATTCACCACCTTGACCTTGATTGATCAAAGTGAACCGATCAACTAAACTCAAATCAGATTTCTGTCCTTCTCGAATCTCGTCAAGAATACCACTAGTAAGCTTTAACATACCAAGCTTAACTCCGTAAGAAGTCTTCTCACACACTAAGCTCAAATCGCGAAATTTCTCTATCATTTCTAACTCTTTTACCCGGATGGTAATTCAAACCAAAATCATAATCCTTCAGAAGTTCCAACCATCTTCTCTGCCTTGCATTCAATTCTTTCTGATCAAAGAGATATTTCAAACTCTTATAATCACTAAATACCTCAAATCTCGAACCAAACAAATAATGCCTCCAAAGTTTCAGCGCAAATACAACGGCGGACAACTCTAAGTCATGCGTCGGATAATTCCTCTCATGCACTTTGAATTGTCTTGAAGCATAAGCTACCACTTGTTTATTTTGCATCAACACACCTCCTAAACCCATCAAAGAAGCATCACAATACACAACAAACGTTTCTGTCAGATTTGGCAAAATCAAAACAGGAGCTGTCGTCAATCTTCTCTTAAGCTCTTGAAAAATTTCTTCACACTTCGCATCCCAAACAAAAGCTTGACCTTTCCTAGTCAACTGCGTCAAAGACAATGATAACGTGGCAAATCCTTCAATGAATTTCCGATAATAACCCGCCAAACCAAGAAAACTTCTAATCTCAAAAACTGATTTTAGAGCCTCCCAGTGTGATACCGCTTCAACCTTCGACGGATCAACTGCAATACCTTTACTCGAAATCACATGACCAAGGAAACTCACTTCCTTCAACCAAAATTCACACTTAGAAAGTTTAGCGTATAACTGCTTTTCTTTCAACACCGATAACACAATCCTCAAATGCGTGACATGTTCATCTTCACTCTTCGAATAAATCAAAATATCATCAATGAACACAACCACAAACTTGTCCAAATAAGATGGAAAATCCTATTCATGTACTCCATAAATACACCCGGTGCATTAGTCACACCAAATGGCATCACAAAATACTCATAATGTCCATACCTCGTTCTAAAGGCAGTCTTCTGAATATCTTCGACCTTCACACGAATCTGATGATACCCAGATCTCAGATCTATCTTGCTAAAGACACTCGCAGCAACCAACTGATCCATCAAATCATCAATCCTCGGAAGTGGATACTTATTCTTGATGGTCATCTTGTTCAATTGTCTGTAGTCCACACAAAGTCTCATATAACCTTCTTTCTTCTTAACCAACAAAACTGGTGCACCCCACGGTGACACACTCGGACGAATAAATCTTTTCTCAAGTAGATCTTCAAGTTGACTCTTCAACTCTTTCAATTCTGATGCGGACATACGATATGGATCCATCGATATCGGACTAGTTCCAGGAATTAAGTCGATCGTAAACTCCACTTCTCGTTCCAACGGTAAATCTATTATCTCCTCAGGAAAAACTTCCGGAAAATCACAGACAATTGGTAAAGCATCAATTGCTCCATTTTCACAAATGTTCAAAGTTGCCATCAACATAAATACCTTCGCACCATCTTGCACTGATTCCTTCACTTGCTTAGCAGTCATAAACAAGTCTTCTTCATCATCAGGCTCAGGAAAAATAACCGTTTTGTCAAAACAGTTAATATAGACACGATTGAATTCTAACCAATTCATCCCAAGAATAACATCAAGTTGATCTAAGTGAAAACACACCAAATCAACTCCAAAGTCTTTACCAAAAATAATCAACAGACAATTCAAACACACAAAAGGGGTAGTTACTGAACCCATAGCAGGAGTATCAATAACCATACCACTACTCATAATTGACAACTCAAGATTCAATCTCTTAACATAATCAAAAGAAATAAAGGAATGTGTAGCTCTAGTATCAATTATAGCGACCAAAGGTATATCATTAATGAAGCATGTACCTCGGATCAACCGATCTTCGCTAGCAGTCTCTGATCCTGATAGAGCAAACACTTTCCCGTTCCCTTGAGTCTTCTTTGGCTTGTCACACTTGGTACTAATGTGCCCTTCCTCACCACAGTTATAGCAAGTCACATTCACACCACTTCTGCACTCAATAGCTTTGTGGCCTGGCTTCCCACACTTGAAACACTTCATCCCAACCCTCTTGCACTCAGGAGCACGATATCCTGCTTCACCGCAATTATAACATCTTACCGGAGTGGAAACTCCTCCCCCACTCGGCTTCTTGCCGTAACCAGTTTTTTGTTTCCCCTTATCAGCAGGAGTCACATACGGCTTTCCTCGGAATTGACCTTTTTCAAGCGATTGAGGGAGGAGTTATTCTTGGGCTGAATTGGTTAGAATTCAATCGTGTCTATATTAACTGTTTTGACAAGACGGTTATTTTTCCTGAACCTGATGATGAAGGAGACTTGTTTATGACTGCTAAGCAAATGAAAGAATCAGTGCAAGATGGTGCGAAAGTCTTTATGTTGATGGCAACTTTGAACATTGGTGAAAATGGAGCAATTGATGCTTTACCATTTGTCCGTGATTTTCTGGAAGTTTTTCCTGATGAGGTAAGAGATTTACCGCCGGAACGAGAAGTGGAGTTTGTGATCGACTTAATTCCTAGAACTAGTTCGATATCGATGGCTCCATACCGTATGTCAACATCGGAATTGAAAGATTTGAAGAGTCAACTTGAAGATCTACTTGAGAAAAAATTTATTCGTCCGAGTGTGTCACCGTGGGGTGCACCAGTTTTGTTGGTTAAGAAGAAAGAAGGTTATATGAGACTTTGTGTGGACTACAGACAATTGAACAAGATGACCATCAAGAATAAGTATCCACTTCTGAGGATTGATGATTTGATGGATCAGTTGGTTGCTGCGAGTGTCTTTAGTAAGATAGATCTGAGATCTGGGTATCATCAGATTCGTGTGAAGGCTGAAGATATTCAGAAGACTGCCTTTAGAACGAGGTATGGACATTATGAGTATTCTGTGATGCCATTTGGTGTGACTAATGCACCGGGTGTATTTATGGAGTACATGAATAGGATTTTCCATCCTTATTTGGACAAGTTTGTGGTTGTGTTCATTGATGATATTTTGATTTATTCGAAGAGTGAAGATGAACATGTCACGCATTTGAGGATTGTGTTATCGGTGTTGAAAGAAAAGCAGTTATATGCTAAACTTTCTAAGTGTGAATTTTGGTTGAAGGAAGTGCGTTTCCTTGGTCATGTGATTTCAAGTAGAGGTATTGCAGTTGATTCGTCAAAGGTTGAAGCGGTATCGCATTGGGAGGCTCCAAATTCAGTTTTTGAGATTAGAAGTTTTCTTGGTTTGGCAGGTTATTATCGGAAATTCATTGAAGGATTTGCCAAGTTATCATTGCCGTTGACGCAGTTGACTAGGAAAGGTCAAAATTTTGTTTGGAATGCAAAGTGTGAAGAAATTTTTCAAGATCTTAAGAGAAGATTGACGACAACTCCTGTTTTGATTTTGCCGAATCCGACAGAACTGTTTGTTGTGTATTGTGATGCTTCTTTTATGGGTTTAGGAGGTGTGTTGATGCAAAATAAACAAGTTGTAGCTTATGCTTCAAGACAACTCAAAGTGCATGAGAGGAATTATCCTACGCATGACTTAGAGTTAGCCGCCGTTGTATTTGTGCTGAAACTTTGGAGGCATTATTTGTTTGGTTTGAGATTTGAGGTATTTAGTGATCATAAGAGTTTGAAGTATCTCTTTGATTAGAAAGAATTGAATGCAAGGCAGAGGAGATGGTTGGAACTTCTGAAGAATTATGATTTTGGTTTGAATTACCATCCGGGTAAAGCAAATGTAGTAGCTGATGCATTGAGTAGGAAATTGTTGCATATGTCGATGATGATGGTAAAAGAGTTGGAGATGATCGAGCAATTTCGCGATTTGAGCTTAGTGTGTGAGAAGACTTCTTACGGAGTTAAGCTTGGTATGTTAAATCTTACTAGTGGTATTCTTGACGAGATTCGAGAAGGAAAAAAAATCTGATTTGGGTTTAGTTGATCGATTGACTTTGATCAATCAAGGTCAAGGTGGTGAATTTCGGATTGATGAAAATGGTATCATGAGATTTCGGGATAGAGTTTGTATTCCTGATATTGTTGAGTTGAAGAAGAGTATTCTGGAAGAAGGGCATCGTAGTGGATTGAGTATTCATCCGGGTGCTACTAAGATGTATCAAGATTTGAGGAAAGTATTTTGGTGGCCTCGTATGAAGAAGGATATTGCCGAGTTTGTGTATTCTTGTTTGACTTGTCAGAAGTCAAAGATTGAACATCAGAAACCGTCGGGCTTGATGCAACCGTTGTTTATTCCGGAGTGGAAACGGGATAACATATCTATGGATTTTGTGTCTGGTTTACCTAGAACGCCGAGTAACCTTGAAGCTATTTGGGTTATTGTGGATAGATTGACCAAATCTGCTCACTTTATTCCTATGCGAATGGATTACCCGTTGGAGAGATTGGCAAAGCTGTACATTGAAAGGATTGTCAGTTTGCATGGTATTCCGTCTAGCATTGTGCCAGATAGAGAACCGAGGTTTACTTCAAGGTTTGGGAGAGTTTGCAAAGTGCTTTGGGTACAAAGTTACGTTTGAGTTCTGCTTATCATCCGCAGACCGATGGGCAAACTGAGAGGACGATTCAATCACTTGAGGATCTTTTGAGAGCTTGTGTATTGGAAAAGGGAGGAGCTTGGGATAACTACTTGCCTTTGATTGAATTTACTTACAACAACAGTTTTCATTCGAGTATTGGTATGGCACCGTTTGAGGCATTGTATGGTAGGCGGTGTAGGACGCCATTGTGTTGGTATGAGTCTGGAGAGAGTTTTGTGGTTGGACCCGAGATAGTCTAGCAAACTACCGATAAGATTAAGATGATTCAAGAGAAGATGAAGATTTCTCAGAGTCGTCAAAAGAGTTATCATGACAAGAGGAGGAAAGTCCTTGAATTTCAGGAGGGAGATCACGTGTTTCTTCGAGTTACTCCAATAACTGGTGTTGGTAAAGCGTTGAAGTCACGTAAGTTGACGTCGCATTTTATTGGTCCTAATCAAATTTTGCAGAGGATAAGAGAGGTATCCTATCGGGTTGCTTTACCTCCGTCGCTTGCTAATCTCCATGATGTGTTCCATGTTTCGCAACATCGGAAGTATGTTCCGGACCCGTCACATGTTATCCTATGGACGAGGTTGAGGTGAGAGATAACCTTACGGTCGAAGCTTTATCGCTTAGAATTCTGGACCGTGAAGTTAAGAAGCTAAGAGGCAAGGATATTACGCTTGTGAAAGTAGCATGGGGAGGCGTTACAGAAGGCAATATGACTTGGGAATTAGAGAGTGGGATGCGAAAGTCGTATCCAGAGTTGTTTGAATCAGGTAACATTTTCGAGGACGAAAATTTCTAAAGTGGGGGAGAGTTGTAACGCCCCGACTCTGATTTCCATTTTTGTTGAGTCTTTTGATTTATTTGGGTGATTAATATTTTAATTGTGA
This sequence comes from Lathyrus sativus, assembly GCA_963859935.3. NCBI lineage: Eukaryota > Viridiplantae > Streptophyta > Magnoliopsida > Fabales > Fabaceae > Lathyrus > Lathyrus sativus. Next base: position 196,907,445 of record OZ012737.1, read on the forward strand.
AATTGATGTGTTAATATGTTATGTTTTCATATTATGCTATTTTACCGGTTTTGAGAGTTTTCGGGGAAATAGATTGGAGGGTATTTTAAACATTTCTTATTTAATGATAAGATGAGATATTTTGTGAGAAAATGGATTAGTAGATGTTTGGAGAGAAATAGAATAGAAAGAGATATAAGTGGAATAGAGGAAAGAAAAGAAAAGGATAGAAATAGAAAGAAGAGAAAGAGAGAAGGAAGAAGAGAGAAGAGGAGAAAATAGAGGAAAAGTTTGGATAGCTCAAGATCAACATCTAGGATTCGATTTAATCGGGTAAGGGTGTGAAATATTATTATTTTCTCAATGTGTATGATTATGTATGCTTTTGTTGGATTGATTTGGATTGTTGGAGAGTTTTTACTTATTTTCCATTTTTAGGTCGAAATGGTTTAATTGATAGAAACCGATGTTTTCACGGTTAGAATCTGGAATAAATGGTGTAGTTTAGTCGAAGAATGTTAGGCTAAGACTATGGTAACTCGTTAAAATTAAATCGGGAGATTCTGTGAAGTTTTAGATATTTGGATAATAGAGGATTTTGAGATCGCAGAGGTTCGCTAAGCGAGCAGCTAGCGAGCGAGCTAGCGAGTGGTTCGCTAGGCGAGCTGCTAGCGAGCGAGTAGCGAATGGTCCCAGACTTGGACAGAACCAAAAAGACCCTTGTTCGCTGGAGCGAGTAGTGTAGCGAGTATTCGTTAAGCCTTCGCTTGGCGAGCTGTGTAGCGAACACTTCCAGTAGCTTTTAGACAGACTTCGCTAGCGTGTTCGCTAGGCGAGCTAGTAGCGAGCGTTCGCGATGACCCTCGCTAGGCGAATGGTGTAGCGAACGTGACAGAACAACATTTTGTTTTGTTGTTTCCATTCACTTTGGATGCTTTGATTCTTCAACGCATAGCTTGTGTGCTGTTATATGATATGTTGTCGGTAGCCGTATGGCGTGAATCCTAGATTGTGAATTGTGAATTGTGAAATGTGGCCTTGTTGGCAAATATGTGCATTATTTAAATTGATTAAAAGTGCATGATGATTGTGATGGAGTTTGTTGCCGTTTGGAGCGATATTGTGAATGCATATTGACTGTATGCGATTGTATGTGAAGCATCATGATATGTATTCTTGTGCATTACTTGATAAATGTAATGCTGATGTAAGAAAGTATGAGTACTTTGATTATTATGAAATGTGTTGTGTGTGCAATCATGTTATAATTCTTGTGTGATGAATTATTGAGTATGCATGAGATTAAGATGCGAGAACGGTCTTAAGTGCATATGGTTGTTGATTGCATACGCATCATTGTTGTCAAGAGGCAATGCTTGCTAGTTTCGTGGAGACTAGTGACTTGTCCCAAACCTAGCGCGGGGTTTGAAAGCTTAGAGGACGGGCTTTTGTTTGTTATTGGTGTAGAGGGCGGACCCGGTTTAAATGTAAAAATAGAAAAATAATAACAAGTGTTGGTACCACATGGCATGAGTTGTATTGAGTTGCATCGAGTCACATGGCATATGTATAATTGTTGTATGGGAGTATGCATATGTGTATGAATTGTTGAACTGAGAGTTGTGAATTGATGAATAAACATAATTGTAAATGTTTACGTGGAAATAAGTGAATTTTGGAGGTATGCATGATGAATGTGCTTGGTGATTATTGTAACGCCCCGATTTCGATTATCCCTTTTTCGTTAAGTCCTTTTTTATTTTAATTGGGCGAATATTATTTTGATGTGGAATTTTCGTTGAAATATGTTATGTTTACATATTATTCTATTTTACCCGATTTTGGGAGTTTTCAGAGAAAATAGTTGGAGGGTATTTTGGACATTTCCTATTTAAGTGATAAGTTGGATATTTTATGAGATATTGAGTTAGTAGATGTTTTGGGAAAAATAATAGGAAGATATTAAAGAGGAAATAGAAGAGAAATAAAGATAGTAAGAAAGGAAGGAAAGAAAAGAGAAAGAAAGAAGGAGAAGAGAAAGAGGAGAGAAAGAAGAGGAAACTTTGGAACACATCGAGATCAAACCCTAGCTTGCCATTAATCAGGTAAGGGTGAGAAGTTTTATCATCTTCATAATGTGTATGATCATGTATGTGCTAGATTGGATTTGTTGGATTGTTTCTATGTTTCCATTTCTAGGTCGGAAGTTGATTTAATCGGTAGAAACTGAGTTTTATCGGTTAGAATTTGGAATAGACGGTGTAGTATAGTCGGGTGATGAGTGGGTTGTACTACTGGAACTGATTTGGATTAAATCGGTCGGTTTTGTGAGGTTTGGGCTTTTAGACAACCATGGGAGTTCGTAGGTTCGCAGGTTCGCCAGGCGAATGGCAGCGAAGCTTCGCCGGGCGAAGCCCAGCGAGCAGCAGCGAACCAAGTCAGAAACATCCACCCTGTCTTCGCTGGCAAGTTCGCCAGGCGAATGAGAGTGGCGAAGGTTCGCCAGGCGAGTGTGTTAGCGAGTGCTAGCGAGTAATTCCAGAATAAATCCCAGTGGTCTTCGCTGGCAAGTTCTCCAGGCAAACGGAGTAGCGAAGGTTCGCTAGGCGAAGGTTAGCGAACACAGCAGCATATTTTCTTTTCTTGTGTTTTCTATTCGTGGATTGTTTGTGTGGTTTGGTTGCGATAATTCCTTGTCTGAGATGACTAATTATATGCTGTTATATGTGCTGTGGGTGGCCGTATGGCGTGAATCCTAGTTTGTGATTCGTGAAGTGTGGAATGTGGCCGTTTGGCAATTTGGTGCATTTACTTGAATTGAATAGAAATGCATGTTGAGATCGAATGATGAATATGTATATATGTATTGTGATATGTATATATATTGTGAATGCATAATGAATATATGCGATGAATGTGAAGAATGCATGAGTATGTTTGTAAACATGTATGCATTTCAAGAAGTGTATGGAGTCATTTTGCATGTGAAGCATCATGAAGTACATTCTTGTGCTGTTGATTCCTAGGAGAGTCTGATGAGTGATAGGAATCCTAGGAGAGTCCGATGAGTAATGTGATTCCTAGGAGAGTCTGATGAGTGATAGGATTTCTAGGAGAGTCCGATGAGTGATGTGATTCCTCGGAGAATCTGATGAACAATGTGATTCCTCGGAGAATCTGATGAACGATGTGATTCCTCGGAGAATCTGATGAACAGTGTGATTCCTCGGAGAATTTGATGAACAATGTGATTCCTCGGAGAATCTGATGAACGATGTGATTCCTCGGAGAATCTGACGAGCGGTGTGATTCCTCGGAGAATTTGATGAGCAATGTGATTCCTAGGAGAATTTGATGAGTTATAGTGTACCCATGAGGGGCTTGAGTGAATTGATTCTTAGGAGAATCTGATGGACGATTAAGTCGGTATCGTATTACATTTGCGTAGAGTAGCGAGTTGGCCTCTATGATTTGCATTTATCATCTTTGCATGATGTATGGTGAATAAACATGATTGTAGATGTTTATGTAAGTTGTTGATAATTGGCATGAATGGAATGTTTGAAGATACATGTATGTGTGAGTATATCTGTATATGTGTGTATGTTTATGAAATAATATAAACATTGATGATGCATATTGTATATGCTTAGTGTTCTATTTGTAAATAGTTAATTGTGAATACATTGCGATGTACGGTGTAGTGAGATGAGTTGTGGTGAGAACGCGAACGATGTTATTGGATGTTATGTGTATATATGTATATATGTTTATATGCATTATGTATTACGATAATGTTTCTCACCCTTCTGCTGTTTTATAATGCTCTATGAGGCATTGCAGATTAGATTGCTGGAGATCTTTTGTGAAGCATGGCTTCAGTCTTTTTGGTCGGTCGGCTCTGATATGTGGCACCGGGTAGTTAGGAATTATTTTGATTCTTTTGTGATACACCTGTGTATGTATCTGCTGATGATATGTTTTGTAAACATGGTGAATGATAATTGTATATGTGAATACATGTTTAGGAGATTATGAAATATTTGGATGTTTCCGCCTTTGTTCTAAATATTTTCTTGTGGGTGTTGCCCCGATGTTGCATATCTGTTGAGCAGGTGTTTTGTATGTGTCGAATTTTTGGTATAATGTGATATGCCCCTTTTATGCCATGATATAAATATACTCTGATGAAATTTTGAATTATGCCTGAATGATTATTTGGATTATTTGGGGGTATAGAAAGGGGGTGTTACAATTATCCATATAATGGTATATACATTGTGACGTATATGGATGATGTAACGCCCCCTTTCTATACCCCCAAATAACACAATTAAATCATTTAGGCACGAATTAAAAATTCCATCAGAGTATATTTATTTCATGGTATAAAAGAAGTGTGTCACATTACTCACGAAACGACCACATGAATATTAATATTTATAAAGAAATAATTCAAAAGGGGTAAATCTCAACTAAAAAGAATAAACGCATGGTTCTTAAAATAAGCATATTCATGTTTTCTGTTAAAACGGAAGACTAAAACATTGAATTACTTAAGACATGATAAAATACAAGTACACGTCATTAGGTTGTTTATAACATCAATCACAGTTTACCAAACATCATCAACTATTACATATATATAATGTATCACGAAGATACTCTACAAGCCTAGCTACCCGACGTTACATATCAGAGCGACCGACTCAAGAGAAAAGGAGTTATACTCCAAAATACACCTCCAGCAATCCTAATCTGCAATGCCTCATAGAGCATCATAAAACAACAGAAGGGTGAGAAATATTACCATAATAACAATGCATATAATCATGTATATAAACAATCATAAAATACATATATGCCACATTTCTCAATCAATTCACACACTCACCACTCCCACATCAACATATTGTGTATATATATATATATATATATATATATATATATATATATATATATATATATATATATATATATATATATATATATATATATATATATATATATATATATATATATATATATATATATATATATATATATATATATATATATATATATATATATATATATATATATATATATATATATATATATATATATATATATATATATATATATATATATATATATATATATATATATATATATATGCATGATTATATGCATTGTTATTATGGTAATATTTCTCACCTTTCTGCTGTTTTATGATGCTCTACGAGGCAATATATATATATATATATATATATATATATATATATATATATATATATATATATATATATATATATATATATATATATATATATATATATATATATATATATATATATATATATATATATATATATATATATATATATATATATATATATATATATATATATATATATGCGCACTTCTCCTAACAATCACATATACATTATGTTTCATTTACCGCAATTCGCATTAATTCACATAACATACACATTAACTCAATAAACACACACAACATGTTTACTCCATTGCTAATTCACATAAACATCTACATTCATGTTTATTTCACCAATGCATCATATGAAGATGACAACATGCAACTCATAGAGACCGACACACGGCTCTATGCAGATGCAAATGCGGTACCGACTCATTTCAGCAGGTTCAATTGAAGAACCAAATCACACCCCACAAGGGCAGACGAGGTTCTGCAGATTCTCCGAGGAATCAATATAACCATCGCAACATACGAGGTTCTGCAAATCCTCCGAGGGATCAATAAATAACCATCGCTCACACCCCACAAGGGCAGACGAGGTTCTGCAGATTCTCCGAGGAATCAATATAACCATCGCAACATACGAGGTTCTGCAAATCCTCCAAGGGATCAATAAATAACCATCGCTCACACCCCACAAGGGCACACGAGGTTCTGCAGATTCTCCGAGGAATCAGACACACAAGAATGCATACCATGATGCTTCACATGCAACATGACTCATGACACTCTTGAAATGCACACATGTTTACAAACATACTCATGCATTCATCATGTTAATCGCATATATTCATTATGCACTCACAATATTTAAACATGGTTCACATTTACAATCATCATACATCACATACGAGCAATATGCACTTGCAAATATCGTGCCAAGCGGCAATAGACTCAATCACATCCATCATGCATTTTCAATCAATTTAAATAATGCGTCACATATGCCAAAAGGCCACATATTCATAATCAATCCATAATCTAGGATTCACGCCCTACGGCTACCCACAACACACATAACAACATATAATTAGTCATCTCAGACAAGGAGTGATCGCAACCAAACCACACAATCAATCCACGAATGGAAAGCACAAGAAAAGAAAACATGCTGCTGTGTTCGCTAACCTTAGCCTGGCGAAGCCCCTGGCGAACCATCGCTACCCGTTCACCTGGCGAACTTGCCAGCGAATACCACTGGGTTTTATTCTGGAATTACTCGCTAGCACACTCGCCTGGCGAACCTTCGCCACACTCATTCGCCTGGCGAACTTGCCAACGAAGACAGGGTGTTTGGTTCTGACTTGATTCGCTACTGTTCGCTGGGCTTCGCCTGGCGAAGCCTCGCTGCCATTCGCCTGGCGAACCTGCAAGATCAGAACTTCCATGGCTGTTCAAAAGCCTAAACCTCACAAAACCAACCGATTTAATCCAAATCTGTTCCAGTAGCACGACCCACTCATCACCCGACTATACTACACCATTTATTCCAAATTCTAACCGATAAAACTCAGTTTCTACCGATTAAACTCTTTTCGACCTAAAATGGAAAATGTAGGAAACACCCAACAAATCCAAACACACACATACATAATCATACACATTGATTAAGATAGTAAGATTTCATACCCTTACGTCGATTAATCGGAAGCTAGAAGTCGTTCTTGAGCTTTTCCAAGCTTTTCCTTCTTTTTCCTTCTACTTTCTCTTCTTCCTCCACTTTCCTTTCATGTTTTCTATTATCCATTGTCGTTCCTCTTCCCCCATATATATATGTTCTGCCTTCCTATTTCTCTCCAATTATATTTCTTCTCTTAAAATATTTGTCAATTAATTTTCTCATAAAATATCTCATCTTGACATTGGTTAGAAAACATCTGATAAATCCTCATGATTCTACCAATTAGAATAAATCAGTTAAATCCAATAATTCACTTTAAACCATACAAACCAACTAACTAGTACAATTAATCAGTTATTAAAAATCGGGCTGTTACAACTCTCCCCCACTTTAGGAATTTTCGTCCTCGAAAATATTATCCGATTCAAATCCAACTTTCTCTAGTTGATTCTCCAAAATACCTTTACCAAGACAATCCCTTTTCTTAAAGTTGTCTCAACAGTCAAATCCTCTCTCATTCATACACCATCCATCTGGATCGATGCGCTTCCTCAGCTTAGACACATGAACACATCATGCAATTTCTCCTAGTGACAGCGGTAAAACAATCTAACATGCTATTTTCCCATGCTTCCGCTGCGCTACTCTGATACAAATTCAACAAGACACAATTTGCTTCCGAGACCTCAAGCTAGCTCAACACCAGTTACTATCATAACTCTCAAAACACGTTCTTTCTCGGATCCTCTAATCTTTTCAGTCGTCTCTTGCACAATCCCAAGTCCGAGTACAACACTCTTGCCAGACACATATCAACACAAAGGAGTCCCACACCTCCTTCTTACCCATCTTGATCCAACACACGAGCTCTCAACAAATCCTCTACATACTGGATAGCTCCTTTTGTCTTCCCATCCGTTCACGGATGCTAGACAAAGCTCAACTTCAACATGGCACCCAAAACATCCGCAGACTCTTCCAAAACCTCAATAAAAACACAGGTTTCCATCTGAAACGATATTAGACGGTATCACATACTACTCAGAATTACTTGACAGTTGCATCAGGCCAACAACCTCTGATGTTCACACTTCGACTTTCAACAAGTCTAATCAGCATATACAACCGCAACCACTTCTCTCTCCATCCGTGGCCACCAAAACAATTCTTTCAAGGTACTCTCATCCAATCCACACTATTCGGACACATAGACTCTATCACAACATCTCGTGTCACCATTTCCATAAATCCGAAAATCAATCCTTCGACTTCAATCTACTAAACTCAATCAATCTATTAACTCCAATCAGAATTCCAACCTTCTCGAATCCCAACTAAACAATTGAGGCTCCAAAACTCTGGTACAAACACGCAACAACAACCAACCCTAAGTCACTTGTTAGATATTTCCTCTTGTACTTTTAATTGCGCATTTAACGTATCTCTCAATCATATCACCAAAGCATCACACAACATAACAAATAGTCCCGTCAGATTCAACAAAACCAACACACAAGCTGTTGACAGCTTTTCCAAAATTCTTTGAACTTTCTTCATAGTGACATAACACTACTTCCTCTCTAATATTGATAACTCAAACTCCCGATACGCAACATGATCCTCTATATTCTTCTAATACATCAAAACAACATTGGTTGCACAACCCTTGGCTCACCAACTCAAGTGTGGAAAATTCCACTCCAAACGGATACGCAGTTGTAAACCTATGGCGAAAACACGAATCACACTCATCACAACATCCAAACATATTACATCAATAATTACTCAATTCCATGTCACTACCTTCTCGTCACATAGAGCACTGTAATGACTTCCCACGCTCTTAACCTTGCGTAATTCCAAATTACGGTCCTCCCGTTACTACAGGGTCGTAGAAACAACATTCAGCACTTAGAAGGCCATTCAATACATCTTCAGCTTCTCGAAATGGTTGAAGATTTAACCATACCAATCTTGTGTCCCGTATCTTACTTCCTTTAGTAATATCCAGAAGTCACCATCCACTCTTTATATACTTAACCTCAGAGTCTATTGTCGTAGCACCCACTCCAAACGCGAGTCTCAACTACTTGAGTAATTTAACTCCTTGACCATCCAAACGCACATACAACATGGGTTCTCAATCTCGGACCAGTTCCCGAAATTAAGTTTTTCACAACCCCACTTCACATCCTGGCCCCGTAACACTTATTTTGTCAGGATAACTTCCAGACATCCATAACCAATCGGAAATTGCCAACCTCCCACTTTCATTAGCACTCAAAATCTCATCAAAATTCAACATCTCGACACTGTCCTGCGTCGACTTCTCAAAACAATCCTTAAGCACTTGGCTTCACTCCAAACAATTCACTGCACACACCATCTAAGCTCGCAAGACACGTCTATCCCATCCAACACAATCCCAACTACTATCAACAAGAGATTAAGGGTGATCAGTTCCTCAATTTGTCAACAGACAGCTGAAAATCATGATGGAGTATAAACCATCTTTACCAAACTATAATAGCGTTTAACAACACACCAAGCTACAACTCCTTTCTTACAGCATCTTGGAGAATCACAAGCTTCTCCCCCACTTCGATCATTCCCACTTCTGCAGACAAGGTTAACCACGAACATGTATCGATAGTGTCTCACACACATGTCGCGTACAAGGGAACAACCAACAAACACAACTTGGCCGGACGGACCGACCTGCTCTGATACCACTTAATGTAACGCCCCCTTTCTATACCCCTAAATAACACAATTAAATCATTTAGGCACGAATTAAAAATTCCATCAGAGTATATTTATTTCATGGTATAAAAGAAGTGCGTCACATTACTCACGAAACGACCACATGAATATTAATGTTTATAAAGAAATAATTCAAAATGGGTAAATCTCAACTAAAAAGAATAAACGCATGGTTCTTAAAATAAGCATATTCATGTTTTCTGTTAAAGCGGAAGACTAAAACATTGAATTACTTAAGACATGATAAAATACAAGTACACGTCATTAGGTTGTTCATAACATCAATCACAGTTTACCAAACATCATCAACTATTACATATATATAATGTATCACGAAGATACTCTACAAGCCTAGCTACCCGACGTTACATATCAGAGCGACCGACTCAAGAGAAAAGGAGCTATACTCCAAAATACACCTCCAGCAATCCTAATCTGCAATGCATATAATCATGTATATAAACAATCATAAAATACATATATGCCACATTTCTCAATCAATTCACACACTCACCACTGCCACATCAACATATTGTATATATATATATATATATATATATATATATATATATATATATATATATATATATATATATATATATATATATATATATATATATATATATATATATATATATATATATATATATATATATATATATATATATATATATATATATATATATATATATATATATATATATATATATATATATATATATATATATATATATATATATATATATATATATATATATATATATATATATATATATATATATATATATATATATATATATATATATATATATATATATATATATATATATATACATATACATATGCACACTTCTCCTAACAATCACATATACATTATGTTTCATTTACCGCAATTCGCATTAATTCAGATAACATACACATTAACTCAATAAACACACACAACATGTTTACTCCATTGCTAATTCACATAAACATCTACATTCATGTTTATTTCACCAATTCATCATATGAAGATGACAACATGCAACTCATAGAGACCGACACACGGCTCTATGCAGATGCAAATGCGGTACCGACTCATTTCAGCAGGTTCAATTGAAGAACCAAAAATAACCATCGCTCACACCCCACAAGGGCGCATGAGGTTCAGCAGATTCTCCGAGGAATCAATATAACCATCGCAACATACGAGGTTCTGCAAATTCTCCGAGGGATCAATAAATAACCACCTCTCACACCCCTCAAGGGCACACGAGGTTCTGCAGATTCTCCGAGGAATCAATATATTCATCGCAACATACGGGGTTCTGCAAATCCTCCGAGGGATCAATAAATAACCATCGCTCACACCCCCACAAGGGCACACGAGGTTCTACAGATTCTCCGAGGAATCAGACACACAAGAATGCATACCATGATGCTTCACAAGCAACATGACTCATGACACTCTTGAAATGCACACATGTTTACAAACATACTCATGCATTCATCATGTTAATCATATATATTCATTATGCACTCACAATATTTAAACATGGTTCAGATTTACAATCATCATACATCACATACGAGCAATATGCACTTGCAAATATCATGCCAAGCGGCAATAGACTCAATCACATCCATCATGCATTTTCAATCAATTTAAACAATGCGTCACATATGCCAAAAGGCCACATATTCACAATCAATCCATAATCTAGGATTCACGCCCTACGGCTACCCACAACACACATAACAGCATATAATTAGTCATCTCAGACAAGGAGTGATCGCAACCAAACCACACAATTAATCCACGAATAGAAAGCACAAGAAAAGAAAACATGCTACTGTGTTCACTAACCTTAGCCTGGCGAAGCCCCTGGCGAACCTTCGCTACCCGTTCGCCTGGCGAACTTGCCAGCGAAGACCACTGGGATTTATTCTGGAATTACTCGCTAGCACACTCGCCTGGAGAACCTTCGCCACACTCATTCGCCTGGCGAACTTGCCAACGAAGACAGGGTGTTTGGTTCTGACTTGATTCGCTACTGTTCGCTGGGCTTCTCCTGGCGAAGCCTCGCTGCCATTCGCCTGGCGAACCTGCGAGATCAGAACTTCCATGGCTATTCAAAAGCCCAAACCTCACAAAACCAACCGATTTAATCCAAATTTGTTCCAGTAGCACGACCCACTCATCACCCGACTATACTACACCATTTATTCCAAATTCTAATCGATAAAACTCAGTTTCTACCGATTAAACTCATTTCGACCTAAAATGGAAAATGTAGGAAACACCCAACAAATCCAAATACACACATACATAATCATACACATTGATTAAGATAGTAAGATTTCACACCCTTACCTCGATTAATCGGAAGCTAGAAGTCGTTCTTGAGCTTTTCCAAGCTTTTCCTTCTTTTTCCTTCTACTTTCTCTTCTTCCTCCACTTTCCTTTCATGTTTTCTATTATCCATTGTCGTTCCTCTTCCCCCATATATATATATATATATATATATATATATATATATATATATATATATATATATATATATATATATATATATATATATATATATATATATATATATATATATATATATATATATATATATATATATATATATATATATATATATATATATATATATATATATATATATATATATATATATATATATATATATATATATACATGTCCTGCCTTCCTATTTCTCTCCAATTATATTTCTTCTCTTAAAATATTTGTCAATTCATTTTCTCATAAAATATCTCATCTTGACATTGGTTAGAAAACATCTGATAAATCCTCATGATTCTACCAATTAGAATAAATCAGTTAAATCCAATAATTCACTTTAAACCATACAAACCAACTAACTAGTACAATTAATCAGTTATTAAAAATCGGGCTGTGACAGATGACTTGTGGTGAGAATGTTGATTATGTGTATTCTAAGATTGTAGATATATATAATTATATGCATTGATTATTATGATAATATTTCTCACCCTTCTGTTGTTTTATGATGCTCTATGAGGCATTGCAGAGTAGGTATGCTGGAGGTCTTTTGTGAAGTGTGTCTTCATTCTTTTGTCGATCAACTCTGATATGTAGCACCGGGTAGCTAGGATATATGATTCTTTTGTGATACGTTGTATATGTATCTTGTGGTGGAATGTTTATGAAACATGAATTATGCTGTGAATTGAACTAGATGATACATATATATGTATATATGATTGATGTTAATCAATGTTTAGATGTTTCCGCTTTTATTCTATATATTGAGATGTGGGTGTAAAGACTAAGTTCCTCGGTTGAAAGTTACCCCACTGTTGTATATCTTTATTGAGCAGGCGTTGTATGTTTTGATTCAAGTATGATGTGGCATGCCTCTTTTATACCGTGTTCTAATTATACTCTGATGGATTTTTAATATGTGCCTAAATGATTTATTTGATTAATTTGGGGTATAGAAAGGGGGTGTTACATTAGTGGTATCAGAGCAGGTCGGTCAGTTAACCAAGTTGTTAATGTTTTTATTCCCTTATATATTTGATATGTGTGTATGACACTATCAATATTGTTAGTTCTTATGAAGTTTTGTTGTTGGGATCCAGAACAATGGTCGCCGGTAGGAATGATGAAGCGATTGCCGAAGCTTTAGCGATGTTGGCTGGAGCGATTGGACATAATCCACAAGCCAACGTGAATGCTGGAAACAACGCCGATGACGAGTTCTGTACTTTAGAAAGATTTCAAAGGAACAATCCACCAATTTTCAAGGGAACCCATGAACCTGACAACGCACAAGTATGGCTGAAAGTAATCGAGAAGATCTTTCGAGTCATGAACTGTTCAGATGCGCAGAAAGTGTAGTTTGGCACTCATATGCTTGAAGAGGAAGCTGAGGACTGGTGGGGTAACACTCGGCAGAGATTTGAAGAAGATGAGGTTGTGGTTACTTTGGATGTTTTTAGAGAGGTATTTCTGGAGAAGTATTTTCCAGAAGATGTGCGTGGTAAGAAGGAAATTGAATTCCTTGAGCTGAAGCAGGGTAATTCAACTGTGGCCGAGTATGCAGCAAGGTTTGAGGAATTGATTAAGTTTTGTCCTCATTACAACACTACCAATGCTGAGAGATCCAAGTGTCTTAAGTTTGTGAATGGTTTGAGGCCTGAAGTCAAGCAAGCCGTTGGTTATCAGGAAATTAGACGATTTTTTGAGTTGGTGAACAAAAGCAGGATTTATGATGAAGATAGTAGAGCTAGATCTGCCCACTATAAGAGTTTAAATGACAAGAAAGGAAAAGGTCAATTCCGAGGAAAGTCGTATGTGACTCCTGCTGATAAGGGGAAACAGAAAACTAGTTACGACAAGAAGCCGAGTGGAGGAGGAGTTTTCACTCCGGTCTTCAGAGTCTTAATCACTCAGTCTTTACAACTCTTGGTCTTCAGAGTCTTCAGAGTCTTAGGTCTTTAGAGTCTTTAGAATTTGTTCACCAGAACCTTGTCTTCAGAGTCTTAATCACTCAGTCTTTAGAACTATTTGTCTTTAGTAACTTAAGTCTTCAGAGTCTTCAGAACGTTGTTCAGTAGAACTTTATCTTCAGAGTCTTCAGCACATAATCTTCAGAAACTCAAGTCTTTAGAACTTTGTTCAGCATAACCTTGTCTTCAGAGTCTTTAACACTTAGTCCTCAGGAGATAATGACTTTAGAAGCTAGACAGTCTTCAGAAGTAAGACATCAGAGTGACGCTTAGAACCAGAATCCAAGAGAGCATTGCAGCAACAACATATTGTCTTCTTAGAATCTTTATGCATGTGAGTAGATCAGGAGAAGACTTGCTTTTATGGTGCAGAAGCAATGTTGGTCAGATCAGAGTTACGTTGCACGTGGTCTCTATCAGAGTTAGATATTTCACTATCAGAGTTAGAACTTGTTTGTTAATTCTTCAGAAAAACAAATGTTAGAGTACCAAAATTGTTCCCACACAAATACTATTTTTTTTATTATCAAAACTTAGAGATATCTGGCATAACCAAATCTTGTTTTAACAATCTCCCCCTTTTTGATAATGACAAAACAATGTATTTTGATGACACAAATTTGTACGAAGATAATCAATAGAAAATGATAGAGATAAGTTTAGAAATAACTTCCCTTTATCAAACTCCCCCTGAATTTAATACTTAAAAAAATCTTATCAGATTTGGGATACCAGAGCCGGATTATAAAGATCTTTTTAGATCCAGAATAACAGAGCTTGATTATAGTGGTAATGATTGGTTAAATCAGAGCCTGATTACCAAGATATCAATTTGTTCCTGAAAAACATTCTAAGAAAAATTGTGTGCAATTAAAAATTCAGAACGTCAGAGCTATGATTCAGAGATAAGGTATTCTTATCAAAATAATTTTCCATTAATATACTCTCCATTTTTGTCATAATAAAAAAGGTAAATAATAACAAAATAAGATAAACATAAAAAGAAGACAAAGGAAACTAAGGGGTGGCTTAAGGAGTATCTAAGGTTGAGGAGGAGAAGGGAGCCTCTAAAGGATCTAGGGAAGTGCATTCTGAATGCTGGAAGTGACTTCGTCTTGCTTGTCCATTCTCATTCTGAATAACTCTTGCTCCTTTTGAATACTTTCCAGAGTATTTAACATTAGATCAGAGGTAGAGTTTTTAGCAGCTTTCAGAGCTTCTTCTTGATTTTCCAATTCAGCTTCTCTCTCAGCTTGATCTTGAGCTTCCTTCGCTAATCTTTCAGCTTCCCTAAGAGCTTCCTTATCTAATCTCTCAGCTAGTTCCTTTTCAGCAACTAGCTTTATTTTAAATTATCTCTTAGCTTTCAATCTCTTTTCAGTTTGCTGGACAACATAATCTTTTGTCTGAACAGGGAGATTTTGAATCAGATGTGAAGCTCCCTAGATAAATCCTGACTCTTGAAGGGAGGTTTACCATCAGTTGATTGAGTGAAGATTGTTGGGTTAATCACTTCAGATAAAAACTTTAATTTAGAACTCATCTTGTAGATACGTTTTCCACCAGAGTTCTCCATTCCAAGTAAAGTGGCTATGAATTCTTAGTGATAACGAACTTGTTTCCCAAAACATGTGATACGATGAATTATTCATCAGCATCAGTGAATCTCCATAATTCTATGATAAAATTAGGAAAAATGGGACCATAGAGACGATCGAAGTAGGTTCTCCAACCTTGAGCATTTAGTTCCTTAAACAAGTCTATTTCATTTTCAAGCAAGTTACCAAAATCAACTAACCATTCACACAAAACATCCAGTTCCGAAAAAGGAGTAGCAAGACGAATATGTGGTGGACGATCCATAATGTGAACTTCAACAGGTTTCTGAAATGTAGATAGCAATTGATGTAGCGATGTTGAAGCAGTTTGAGTAGTTGTTTTTGAAACCATTGAAGACGATTTTGTAAGTTGATGTTGTTGAGAAAATTCGAAAACACTTTATTGTTGGGGATCCATTTAAGAAGATGGAGTTTTTTTTGGAGCATAAAGGGTTTTAGGGTTTCTAAGAAAAAGTGTGGGAAGTGAAAGAGTAGCGTAGTGTGTGATAGTGAGAATGTGAGTATTTTAAAAAATTGAGATTATGAAAAGGTGGGAGTAATAGGAAATAATTACTTGAAACCTAGTCTCACGAAATCACAATGCTTGAGGTGTCTCTTCAACAGTAAGATGCGATTTGATTTTGGACAAGTGTCACAAGAAAATCATAGTCGCTTGTTCCAAAAAACATGTTTGATGTTCCCAAAGTCAAGAATACTAAGATGTATCTAACTAGACAAGTTTCTAATTAAGACATCTTCTAACATGTAGATGAATCGTCAATCAGAAGAACATTAAATAAAATAGAAACAATTTTCTTAACGTCATAATCTTATCTAAGAAATTCTGGTGACTTGACACATCAAAATTTCATCTACTTATTCTGGACACGGTTTTATAAATAAATTTTCTAGGATGAATACAAATCTATCCTCAACAAGGGGTTTTGTGAAAATATCAGCCCACTGGTGATCTGTATCCTCAAATTTTAATTGAAAGACACCCTTCTGAACCTGTCACGTAAAAAGTGATGTTATATTTCAATATGTTTAGCCTTAGAATGCAACATAGGATTTTTGGATAAACAAACAGCATAAGTATTATCACAGAAGATAGGAATGTTAGTCTCGTGTATCTGAAAATCTGATTCTTCATCCGGAGTATCTGAGTGCTACATAGTGACGTTGAGATATATTCTGCTTCTGCAGTTGAAAGTGAAATAGTTGATTGTCTTTTACTAGCCCAAGAGACGAGGTTGTTACCCAGAAACTGATAGTTTCCAGAAGTACTTTTCCTTTATAATCTGTCTCCAGCATAATCTGCATTACGATAACCAGAAAGCTTGTACTCTGATGTTTTCTTATACATCAAGCCAACGTTAGTTGTTCCTTTTAGATACCTTAGGATTCTCTTAATAGTTGTTAAGTGAGTTTCCCATGGATCTTATTGGAAACAAGCACAAAGACATACATTGAACAGAATATCTGGACGAGAAGCAGTTAGATAAAGAAGAGAACCTATCATACCACTATAGAGCTTCTGACAAACCTTTTTACTTACTTCTTCTTTCTTCAAAATGCATGTAGAATGCATAGGAGTCTTTGCAGGTTTACTATCTGACATTTAAACTTCTTCAGAAGTTCTCTTACATACTTGCTCTGATGAATGTACGTTCCTTCTAGACGTTGATCAACTTGAATTCCCAAAAAGAATCTGAGTTCTCCCATCAGAATCGTTTCAAATTTTGCATGCATTAACTTATAAAATTTCTTGCACAAGGAAGTATTAGCAGAACCAAATATAATATCATCAACGTAAATTTGCACAACCAGAACGTCATTTTAAAGGTTTTGCAAAAGAATATTGTATCCACTTTTCCTCAGGTAAAGTTATTTTCCAAAAGAAAGTTACTTAGCCTTTCATACCAAGCTCTGGGATCCTGTTTCAGACCATATAATAATTTTTTAAGTTTGAAAACAAAATCTGGGTTTTCAGAACTTTCAAAACTAAGAGGTTGGTGTACATAGACTTCTTCTGAAATATACTCGTTTTGAAAATGCACTTTTTACATCCACCTGATAAAGAATGATGCTATAATTAACAGCAAAGGAAATTAAGAAACGAATAGATTCTAACCTGGCTACTGGTGCAAAGGTTTCTGTATAGTCTATCCCTTCTTGCTGACTATAACCTTGTGCTACCAAGCATGCTTTGTTTCTTACGATCTCACCTTTCTCATCAAGCTTGTTTCTGAATACCCATTTTGTTCCAATAATATGGACACCTTTTGGTTTCTGGACAAGATCCCAAACATTGTTTCGGGTGAATTGATTCAGCTCTTCTTGCATGGCCAGAATCCACTCATTCTCCATAAGAGATTCATCAACTGATGTTGGCTCTATTAGAGACCCCAAACCAAAAGAGTTTCTTCAAAAGTATTGAATGATGAACGAGTTCTGAATGGATCAGCTTTATCTTCCAGAATCAATTCTTCAGAATGAGAAGTCTTTAGTTTATTCTTCTTCTGATGAGATAGACTATTTGTTGTTTCTGGAAAGAGTGTATCTGATTCTGTAGTTTCTGGATCTTTGTCTCCTTCTTTAGAATCTTCCTCCTTGGATTTTGATAATGTAATCTTCAAATCTTCAAAATTTTTAACTAGCTTTGACTTTTCAGGGTCAATCTTATCATCGAATCTGACATGAATTGATTCCTCAATGATTCATGTATCTGTGTTATAGATTTTGAAGCCTTTAGAGCGTTCAAAGGATCCTAACAATAAACACTTTTGAGCTTTAGAGTCAAACTTGCCAAGATTCTCTTTAGTGTTCAACATAAAACGAAGACAACCAAAATGATGAAAATAAGAAATGTTGGGTTTTTTATTCTTCGACAGGTCATAAGGAGTCTTACCCATAATAGGTCTGATAGAAATCCTATTCTAAATATAACACGTTGTGCTTACTGCCTCTGCTCAGAAGTGCTTAGCCATGTCAGTTTCTTGGATCATGGTGTGAGCCATTTCTTGCAAGTGCTATTCTTCCTTTCCACTACTCCATTTTGTTGTGGAGTTCTGGGATAAGAGAAATCATGGGAAATACCATGGGAATCAAAAATATTCTTAAAGCATCTGTTCTTGAATTCTCCATCATGATCACTTCTGACTCTGACAATTTTGCAATCCTTCTTTGTTTGCATTTGTGAGCAAAAGGTAGAGAACACAAAATATGACTCATCCTTGTGTTTCAAGAATTTTATCCATGTCCAACGACTATAATCATCTACGATGACTAATCCATATTTCCTACCATTGATTGAGGCAATTTTCACTGGACCAAACAGGTCAATGTGCAGAAGTTCTAATGGTCTAGAAGTAGAAACAACATTTTTCTCTCTAAAAGAGGTTTTGGAAAACTTGCCTTTCTGACATGCTTCACAAAGAGCATCTGAAGAAAACTTCAGATTTGGTAAACCTCTGACTAATTCAAGCTTATTTAGCTAAGAAATCTTTCTCATGCTAACATGGCCTAAACATTTATGTCATACCCATTGCTCTTCATTTACAGACTTTAGACATTTAACATTCTGGTCTTTAAGATCAGAAAGTCTAATTTTGTAAAATTTGTTTTTCCTCTTTCCATTAAAAAGGATTGAGCCATCCTTATGACTAATAGCCTTATAGGACTTTTGATTAAAAATAATATCATAACCATTGTCACTAAGATGGCTAATTGACAATAACTTATGCATCAAACCATCAACCAGAAGAACATTAGTAATAGAGGGAAGTTTACCATTACCAACAGTTCCAGAGCCAATGATCTTACCCTTCTGGTTTCCTCCGAAACTAACAAATCCTCCACACTTAAGTTCCAGACTTTTATGTCTTCTTCGTGTCATGTGTTGTGAGAAACCACTATCCAGGTACCATGATTGGTGTTTCAACTAAGCTGCTAAGGTATCTGCAACATAGATTATCTTATCCTTAGGTACCCACTTTCTGGGTCCTCTTTTGTTAGTTTTCCCAAAATTTTGCACCACTTTCAAATTTTGTTCAACATGATAATCAAGTGGAATTTGTGTGTGATACTTTAGTTTAAGATCAGATTTCTATGTCTGTGAAGGTGCTTTGACAAGCTCAGAACAATGAAGCTTAGTACCAGAAGGCACAAAATGATCATAGAGAGGTTTTGGTTTTACAGGTTGACTTTCGTCATTTTCAAATGTTTTTGTATACCCCAAATCTTTCTTGCCATTTCTTATAACTCCAAAGATTGTGGAAGCAATCTTACTTCTATCTATGCTTTTAGACAAAAAGTGCTGGAATGCTCTATCATACTTGTTAACACAATTAGTGTCAGAGATGTTTGAGACTAATTCTTCTTCTAATTTAGAAACTTTGCTTTTCAAAGCACAATTACTATTTTTTAAAGAAAAAAGTATTTTCATTCATAGAAGAATTATTATGTTCAAGCTTATCTCTGGCTTCAGAAGTAATTACATGAGATTTCTTAATATCCTTGTATTTACTTTGAAGAGTTTGATATCTTTCCAGCATTTCTTAAAGACACCACTCTAATTCACAATGAGAGAGTTTAGATAATACCTCTAAGTCAGAGTCAAAGTCTAATTCTGATTTTGATAGCATTTTGTCTTCTGGTTCTCCAGAGACTTCAATGTTAATTATTGTTGCCACTAGTGCAACATTTTCCTGTTCTTCATCAGATTCTTCTTCTTCAAAATCTGAGTCGTCCCAAGTTGCCTCGAGTCCCTTCTTGACTTTGGTGAAGTTCTTCTTAGGCTTCTTCTCTTTCTTAAGCTTTGGACAATCGTTCTTGTAATGACCTAGCTCATTACACTCATAGCAGATGAATTCTTTTCCAGAACTCTGCTTCTTCTGTCCAGATGGTGAGTCAGCACGACTTTTGTTCCTTCTAGATCCTCTAAAATTTCCTTGCCTATGTTTCCAGAGTTTGGTGATCCTTTTTGAGATAAGTGATAGCTCATCTTCTAAGTCTTCATCAAAATCATCTAATTCTTCTTCAGCTTGATAAGCCTTTTCCTTTTCAAGTTTAGACTTAAGAGCAATAGATTTACTCTTCTTTTGAGGTTCATCTTCCTCCAGCTCTATCTCATGACTTCTTAAAGAACTAACAAGTTCTTCAAGACTTATACTATTCAGATCCTTGGATAGTTTAAGAGCAATTCCCATAGGTCTCCATTTCTTGGGAAGGCTTCTGATGATCTTTTTGACATGATCAGCAGTTGAGTATCCTTTATCCAGAACTTTAAGTCCCGCGACTAGCATTTGAAACCTTGAAAACATATTATCAACTGTTTCGTCATCCTCCATTCTGAATGCCTCATATTAATGGAGTAAGGCAAGTTCCTTTGTCTCCTTAACTTGAGCATTTCTTTCATGAGTTATTCATAGAGAATCAAAAATGGACTTGGCAATATCTCTATGTGTTATCTTCTCATACTCACTATAAGATATAGCATTTAACAGTATAGTTCTTGCCTTGTGATGGTTCTTGTAATCTTTCTTTTGTTGGTTGGTCATAGCACTTCTAGACATTTTTACTCCTGATCATCAACTGGGTGATTGTAGCCATCAACTACAAGATCCAAAAGATCTACATCGTAACCAAGAATGAAACTTTCAACTCTATCTTTCCAGTAGTCAAACTTTTCACCATTAAAAATTGATGGTTTGTGTCATACCCCAAATTTGTCCTACTTATACATATAGTTTTCATTTGTACATCCATCCACTATTATTCATAGTTCAAAATATGTGGTGCAATTTTGAATTCAAGATGTCACAAGGTTGGGCGGAGGGAAAATAAGGTTTATCTAAGGCTTATCAGACAAAAGGTTTGCTTCAGGATCAAGGCCAAAGTTTATGGTGATTCAAGTGTTTGAGGCTCCAATTAGGGTGTATGTCAAGGTGATTCATTTCGTGTAGTTTAGGATTCAAGGTACGCAGAGTCTTCATGACTGAAGATTCAATAGTTGGTTCATCAAGGCTGAGATAGGTTCATGGTTCCTTAAGGGCAGTCCATCCTATTCATTTCGTAACTTCTTTTTTTCATTATTCTTCTTTTATATATTTCATTAATAAGTTGCATTATCACAAACCATTGTCCAATTTCCCATATCTAAATCATTTGTACTATCTAAACCATTTTTCGAAATTCGCTTGATTTAAATATTCATCAATTTCTAATTTCCACTTTTCTTTTTTACATATCCATATTTTGTGGACATTCAATCCTACACCATTAAGTTTGTAATTCATATGTTAATATTCATTTCTTTCTTTTTCACCCATCCAAAATCCATATCATAAATTATATAGTTCACATTCTAGAAAAAATCTCAAAAAAAAAAATATAGTAAAGCCCTTGGTCCATGATTGCACAATAATCTCAAGGCCCATTATCATTTAGAATTATAAAAAAAATTACAACACAAAAAAATTCAGAAACTCCAAAACCCATTGTTAATAACAAAGTATCAATTGTTTACAATTTACAATAAACAAAAGAAAGAAATGATGCTTCATATGGACCACCTACAATCAAGCTTCACAAGCTACTACAACCAAGCCATCACGCGGCTTCACGCTACAAAAAGAAAACCGATTCACAAAAGGCTATGATACGAACTATACCATTCCAACTTTGAAGACTGCAGAACATGGTCCCACACAATCCATATACAATATCAACACACCCACATAATCCCAACAATTTTCATCACAAACAACACCATACAAAACCAATTTGTACGATAAAAAATCGTTTGGCAACTTCCAGCTCACAGTTCTTTCAATCCTCCCATTTATACCCTTAATTCATACTACAAGTGGGGGGCCGGTTTTTTCTGATTTAACACAGCGGAATGGACCATTAACTTTCTGCTCAACCGAGATTCAAACGACACTCCCTGTATATCTTTGCGACACAACCTTCAGCCAAGATAAAAACCTTTATCTTCTTCGTGCTATGACCCCAAATTCTTTCTGCCATTAACCATAAAAACTCTTCACCTTCAAACGATACCCATTTTCCAAACATTTCTATCTCCTTCAATAACAACAGACTCAGCTCCACCTTCAAATCGTCTAAAAAAAACAGTATGAACAGAGCCGCATGTAAATCCTTCTTCTTCCCTCAAAACCATCTCTAAAGCTAAACCAACTGTAACACAATCCAGAATTTGAAACAGAACAAGAAGTAGAGGAGAAGAAAAACTCCTTTCTTCAACGAAACCCCAACAATCCTTCCAAATTTCCTTCAACCGACCCATTTCAATCCCAAACTCATAACTCAGAAAAAAAAACCATAACAGAAGGATAGTCTTAGAATGAAGAAGAAAGAATATAGTGAGAAGCGCAATGAAACAAGTCAGAGAGAGAAATCGAGCGTCGTTTGACGAAAGTTGGGAGCTGCGGATTCTGTTCTTCATTCTTTTTTTTTTCTAAGGCATTTTATTAAGGGAAGGGAAACTAAAGTGAGGGGATAATGTTGGTTCGTTCCAGACTTTTGTGTTGGCATTTCAGTTATTATGTTTATGGATTCTAAAACCCTGAAAATGATTTGATGACACAAGACCCCTTTTGATCTCAACTGTCCGTGTCCTTTTTTTTTCTTCTTCTGATTTGATGATGGGTCTTTGAACCCGTCTCATCTTCTTCTCATACTTTTTTCTCCTTCTTTTTTTAATGGGTGGATTTTAGGTGGTGGGCCTAGGACCCCACACTACTACCCCACACTACTACCTACACAAGATCATATACATAGTTCATTCATTTGCATAGCATAGCATGGGCAAGCCATCCAACAAGGGATCAAGTGCTACTTTCATCTCAATAAGCATATCCAAAAGGTTTTTATCAAGATTCAAGCCTATTCAAGTCACCAAGAAAGAAGGTGAAGCTTTGAGAAGTTAATAGATCAAGCAGTGGATTTATAGCCTATCTGGGGAGTATTTGAAGATCATCATAGAGGTTGTGAGCTATGGACTGAGGCATGGAATGTGTGTAGACATCATGGAAAACCTAGAGGGTCATTTTGAAAGTAAGACAAGTTATTGGTATGGTTGCAAGAACTATAGTTGAAGACAGTCAACTAGGGTTTCACCTAGGTCAACCCTAGGTCTAATGATTGATTGAAAGGCATCAAGGCCTATTTGAAGGATGTGGGATTCATCATTTGATATGGGGATATGGATGTGGTGTTGTGCCAAGGATAAATCAAAAGAAATCAAGAAGAAGAGAAGTTTCTAAATTAGGGTTTCTGAGTAAAATCCCTTGGTTTAGGTCAAACTTCCAAGCAACATAATTCAAAATGCAAGTCTAAAATGGATCCTTGTCCAACATGAAACTTGTATATCATATCAAGACCTTTAATTTTAGTGGTGGAAGGCATCAAGGAGGTTTATAGAACTCAAGTTATGGCTCTTGCAAGTTACAGGTCATCTGAGGACACTGAAATTTATCTGTGAAAGTCCCTTGACTTTCAAGCAACTTTTTCCCCATAAGGAATTTTCAAATGGATTTTTGGCCAACATGAAAGTTGTTCCTCATGATCTTAGCTTTCTAGAAAGGTATGGTATGCCTCAATCTGATTTGTGGAACTCTACTTATGATCTTGACAAGCCAGGGGTACTTTGGGAAAGTAAGATTATAGGTCATTTCAAGCATATGCCTAAAACTCCTACTTGCAAGCTTCAAATGGAAAAATGTTCAACATCAAACTTTCTCAAAATGATGTTTTTAGTCTAGTAAAGAGGTCATGATGGCTTGGAAATGCATGGAACTCAAAATGATAAAATTGACCAAATATGGAAGGTAAAAGTCCATTTTCAAGTGACCAAATTTGGGATTTTTTGATCCAAAGCCAAAATACATCATGTGATATACCAAATTGAAGGGAAAACATGTTTTGAGATCATTGACACCATTGGATTTTGAATTTGAGGTCAAGAAATTGGGCTTGTCATGAGTTGCTTACAATGGAAGTTACACTTGCCAAATCACATAAGGATCAAGGTACAAGGCAAGGAGCCATTCCTACACTTTCTAATTCTCATTAGAGGAGAAATTCAAGCCATTTTGAGATGCTGTAACAGAGCAAGATGGAACTGGTTTTTGCATTGGCCATTTTCAACATCTCATGACATGAGATTATCATTTTCTCATAGGATCATTCCAGCACTCTCTTGAAGTTTCTAACATCACCTATATAACCATTAGAGTTGATCAAGATCAGGGTTGGGTGTCATTTGGTGCAGAGAAGCAATATTGAGTTTCAATTCCCTCCATTGCAATTCATCATCGAGTTCTTCATTTTCTTCAGAATCAATCCAATTTCTTGATTGAATTCAATTCAATAATCATCATTGAGTGTGTAGAGATCAAAACCAGAGTGAATCATTGGCCAAATCGTGTTCTTGAGTTTTCACATATCCAACTGCAAATGAAAATCTGTTATGGTGATCCAAGCATTTTGATCAAGAATTAGTGCATACAGAAGCAAGATATCAAGGCATTGAGTGATTCTGGAGCTTTGCAAGCAGTGGATCGAAGCATTTCATCATCTGTTTTCATCAATTTCACAGGTTAGTAACTTTCTCACCATGGCTTGAATTAGATAGAATTAGCAAGAATCTATAGGTTAGAAGCAATGTAGGTGGTTAGATGATGATTTCTGGCAAGTTTGACACAATTTGGTGAAGGTTGACATGTGCACACAAATTCTGTTTGGACCTAGAACTCCATGGATATGCAAGTAGAACCTTAGGTTTTTAGTTGTAATTGACCAGTGATGAACAAGGAAGAAATTAGGACACTTAATTTGAGGATTGGTGATGATTGATTTTCTGATTGATTTTGGAGATGAAATCGTGTTTGCTGTTAGAGATGATATCAATTGAATTCAAGGCCATAGATGAAATCAGGGTGAGAAATAGAGCATGTTAGGGTTTTATTTTATGATTTTTGATCAAGAATTGATGAGGTTCGATTGGCTGCATTCTGAGTGTTCTTGGAGGTCCATCAATGGAGTTTTGGCTCCAAGTTGATTCAAATGGAGAAGACAAGTGTTGCACCGTTGGATCTCATATTTGACTTTGACCCCAGGAAGATCGTGTGGCTCTAATTGTGTTTCAATTTGTGAAGGGGCTTGCTGATGCTGAAACGCATCGTTTCATTTAAGTGGAGCATTGGGCTTAATTTGGATTGTGCTATCCCCACCCCACTCACGGGCCCAATTGAATATTGCATTGAATTCGTTTACTTCCTGCACCGTTTTATTTTCCTTTTTCTTTGATTTTCATTTTCTTTTTCTGACATATCTGGGCCCAAGGCGCTTTGATACACGCACCCCCCAGTTGGGCCCAGTTGATTCACATGCTGTAATTTCTTGCTATCTACACCAGTATTTTCTCTTTTTAAATTCATTTAATTCATTTTTCTTTATAACTTTAAAAAATCATATAAAATTGAAAAAGAAATATTTTGACCTGAGAATTTTTGCAACATGTTGATAATGGTTTCAAGAAAATTGTGAATAAATAAAAATATTAGTTTAGGTATTTTTTATATTTTTTGTGAATATTTTACATTTAGTTGTTTTTTATTGAATATAGTTGGTACATAATTTTGTAGATTTTTGTTTAGCTAGCTCCTTTTACATTTTGGTGCTATTCTTTTTAGAGTAATTAGATATAAACTTGAGCTCCCCCCTGGATTTATTCCATGATTTTATAATTGGTTTTTGATTAGTTTTGATTAAATGATATTAGGATGGTTAGATTAGGGTTTATACACAACATAGGTGCACTTGAACATTTTATTTTTGGGTTTTTAGATTGAATTAGAGTATGGGACCTATGGGGTATATAGGGTAGATATAGTACTTCCCTTAGAATTAATAATAGGCTTGTAAATATTATTTTACTATTTTTAGTATATTTTACCATTGTGTGATTGTTTGGTTTGCCCATTTTTGGGGTTTATTTTGTTGTGTGGGCTTTTTGGGCTTTTGCTTGGGGTGTGGGCTTAGTTAGAGCTTGTGGAGCTTGGCAAGGATCAAAGTTGAAGATCAAAATCAAAGCTTGATGAAGTTTGCTTGGCTTGCTTGGGGTTGTTTGAAGACCATAGGACATAGGGTATAGGTAGAGCCTTAGAATAGAAATCTTCTTCATAAACATGGATGGTTTCTTTTGCCTCCATTCTTCTCAATGATTAAAAGTCTCTCCTTAATACTCACATCCCTCCTTTGGAAGGATTAGTGACTGTATCTAGGAGATAGAACTTTGAGAGAAACAGTCTGTATTATGTTAACTTTCTGTAGGCCACCTTTGGTGCTCAGCAGACTGTTTAACATTCTAAATCCTCTTGTCATCATTTCTTTGCTGGAGAGCTTGCTTTGAAGAAGCCCTTGAAGATTGAGGATAAAGTTAATTGCCTTGAAGACTGATAGAAGAAGAAGCTTGTGCTGTCAAGTTTTGCTGTTTAGAGCTGTTGGTGCTGTTTAGAGCTGTTGATGTATTGTTTGAGTTTCTTGATTGTATTGTTTGTTAATTTTCCCCTTGAGATTGAAGTGAAGTTGTTTCACTTTGCTCATTGTTTTCTAGGTTCGAGGTTGAGTGGGACTCCCTTGCCTCGCTTGTACTGCTGCATTCATGCATTTTACTGCTTTACTGTATATATGCTGTTTGTTTTCCGTTTATCCCTTAGAATCTCTGTTTCTCTCTGCGCAAGAGAGGAATATGACAGACACTAGGCTTTCATCCATGCATGATAACATTAGGGTAGATTTTGATTCCCTTTTCAACCATAGGTTTTAGAGTTGCTGTTTCTCTTCTATCTCAAAACAATCAGAAAAATACAATAAAAGGTTAAACATCAATAAAAGACAGTTCTTGCGTAAAAGACTGTAAACCAATCAAAAACGTCATTTTTGTCCGCTTGGACCCATAATCAGGAGAAAACCTTTTTCAGAAGGATAAAAAACAGTCAAACAGACTTGTGTCGTACGTGGCCCGAACTACGTTTGCTCTGATCTTTCATGCTGTATGAAAGTACGTAGGCATAGGATGCGATATCCTAGCAAGCAACCTTCCCCTCCTTTCCCGTAGGTAGGCGAACTACGTTGACTCTGATTTCTCGTTCCAGACGGGAATACGTAGGCATAAAGTGCGATACTTTTCCGAGTCATTTTCTTTTCTTTTAACCCCAGACCTGTAGAGGAGATAGAATAACAATCCGTACTAGAAAACAAGCGTGGATCCCGTCGAGTACGAAGGACGTGAGGGGTGCTAATACCTTCCCCTTGCGTAACCGACTCCCGAATCCAGGATTTGGTTGCGATGACCATTCCTTTCCCGTCTTTGCGGTAGGTTTACTTTGAGCGTTTCCTTTCCCTCTGTTGGGATAAATAACGCACGGTGGGGACTCTTCTATTCAGCCGGCGCCGATTTTTGCTACTTGGTTTGATATCTCTAGCTGATGATGAGGTGAAGAGAAGCTTCAGGAAGAGTTATGGGAATCTGCTCAGGCTGGTTTATAAGCCATCCATGCATGAGCGTAACGGATTGTACGCACTGATGCAGTTCTATGATCCCCCGCTGAGGTGTTTTACTTTCCCTGACTTCATTCTGGCTCCGACCATGGAGGAATATGCTGAGATCTTGGAGTTGACTATTCAGAGCAAGATGCCCTTCATTCATATGGGTGTTGAGCCCAAACGGGAGGATTTGGCTGTTGCTTTGCACTTAGACCTCTCAGAACTGCTGTTAACCTCGTGGAATGGAGTTTCTGGTTTTTCTCTCAAGTTCTTAGTTGGGAAAGCACAAGAGTACACCGAGAGTGGTTGTTGGGTTGTGTTTAATGCTATCCTTGCTTTGTGTATCTACGGCATTGTACTGTTCCCTCATATGCCTGACTTCGTTGATTTGGATGTATTCTATATCTTTGCTTCAAGCAATCCTGTGCCCACTCTGATTGGAGACTTCTATCACTCACTGCATTATAAGAATGAGAATAGGAGGGGCAAGAACGTCTCTTGTTGTGTACCCTTGCTGTATATGTGGTTTGAGAGTCATCTGCCCAAGAAGGGTATCTTTGCTGAGTCTGCAGATACGGTGGATTGGTCTGAGCATCTGATGGGACTTTCTTCAGGAGATGTTGTCTGGTTCGACAGAGCTTTATTGGAATCTGAGATTATCTACAGCTGCGTCGGATATCCTAATGTTCCTCTGATTGGGAGGAAAGGGTGCATTAATTACAATCCATCATTATTGATCAGGCAATTCGGTTATGCCTTGAAAAGCCCGCCAAAGGAGGAAGAAATACAGGAATCTCTGTATTTCACTGGTGAACTAAGTGGGGAATTATTGGCCAAGCTTCAGCACGCTTGGAATCATATCTGCAGAAGAGGGAAACCATTGCTAGGCAAGAATGATTGTCAAGCCTATACGCCATACAAAGTGTGGATTCAGGAGAGGGTAAGACAGGTACAGATGCCTTTTCCAGCAGTATCACGCCCTGTTCCCATTCCAGTGGAGGAACCCACTACTGTAGATGTTGAGGTCTATGAGCGGGTTGTGAAAGAAAAAGAGGACTTGATAAAGATCAATGAAGAGTTAGAGAAGGAACTAGCTCAGATACGGAGTGAGAAGAACAAAGTTGTGCATTCCTTCCAACAGCAGACTGAGTTGGTAAACAGGCTAGGGGCTGAACTGACCGAAGAGAAAAAGAAGCGTGAACGCCTGGGAAAAGAATTCATAAGCTCTCATGATATGTTAGAGTCCAAGAAGAAGTCACTCGATGCCGCCTACCGGAAAATCTCTTCTTGCAACAAAACGTGGAATGCTACGCTAACCAACAACAAAAAGAGGGAAGATAAATTGAAGCAGCAAATTTCTGAACTCGAAGATCAGTTGAAGGCTAGCAAGAAAAAGTATGAAGAGGAGGTGATGGCAAGATATAGTCTTCAGAACTCATTGAACAAAGCCATCGAGTGCAAGAAGGAGGTTGTGTCTCAGAAACGGAAGCTAGAGGATCGCTTCGAAGAGGGGCACGGAAGGAATCTGCTGGTGATTTACGACGTGTTCTCAAGCGAAGAGATCTACTTGTTGAGGGTTTTCTTACCCGACCAAATCATCCCGAGACTAAGGGGTTATTAGAGGAGTACCAGGCGTATGGTTGCACTTGACTATTTCATGTATCGATGTGTATGCTTTATTTGCATTGTGCTGGCCATCACCAGGATTGTTGGTTGAGGTCATGCCTTCTTATTGTACACTCATTGATATTGTATTCCTGACTTGATGGGTTTCTCTGCAATGTATGAGGTGTTTTCTATGATTCGGCTCCGAACTTCGTATTGCTGTCACTGTCACCACACTGACACATTAGCACTAGAATGGGGGAGTGATATTCCCTAATGCACAGACACATGTCGCATTTGCATACTCATTCATATTGCATTAACAGGTGATTATTGAACTGTATCTCATTTCCTGCATTCTCCAGGTCTTTTCAGGATTGAAAGTCAACACCCGCACCGATACTCTACTCGTACCAACTGCAAAAGAGTTATGGACCAGATGCAGAGCGAAATGCAGGACATGCGTGAGAAGCTGGCGCTGTTCATGCAGACGATGGAGACAATTGTGAAAGGCCAGGAAAACTTGCAAGCTCTGGTGCAGCCATTGCTAGCGAGAAATGATGGGCATGGAAACGAAGACCATAATTCTGTACGTGTTGACACCATTCACGGGGATGGTACTCCTACACCGGTAGCTCCACCTGTGACGAACATACCTGCTGTGAATGTGAACAATGGCGCTGGCGCTAGGAACGGTAATACAGGAATCGGTAATGAGACTGTCATCAACAACGTTGGATTCGGAGATGCCAATATGGGCGGTGATAATATTGGAGGTAATGGCTTCGGTAACAACGGATTTGGTTACGCCGACCAGGGGTTTGATTATGCTAATCAAGATGGGAAGTACGGCTTCAACGCTCAAGGCTTTGGACAGGATGGATTTGGCAATGCCAATCAGGATTATGGCGGATTCGGTAACGGAAATGGCGCTGGAGTGATGTCTTTTGGACCTGCCGGGGTCGCTCAAGGGTATGGTAACAGGGGGCGGGGCCCTGTGATGAATCAGACTAGATTTGGTCGTAACAATGGGTATGATGGATACGGAAATGGGAACGATAATTGGATAGAAGATCAGCAAGAAGATGCTTTCTCTGGCGGGGGTTTTGAAGGTCCTGTAGATAACGCTCAGCGAATCAAGATGCTCGAGGAGCAGATGAAAGGTGTTGTGAATCAAAGTGCTGTTGGTTTAGATATGACCACAATGGGTCTGGTGACTGGCCTGAGGGTACCGCTAAAATTTAAAGCTCCCACATTTGACAAATATAAGGGAGATACCTGTCCAAAGGCGCATGTGCGGTCATACTATAGAAGGATGTCGGCTTATTCGAACGATGAGAGAATGCTGATGCATTTCTTTCAAGACAGCTTGTCTGGTCCTTCCCATGAATGGTACATGGGATTGGAGCCTACTCAGGTAAAAACTTGGAAGAAGCTGGCTGAAGCGTTTGTGGCTCATTATAAGTACAATAGTGACCTGGCACCGAATAGGGTCCAGTTACAGGGGTTGTCGCAGAAGAAAGATGAGAGCTTCAAAGAATATGCGCAAAGGTGGCGCGACATGGCTGCAAGAGTTCATCCTCCGTTGGTTGAGAAGGAGATGAATGATATGTTCATAGGAACGTTCACCGGTATGTTTTATGACAAGCTGTTTCCCGCTTCTTTGGGAAGCTTTTCGGATCTAATCTTGATGGGAGAGAAGGTTGAAAGTAATATTAAAATGGGGAGATTCCAAGCTGAGGAATCTACTTCAGCTGGCAGTAACAGAAGAGCTTTCGGTGGTCGCCGTCAAGGTGACACAAGTGCAGTATTCGGGGGCCGAGGCCGGGGCAGAGGGCGGAATCAGTACAATCATCCGCAACAGGTGGCAAGTGTCACAATTCCATTTCATCAACAACCAATACCACTACAGCAGATACCACCATAGCCACAGCAGCAGCAACAACAACAACAGCAGCAGAGGCCAAATCAGGGACAGAGGAGATTTCCTAACGCGAGGCCGAAAAGAGTATTTGATGTACCTCCTTATACGTATGCAGAGTTACTCCAAACATTACTGGGTTTGAATTTGGTGGAAAAGAGGACTATGGCGCCAATGACGGGCACTCCTCCGTTTGGTTTTGATACGAATAAGCACTGCGAGTTCCACTCTAGGGCTCCTGGCCATGACATAGAGACTTGCCACGCGTTCAAGCATGTGATGCAAGATCTGTTGGATAGCAAGGCCATAAATTTTGGACAAGCAGGTCCGAACATAGTACAACAGCCCATGCCCAACCATGGGGCAAATGCTATTTTGACTGAGGAGGGTTTGAACTTGATCATGAATGTTGATGAACTAAAAACATCGTTGTGTGAGATAAAGAGCAGGTTATTAAAAGGAGGTGTGTATCCGGGCTGCGATGAGTTTTGTCTAGAGTGTTGGACCCAAGCTGGGGGTTGTGCTGGATTGAAGAAGGGTATTCAGACCTTAATAGATGAAGGCACGTTGCAATTCGACAGAACGGCAGTTGAGAAACCTGCAGAAATAGTAGATGATGAGCAAAGTGATGTAGCTACGGTGACAATCCCCCGAAAAACAATAACTATAACGGCACCAGCCAGGCGACCGTCGATCACTATCACCAAGGCAGGGCCAACCCCTTATGAGAGCACTAAGGCGGTACCCTGGACTTATGGGTTGGAAGCATACTGTGATGGGGTGAAAATCGATATCAGTAGACAGCCAGCTGAGGTTGTAGCCAATGTCGTCAGGACCGGAGGGATGGCAAGAAGTGGGAGAATTTTTATATCGCCTGAGGTAGAGGCTGAACGGTTGGCAAAAGGAAAAGGAAAAATGAATGAGGATGTCCCTGTGCAGAGGAATGAAAAAGAAACGTCACTGAAAGATGTAGAAGAGTTTATGCGCCTTATTCGTAAGAGTGACTATAAGATTGTTGAGCACCTTCAACAGACGCCGTCAAAGATATCCATATTGTCACTGTTATTGTGTTCTGAAGCCCATAGGAATGCATTATTGAAAATTCTGGACACGTCGTTTGTACCCCAAGATGTTTCTGTGAATCAGTTGGAGGGGGTGATGGCGCACGTGAACGCAGGCCATAGCTTGGGATTTACGGATTTTGATTTAACCCCGAGGGGGAGAGAGCATAACATGGCGTTGCACGTCTCAGTTGAATGCAGGGGCTCAGTCATGTCCCACGTGCTGGTAGATACCGGGTCTTCCTTGAACGTGCTGCCAAAGAAAGCAATGATGAAATTGGACATTAGGGGGATCATTTGTACGCCTAGTGGCTTGGTGGTCAGGGCATTTGATGGTACACGAAGGTCAGTCTTTGGATCTATAACGTTACCTCTGCAGGTGGGGCCTGAGATTTTCGAAACTGAATTTTACATTATGGACATCCAGCATACAGCTGTCTTCTCGGACGACCATGGATCCATGGTGCTGGGGCAGTCACATCTACCCTGCACCAAAAGCTAAAGTACATGATAGGGGACAGTGTGGTCACAGTTTGCGGAGAGGAGGATATATTGGTCAGCCATCTGTCGTCATTCAAGTACGTAGAAGTCGACGGCGAGATTCATGAAACACCCTGTCAAGCCTTTGAAGGGTTGCGCATTAAAGACAAGGTTCCAGGGCCGAGTAAAGCATCATAGGTGGCAGTCTCATCATACAAGGAGGCTCAGGCTCTAGTGAAGACTGGTGAGACAAAAGGCTGGGGCAAGGTTCTGGATATTCCCGTGAAGATGGACAGATTTGGGCTAGGGTATCAACCTTCATCATCAACGCCTGCTGCAGGGGCACCCCATTTCAAAGGACCAATAACAATCACGTCTAGTGGAGTATATCACGAGACTGTCAACGCTGTTTCAGATTCCGAAGAAGGAGACAGCGACTGCGACATGGACGCCTGGATTCAGCCGAGCGTGCCAGGACAAGGATTATGCAATTGGTCTATTCAGGAGACTGTTCCTGTGACTACCAAACAGTAATACTTTGTTTTCTTAATTGTTGAACAATCCGGTGTCTTACCCGGGGCATCGTGATTTTGCTTAGGGTCGTGCTGTTATGTACATTGCATTGTTTAATCGTTAAATAAAAGGCGTTTTTCATTGTGATCTCTGTTTTTCCTGTTTTTGTGTTTTACAATAAAATGGCAACGTGGTTATTCGCTTTATACACATTTTGAAGCATTTAACCATTCCTTTTGCAGGATAACATTTTCAGATGACATCATTGAACCGCCTATGACTCACTTCGACTTTGAGCACCCGGTATTTCAGGCCGAAGAAGAGATTGTTGAAGATGGCGATGTTCCAGAAGAGTTGTCTTGGTTGGTAAAGCAAGAAGAACGAATCATTCTGCCTCATGAGGAGGTCATTGAAATCGTTAATCTGGGGTCGGAAGGGGTTGAAAGGAACATCCGTATAGGAGCCGCGCTGCAGAGCGACGTCAAGCGAAGACTGGTTGAAATGCTCAGAGAGTATAGTGATGTATTCGCTTGGACGTACGAAGACATGCCTGGGCTGGATAGGATATGGTTGTGCACCGTCTGCCGCTAAAAGAAGAATGTCCGCCGATTAAGCAGAAGCTTCGCAGAACTAGACCTGATATGGCAGTGAAAATTAAGGAGGAGGTTCAAAAGCAGTGGGATGCTGGTTTCCTAAATGTTACAAAATATCCCTCATGGGTCGCTAATATTGTGCCAGTGCCAAAAAAGGACGGTAAAGTGAGAATGTGCGTAGATTACCGTGATCTGAATAAGGCGAGCCCGAAAGATGACTTTCCACTTCCTCACATCGATGTGCTGGTTGACAATACCGCTCAATTCTCCGTATTCTCTTTCATGGAAGGCTTCTCGGGCTACAATCAGATTAAAATGGCGCCAGAAGACATGGAGAAGACTACCTTCATTACGCCTTGGGGAACATTTTGTTACAAAGTGATGCCCTTCGGATTAAAGAATGCTGGGGTAACGTATCAGTGTGCAATGATGACTCTCTTTCATGACATGATGCATAAAGAGATCAAGGTTTATGTCGATGATATGATTGCTAAATCCCAGACGGAGGAGGAACATCTGGTGAATCTGCTGAAATTATTCAAAAGGCTTAGGAAGTTCAGGCTGAGACTGAACCCTAACAAGTGCACCTTCGGGGTGAGGTCGGGTAAACTGCTGGGGTTTATCGTGAGCTAAAAAGGAATAGAGGTTGATCCTGCAAAAATAAAAGCCATACAAGAGATGCCGACGCCCAAAACAGAAAAAGAGGTGCGCGGGTTTTTAGGGAGGTTGAACTACATCGCTCGGTTCATCTCTCACCTAACAACTACATGTGAGCCATTATTCAAGCTGTTGAAAAAAGACTAGGCTGTAACATGGAATGAAAATTGTCAAAAGGCGTTCGATAAAATAAAGCAGTATTTGCAGGAGCCTCCTATTTTGATACCTCCAGTGGCAGGGAGACCCTTGATTATGTATTTGACGGTTCTTGAGGGAAGTATGGGTTGTGTTCTCGGTCAACATGACGAGACAGGGTGAAAAGAGCATGCTATATACTACCTGAGTAAGAAGTTTACTGAATGTGAATCTCGATACTCAATGCTCGAAAAAACTTGTTGTGCGCTAGCCTGGGCCGCCAAGCGTTTTAGGCAGTACATGCTAAATCATACAACCATGCTCATCTCAAAGATGGATCCTATCAAATACGTATTTGAAAAGTAGGCACTATCGGGGAGAATTGCCCGTTGGCAGATGGTTTTGACTGAGTATGACATCCAGTATGTTTCACAGAAGGCCATAAAGGGGAGCGTGTTATCAGAGTATCTTGCTGAGCAGCCTATTGAGGACTACCAATCGATGAGGTTTGATTTTCCTGACGAGGATATCATGTACCTAAAGATGAAAGATTGTGAAGAACCGTTGCCGGACGAAGGACCAGAATTGGGTTCCAAATGGCAGTTGATCTTTGACAGAGCTGTAAACTCCTACGGTAGCGGAATAGGGGCAATCATCACTACCCCACATGGGTCGCACATCTCATTTACTGCTCGATTGACCTTTCCGGTTACCAATAATGAAGCCGAATACGAAGCTTGCATCATGGGGCTAGAAGAAGCCATTGATTTGCGAATCAAAAATCTGGATGTATACGGAGACTCAGCACTGGTGGTGAATCAAATAAAAGGAGAATGGGAGACACGTCAGCCCAATTTGATACCGTACATGAATTACGCGAGGAGGTTGTTGCCTTTCTTTGACAAGGTTGAATTGCATCATGTACCGCGAGCAGAAAATCAGATGGCTGACGCCCTGGCCACATTGTCTTCCATGTATAAAGTCAATTTCTGGAATGAGGCTCCCAAAATTATTATCTCTCGGCTTGACAGGCCTGCCTTCATATTTGCCATTGACGAAGCATCTGATGATAAGCCCTGGTACTTTGACATCCAGAATTTCCTGAAGAACAAGGAGTATCCGGCTGGGGCATCCAGTCACGATCAGAAGACTCTCAGGAGATTGGCGGGTAATTTCTATCTGAATCCGGACGGTGTCCTGTACAAGAGAAATCACGACTTGGTGCTGCTACGATGTGTAGACGAAAAAGAGGCGAAGTTGCTTATGGAGGAAATACATGAGGGTACATTCGGTACACATGCTGGTGGGCATACTATGACGAGGAAGCTGCTGCGGGCCGGTTATTACTGGTTAACTATGGAAACTGACTGTTTCAAGTTTGTGAAGAGGTGTCATAAGTGCCAGATCTATGCGGATAAGATCCATGTGCCTCCGAGTCCTCTGAACGTGATGTCGTCACCGTGGCCATTCTCAATGTGGGGAATCGATATGATTGGAAAGATTGAGCCGACGGCATCTAACGGACACCGTTTCATTTTGGTAGCAATTGATTATTTTACCAAATGGGTGGAAGCGGCATCCTATGCTAATGTGACCAAGCAGGTGGTGGCCAGGTTTATCAAACGAGATATCATTTGCAGATATGGAATCCCCGAGCGGATTATTACTGACAACGGTTCGAACTTAAATAACAAGATGATGAAGGAGCTGTGTCAGAGTTTTAAGATTGAGCATCACAACTCTTCCCCTTATCGACCCAAGATGAATGGCGCTGTTGAAGCGGCTAATAAGAACATAAAGAAGATTGTTCAGAAGATGGTGGTGACCTATAAAGACTGGCATGAGATGCTACCTTTTGCTTTGCACGGTTATCGTACGACGGTACGCACATCAACCGGGGCAACCCCGTTCTCGTTGGTATATGGAATGGAAGCAGTGTTACCACTGGAGGTTGAGATTCCTTCCCTGAGGGTATTACAAGATGTCCAACTTGACGAGGTAGAATGGGTGAAAGACAGGTTGAACCAGCTGAGTTTAATGGATGAGAAGAGGTTAGCTTCTCTAGCATATGGTCGCTTGTACCAGAGCCGAATGAAGAAAGCGTATGATAAGAAGATACATCCTGGGAGCTTTCAGACGGGCGACCTTGTGTTGAAAAGGATTCTCCCGCCACAGACAGATCACAGGGGCAAGTGGACCCCCAACTACGAAGGGCCATACGTTGTCAGAAAAGTCTTTTCAGGAGGAGCTTTATTGTTGTCCACCATGGACGGTGAAGACTTTACGTCGCCTGTGAATTCGGACGCAGTTAAAAAATACTTTGCTTGAAATTGACCCGCTGGACAGAAAAAAGAGAGTCCAGGCAAAAATGGGGCATCCTGGAGAACCAAAAACAGAATGAAAGGTTCGGGCAAAAATTAGGGATGAAAATTGAAAAAATGTACACCCGCGAAGTTGAAAACCTACACTGGGCGGCTTCGGCAAAAGTTAGGGATTTGAAAAGCAAATGACTGCGGTCCGAATTTGGTGCTACGGTGCACATTGGTGCGGGAGAATATACCTGAGAGTTCAATTATCATATACAATCTCTTCAGAAGATTGAATACCGGGAAAGCGCCAGAGTCAGGTGAGTCATAGGAGGATCAGCTCATGATGTTCGTCTGCATCACGTTGCCGACATATGTGCAGATTTGATTTGTCATTATATATATGCTTCTTGTGCATACTTGTATATTTATTGTGCATAGCTTCCTCTTTTCAGGAGTTACATCCAGTGTACAAAACTCTTCCCATTCAGGGGCCCAATCAATAAAACATGTTATTTAGTATTTGATGCTTGTTCTTTACCGTTTTTTATATGAGAAACGCCAAAGTTTAATAAAACTAGCAAGTGCATAACATTGCTGGCCCTTGCCAATAATTGCTAAAACTTTGAATTGGCTGAAAATGATGTCACTAACGCTAACCTGAATAGATTTGGTTGTATAGACTTGTCTTGTCTCGTTTGTGGTGTTGCAGGGTTCTTGACCATACGAAGTGGACGATCGGAAGACTGTAGTCCTAACCAGAAGCTCGTAACGAAAAGACTTGATCATTAGGCGAGGTGAATCCCCGCGCAGGTCGCGCTTCATTCCCCGAAGCTGAGATGACAATGTTCCTTAATGAAGAAGGATCAAATACCCCAGCTAGTCGCAGCTTATCCGAGGGACATCCTCCAGCAGGGTCGTTTACCATCAACAGAGTTTGGTGCTTCCAAGATTGTAGGTTGTATTCCGACAGTATGGTGTCCCCCAAAAGGATTCCCTATCTCGAGCAGAGTTGTTTAGCCTCAGAAGACTAATATTTCCAAACTTGTGAGCTGTACCCAGAAAGTCTACTCTCCCCACCAGAGATTCCCTTCCCAGTAGGGTCATTTATTCTCCCCCCAACGGAGACAGTTGATTTTCCCCAAGAGAGTCGTTTTAGTCCCCAGCGAAGTTCTCTCTTTTCAGCAAGTGTTTTCGTTCCTCCCAGTGGAAATCGAAGGTGTGGTTCTCAATAGGAGTATGGAGGTCTAAAGCTCAGATATTACCAGACAATCGAGGTCTCGCCGGGAGACGTGTGATGACATAGTTCAGTTTATTATTTTCCCCACAGAATTGCCAATTGAGGCGGTATTGTACCCGACCAGCGGAATGTTTTCTTCAAGATTTGTTGATGTGGCAGCGTTTCAGGTTTTCATAAAATCCAAGTTCAGAAGTAGCCACTGGTTATCAAGACGAGTGTTTGACTGTTGTTTTCGGAATATCCCTAGTGGAGTTAGTTACTGCAAAGGATAGGCAAAGAAGCTATGTCCGAGTAGATTTCCTGCGTGATGGGCAGAAGTGTATTTTCCTGCGTGATGGGCAGAAGTGTATTTTCCTGTGTGATGGGCAGAAGAATAATTTTCCTGTGTGATGGGCAGAAGAATAATTTTCCTGTGTGATGGGCAGAAGAATAAATTTCCTGTGTGATGGGCAGAAGAATAATTTTCCTGTGTGATGGGCAGAAGTGTAATTTTCCTGTGTGATGGGCAGAAGAATAATTTCCTGTGTGATGGGCAGAAGTGTAATTTTCCTGTGTGATGGGCAGAAGAATAATTTTCCTGTGTGATGGGCAGAAGTGTATTTTCCTGTGTGATGGGCAGAAGAAAATTTCCTGTTTGATGGGCAGAAGAAAATTTTCCTGTGATGTAAACAGAATAGTGTTCCCGTATTGGATAGGCGGACGAAGTGTTACTAAGTCGATGTATGTTTCCCGTGAGAGATAGGCAGATGAACTCTTCAGTATCTAGACGAAAGATTTCCCTGTAAGGAACATAGTATGTGTCCCATGGCAAGACAGAATTGCGTTCTTATATTCGACAAAAATAATTCTCCCAGTGAAGTCAATTCCGGTATTGACAAGATAGTGTTGAAATCAGATTTGTAGATATTGTTCCCCAGATAGTGGTGCAGTTTATTTCGCAATTTATTTTTGCAGTTGGCAAATTTCCGGGTTTATTGGTATTCAACCATCTCGTACCTCGATTGTCTGAAGGCTCCGGGCGTTTCACCCAGTCGGGTCCAAGCCGTTTGAATAGGGGCAGCTGTTGCACCCTAAAATTTGACCAACTTGTTTTACCTGATTTGTGTTTTCATAGCTTTATCATTTGCATAGAAGATCATATACATAGTTCATTCATTTGCATAGCATAGCATGGGCAAGCCATCCAACAAGGGATCAAGTGCTACTTTCATCTCAAGAAGCATATCCAAAAGGTTTTTATCAAGATTCAAGCCTATTCAAGTCACCAAGAAAGAAGGTGAAGCTTTGAGAAGTTAATAGATCAAGCAGTGGATTTATAGCCTATCTGGGGAGTATTTGAAGATCATCATAGAGGTTGTGAGCTATGGACTGAGGCATGGAATGTGTGTAGACATCATGGAAAACCTAGAGGGTCATTTTGAAAGTAAGACAAGTTATTGGTATGGTTGCAAGAACTACAGTTGAAGACAGTCAACTAGGGTTTCACCTAGGTCAACCCTAGGTCTAATGATTGATTGAAAGGCATCAAGGCCTATTTGAAGGATGTGGGATTCATCATTTGATATGGGGATATGGATGTGGTGTTTTGCCAAGGAGAAATCAAAAGAAATCAAGAAGAAGAGAAGTTTCTAAATTAGGGTTTCTGAGTAAAATCCCCTGGTTTAGGTCAAACTTCCAAGCAAAATAATTCAAAATGCAAGTCTCAAATGGATCCTTGTCCAACATAAAACTTGTAGAGCATCTCAAGACCTTTAATTTTAGTGGTGGAAGGCATCAAGGAGGTTTATAGAACTCAAGTTATGGTTCTTGCAAGTTACAGGTCATCTGAGGACACTAAAATTTATCTGTGAAAGTCCCTTGACTTCCAAGCAACTTTTTCCCCATAAGTAGTTTTCAAATGGATTTTTGGCCAACATGAAAGTTGTTACGCATGATCTTAGCTTTCTAGAAAGGTATGGTATGCCTCAATCTGATTTGTGGAACTCTACTTATGATCTTGACAAACCAGGGGTATTTTGGGAAAGTAAGATTATAGGTCATTTCAAGCATATGCCTAAAACTCCTACTTGCAAGCTTCAAATGGAAAAATATTCAACATCAAACTTTCTCAAAATGATGTTTTGAGTCTAGAAAAGAGGTCATGATGGCTTGGAAATGCATGGAACTCAAAATGATAAAATTGACCAAATATGGAAGGTAAAAGTCCATTTTCAAGTGACCAAATTTGGGATTTTTTGATCCAAAGCCAAAATACATCATGTGATATACCAAATTGGAGGGAAAACATGTTTTGAGATCATTGACACCATTGGATTTTGAATTTGAGGTCAAGAAATTGGGCTTGTTATGAGTTGCTTACAATGGAAGTTACACTTGCCAAATCACATAAGGATCAAGGTACAAGGCAAGGAGCCATTCCTACACTTTCTAATTCTCATTAGAGGAGAAATTCAAGCCATTTTGAGATGCTGTAACAGAGCAAGATGGGACTGGTTTTTGCATTGGCCATTTTCAACATCTCATGACATGAGATTATCATTTTCTCATAGGATCATTCCAGCACTCTCTAGAAGTTTCTAACATCACCTATATAGCCATTAGAGTTGATCAAGATCAGGGTTGGGTGTCATTTGGTGCAGCGAAGCAATATTGAGTTTCAATTCCCTCCATTGCAATTCATCATCGAGTTCTTCATTTTCTTCAGAATCAATCCAATTTCTTGATTGAATTCAATTCAATAATCATCACTGAGTATGTAGAGATCAAAACCAAAGTGAATCATTGGCCAAATTGTGTTTTTGAGTTTTCACATATCCAACTGCAAATGAAAATCTGTTATGGTGATCCAAGCATTTTGATCAAGAATTGGTGCATACAGAAGCAAGATATCAAGACATTGAGTGATTCTGGAGCTTTGCAAGCAGTGGATCGAAGCATTTCATCATCTGTTTTCATCAATTTCACAGGTTAGTAACTTTTTCACCATGGCTTGAATTAGATAGAATTAGCAAGAATCTATAGGTTAGAAGCAATGTAGGTGGTTAGATGATGATTTCTGGCAAGTTTGACACAATTTGGTGAAGGTTGACATGTGCACACAAATTCTGTTTGGACCTAGAACTCCATGGATATGCAAGTAGAACCTTAGGTTTTTAGTTGTAATTGACCAGTGATGAACAAGGAAGAAATTAGGACACTTAATTTGAGGATTGGTGATGATTGATTTTCTGATTGATTTTGGAGATGAAATCGTGTTTGCTGTTAGAGATGATATCAATTGAATTCAAGGCCATAGATGAAATCAGGGTGAGAAATAGAGCATGTTAGGGTTTTATTTTATGATTTTTGATCAAGAATTGATGAGGTTCGATTGGCTGCATTCTGAGTGTTCTTGGAGGTCCATCAATGGAGTTTTGGCTCCAAGTTGATTCAAATGGAGAAGACAAGTGTTGCACTGTTGGATCTCATATTTGACTTTGACCCCAGGAAGATCGTGTGGCTCTAATTGTGTTTCAATTTGTGAAGGGGCTTGCTGATGCTGAAACGCATCGTTTCATTTAAGTGGAGCATTGGGCTTAATTTGTATTGTGCTATCCCCACCCCACTCACGGGCCCAATTGAATATTGCATTGAATTCGTTTACTTCCTGCACCGTTTTATTTTCCTTTTTCTTTGATTTTCATTTTCTTTTTCTGACATATCTGGGCCCAAGGCGCTTTGATACACGCACCCCCCAGTTGGGCCCAGTTGATTCACATGATGTAATTTCTTGCTATCTACACCAGTATTTTCTCTTTTTAAATTCATTTAATTCATTTTTCTTTATAACTTTAAAAAATCATATAAAATTGAAAAAGAAATATTTTGACCTGAGAATTTTTGCAACATGTTGATAATGGTTTCAAGAAAATTGTGAATAAATAAAAATATTAGTTTAGGTATTTTTTATATTTTTTGTGAATATTTTACATTTAGTTGTTTTTTATTGAATATAGTTGGTACATAATTTTGTAGATTTTTGTTTAGCTAGCTCCTTTTACATTTTGGTGCTATTCTTTTTAGAGTAATTAGATATAAACTTGAGCTCCCCCCTGGATTTATTCCATGATTTTATAATTGGTTTTTGATTAGTTTTGATTAAATGATATTAGGATGGTTAGATTAGGGTTTATACACAACATAGGTGCACTTGAACATTTTATTTTTGGGTTTTTAGATTGAATTAGAGTATGGGACCTATGGGGTATATAGGGTAGATATAGTACTTCCCTTAGAATTAATAATAGGCTTGTAAATATTATTTTACTATTTTTAGTATGTTTTACCATTGTGTGATTATTTGGTTTGCCCATTTTTGGGGTTTATTTTGTTGTGTGGGCTTTTTGGGCTTTTGCTTGGGGTGTGGGCTTAGTTAGAGCTTGTGGAGCTTGGCAAGGATCAAAGTTGAAGATCAAAATCAAAGCTTGATGAAGTTTGCTTGGCTTGCTTGGGGTTGTTTGAAGACCATAGGACATAGGGTATAGGTAGAGCCTTAGAATAGAAATCTTCTTCATAAACATGGATGGTTTCTTCTGCCTCCATTCTTCTCAATGATTAAAAGTATCTCCTTAATACTCACATCCCTCCTTTGGAAGGATTAGTGACTGTATCTAGGAGATAGAACTTTGAGAGAAACAGTCTGTATTATGTTAACTTTCTGTAGGCCACCTTTGGTGCTCAGCAGACTGTTTAACATTCTAAATCCTCTTGTCATCATTTCTCTGCTGGAGAGCTTGCTTTGAAGAAGCCCTTGAAGATTGAGGATAAAGTTCATTGCCTTGAAGACTGATAGAAGAAGAAGCTTGTGCTGTCAGGTTTTGCTGTTTAGAGCTGTTGGTGCTGTTTAGAGCTGTTGATGTATTGTTTGAGTTTCTTGATTGTATTGTTTGTTAATTTTCCCCTTGAGATTGAAGTGAAGTTGTTTCACTTTGCTCATTGTTTTCTAGGTTCGAGGTTGAGTGGGACTCCCTTGCCTCGCTTGTACTGCTGCATTCATGCATTTTACTGCTTTACTGTATATATGCTGTTTCTTTTCCGTTTATCCCTTAGGATCTCTGTTTCTCTCTGCGCAAGAGAGGAATATGACAGACACTAGGCTTTCATCCATGCATGACAACATTAGGGTAGATTTTGATTCCCTTTTCAACCATAGGTTTTAGAGTTGCTGTTTCTCTTCTATCTCAAAACAATCAGAAAAATACAATAAAAGGTTAAACATCAATAAAAGACAGTTCTTGCGTAAAAGACTGTAAACCAATCAAAAACGTCATTTTTGTCCGCTTGGACCCATAATCAGGAGAAAACCTTTTTCAGAAGGATAAAAAATAGTCAAACAGACTTGTGTCGTACGTGGCCCGAACTACGTTTGCTCTGATCTTTCATGCTGTATGAAAGTACGTAGGCATAGGATGCGATATCCTAGCGAGCAACTTTCCCCTCCTTTCCCGTAGGTAGGCGAACTACGTTGACTCTGATTTCTCGTTCCAGACGGGAATACGTAGGCATAAAGTGCGATACTTTTCCGAGTCATTTTCTTTTCTTTTAACCCCAGACCTGTAGAGTAGATAGAATAACAATCCGTACTAGAAAACAAGCGTGGATCCCGTCGAGTACGACAGACGTGAGGGGTGCTAATACCTTCCCCTTGCGTAACCGACTCCCGAATCCAGGATTTGGTTGCGATGACCATTCCTTTCCCGTCTTTGCGGTAGGTTTACTTCGAGCGTTTCCTTTCCCTCTGTTGGGATAAATAACGCACGGTGGCGACTCTTCTGTTCAGTCGGCGCCGATTTTCGCAGTAGCGACACTAACCAATTGTTGTCCAGATCCCCGTTCCTCTTACCAAAGATAATTTGTTGGACCAGTATGACGATGTGAAAAATTATCATGTTGCTATCCCCATTGCCAGTCCTGTTGCTG
This sequence comes from Lathyrus sativus, assembly GCA_963859935.3. Taxonomy (NCBI): domain Eukaryota; kingdom Viridiplantae; phylum Streptophyta; class Magnoliopsida; order Fabales; family Fabaceae; genus Lathyrus; species Lathyrus sativus. Next base: position 196,952,190 of record OZ012737.1, read on the forward strand.
CTCAGGATTCAGAAGCTATGAAGATGTGTCAAGATCTAGCCGAGAAACTCCGAGTCATGGAGGGGCATAACTCAAATTCTTTCAATGCCCTGGAATTGTGCTTGGTGCCTGACGTTGTTATACCTCCCAAGTTCAAAGTGCCTGAATTTTTGAAGTACAAAGGTCTCAATTGCCCGAACATTCATCTGAAGATGTATTGTCGCAAGATGGCTGCTTATTCCCGAGACAAAAAACTAATGATTCATTGCTTCCAAGACAGCCTTCTAGGGCATCACTCGAATGGTATATGTAACACCCATTTTAATTATTTAGTATTTTTGGTGTTATTTTATTTTTTGGTGTGTCCTTATGTGGGGGTGTGTCTGAGTGCATTGGAGGGTGCCCTTAGACTGTAAGAATTATTTAATAACTATGGAGTTTAATATTAATATAATATAATTAATGGTGGTGATAATTTAATAATAATAATAATAATAATAATAATAATAATAATAATAATAATAATTATTATTATTATTATTATTATTATTATTATTATTATTGGAGTAAGTATATAAAAGGGGATGTTGGGAGAAG
>OZ012737.1:196957765-197320265 GCA_963859935.3 Lathyrus sativus
AAATCAAGGCAATCCCGATGGATTTGACAAGCAAAGTTAATCCATGCAAAAGTTAGGGATCAAAACAAAAGCAAAAGAGGTCCTCGAACCCTCAACAAAAACAAAATAAGATTCAATGACCGCCATATCAAGTCAAAAGGGTCACTGACATCCCTCAAAATCACAATAAGGTGACTGCCCTTTCAAGCAAACCTTGAGCCATCAAGCTTACACCGTCAAGACAAGTATGTGAAGAATTAACTGAATGTAAGACTGAAGATCATTACGAAGAAGGGGTGGGTACAAATCATACTTTGAGCCTAATATCCTTTGTTTCTTAACCGTGAACCAGACCATATTACGACCCTCGAAAGACCTAATTGAGGCGAGGTTTATTCTGAAAGCATATTATCGCAAGGTTGCGTAAACTGACTCCTCACACATATGTTAATCATCAACATTGGTGTCATTATCCTTGCTATATCTTTCACACTAATCAAAGCTAACACTATGTCTGGACTAACGGTCCAATCATTTCACACTAGCACGACACTCAATAAACAACACTTTTTTTCAAAACTTGCATTGAGCTTTGCATTAAGATTACCATTAGTGAATGTACAAATTTAGTTGCAAATCAGTGTTAGACATCAAAGACACCCCAACGAGGGGAAATCAACGAGGAACTTGACTTTCAGTGACTGACACAAAGCGAAGCTACTTCAAAACCCGCAGGCTGGGGAAAATCATTTAACAGCTCGAGCAGGGGCAAGTCATCAGAGTTCAGCTTCACCTTTATAACTAGTTAATGAGAGGCAGACCATCAACAAGTACTCAGAGTTAGGGCATAAAGAGCATCTTCGCCTGCTCCGATCATGGCACTTTCAGCGAACTGCGTGTCAAGGAAGTCAACCCCTCCCACCACTCGAAGTCCAATCCGTATTGGCAACTACAAAAGTCCACCACGCTGGCGTCTCCACTTGCATTTCAAATTACCCGACTGCATCATATACATTGCATTCGATATCATATGCATACCCAAACCATAACATACTTCCCCAGATCTTGCATCTCAGTGCGTCAGCATTTGCATTCGCATTTCCATTCGCTATGAAATATCATTATGCATCAAGCATTTGCAGAGGCAAGTCAAGGTCCAGGATCAATCTTGAAGATTTCTAAGACCATCGTCAGCCCAATCAGGGGCATTTTTTGCAAAGTTGTGGGTTTTTCCCACGAAATTCAAGACATTCAAAGCAAGATTCAGCCCAGTCAGGGGCATCTTTTTCAAAGATCACGGGTGCTTACCATGACGTATTTCAACCTTGTGTTTGATCAGATCTTCAAATCAACATACAGCCCAGTCAGGGGTATATCATTCAAGAATGTGGGTGTCCCCACGAAGTTGTTCAACTTTCTGTTGGGCAAATCCAAGAATATCAAGGCAAGATTCAGCCCAGACAAGGGCATCTTCAGCAAAGCTGTGAAAGTTCCTCACGAAGTTGTTTAACCTTTTGTTGACCAAGAAAAGACATCAAGACAAACTCAGCCCAGACAGGGGCATCCTCTTCAGAGTTCATGGGTGTTCCTCATGAAGTTATTTCAACAAAATGTGACCTCCAAGCAAGATAGTGGGTGTACCCCATTGATTCGTTTCAATCCAATCTTCCTCTTGGGTGTTCCCCAGTGAGTTGTGTCCAGCAAGCATGACCGTTGTCAATTGCCTTGCTATTATCCATTTGGTGATAGCAACCTGTGTGTGAGTTTGCTCTATCATCCTTTTGGTGGTGGGTCTGTCATCTTGTTAATGTTAGATTGTGTGAAAGGGTTTTGCTCTATCATCCTTTTGGTGGTAGTAGCCGGTGTGAGTTTCGCTCCGTCATCCTTTTGGTGGTGGGTCTGTCATCTTGTTGATGTCTGGTTGTGCGATAGTATTTTTCTATATCATCCTTTTGGTGGGAGTAGCCGATGTGAGTTTTGCTCCGTCATCCTTTTGGTGGGGGGTCTGTCATCTTGATGATGTCAGATTGTACGATAGTGCGTTTTGCTCTATCATCCTTTTGGTGGTAGTAGCCGGTGTGAGTTTCGCTCCGTCATCCTTTTGGTGGGGGTCTGTCATCTTGTTAATGTCAGATTGTGCGATAGTGTGTTTTGCTCTATCATCCTTTTGGTGGTAGTAGCCGGTGTGAGTTTGCTCCGTCATCCTTTTGGTGGTGGGTCTGTCATCTTAATTGATATCAGATTGTGCGATAGTGTTTGTCCTATCATCCTTTTGGTGGTAGTGGCCGGTGTGAGTTTCGCTCCGTCATCCTTTTAGTGGTGGGTCTGTCATCTTAATTGATGTCAGATTGTGTGATAGTGTTTTGCTGTATCATCCTTTAGGTGGTAGTAGCCAGTTTTAGTTTCGCTCTGTCGTCCTTTCGGTGGGGATTCTGTCATCTTGTTGATGCCAGATTGTGCGATGGTGTTTTGCTCTACCATCCTTTTGGTGGTATAGCCGATGTGAGTTTCACTCTGTCATCCTTTTGGTGGTGGGCCTGTCATCTTATTGTTGTCAGATTGTGCGATAGTGTTTGTCCTGTCATCCTTTTGGTGGTAGTGGCCGGTGTGAGTTTTGCTCTGTTATCCTTTGGTGGTGGGTATGTCATCTTAAATGATGTCAGATTATGCGTTAGTGTTTGTCCTATCATCCTTTTGATGGTAGTGGCCGGTGTGTGTTTTGCTCTATCATCCTCTTGGTGATAGGAGCCGTGTGTGTTTCATCCCATCATCCTTTTGATGATGACGACCTTTTGCCAGTTATTCACTGCTTACTCAGATGTATACCCTTATCTAGCATTTCTTTTCTTTGCGGATAAATTCAGGGTTTTCTTCATATCTAATTGACTTCTACCTTAGAAGTAGAACGATGTAGCAGTTCATTTCCCTAGGTTTGAGCCTATTAGATAGGGGCATCTATCATACTCCAAATTTGTCCTTCCTATGCATATAGTTTTCATCTGTACATCCATCCACTATTATTCATAGAATTCAAAATATGTGGTGCAAGTTTGAATTCAAGATGTCACAAGGTTGGGTGGAGGGAAAATAAGGTTTATCTAAGGCTTATTAGACAAAAGGTTTGCTTCAGGATCAAGGCCAAAGTTTATGGTGATTCAAGTGCTTGAGGCTCCAATTAGGGTGTATGTCAAGGTGATTCATTTCGTGTAGTTTAGGATTCAGGGTACGCAGAGTCTTCATGACTGAAGATTCAATAGTTGGTTCATCAAGGCTGAGATAGGTCCATGGTTCCTTAAGGGCAGTCCATCCTATTCATTTCGTAACTTCTTTTTTTTTCCTCATTATTCTTCTTTTATATATTTCATTAATCAGTTGCATTATCACAAACCATTGTCCAAGTTCCCATATCTAAATAATTTGTACTATCTAAACCATTTTTCGAAATTCGCTTGATTTAAATATTCATCAATTTCTAATTTCCACTTTTCTTTTTTACATATCCATATTTTAGGGACATTCAATCCTACACCATTAAGTTTGTAATTCATATGTTAATATTCATTCCTTTCTTTTTCACCCATCCAAAATCCATATCATAAATTATATAGTTCACATTCTAGAAAAAATCTCAAAATAAAATATAGTAAAGCCCTTGGTCCATGATTGCACAATAATCTCAAGGCCCATTATCATTTAAAATTATAAAAAAAAATTACAACACAAAAAAACTCAGAAATTCTAAAACCCATTGTTAATAACAAAGTATCAATTGTTTACAATTTACAATAAACAAAAGAAAGAAATACTGCTTGATATGGCCCACCTACAATCAAGCTTCACAAGCTGCTACAACCAAGCCATCACACGGCTTCACACTAGGAAAAGAAAACCGATTCACAAAAGGCTATTGTTGCACCCCAAAATTTACTCAACCATTTCTTGTACTTGGCTTATCTTTTCTTTGCATTTCTGCATATCATAGCATTTGTTCTTGAGGCAGGGGATCAAGGTTTTCCGTGGCTCAGATTTCTTTTAGTGCAAGAGACTGAACAACGAGCATCAGAGGCTCCGACATTTATTTTGCCCAGCGATCGAGCGGTCGATTTTATTTTGTTTTGCAGGTTATTTTTAGTGCAGGAGACGACATTTAGGCTATCTCAGGCATTCTCACGGTTATAGAATTCAAAGGTGAGTTTCAGAGGCGGAACAGGGCTTAAAACGGTTGAAAACAGACCATTGTGCAGGTTTCCCTCCAAAAGGCGCCAAATTCAAATTTTTGAAGGTGTTAATCGATTAACCAAGTCAAAAACAGGTCAAATTCAAATATTCAAGGGTGTTAATCGATTAACCATATGGTTAACCAATTAACCAGTGCAAATTTCTGCTCTACACGTGAATTTTCAAGTGAATTCATTTTGGGGTCCATTTTGATCATTCTTGAAGTTGATTTTACACTAAAGGAAGGATCTAGAACCATTTAAAGTTTTGGTTAACTTTCAAATCATTTCAAGTTCCCTCCAAATTCCCATTCCTAATTCCATGCCATTTTTCACAAACCACATTCCAAACCTCATTTGGATCCTAACCTAAGGGGTATTTAAATGATCTACTCCAAACCTCAAGACCTAATCCTCATAATTTCATTCTCACTTCAGAATTTACTCTCACTCTCTCAATTTTCTCTCAACTTCTCCATTCCCAAAACCTCTACCAAAGCATCTCACCTTGAATTCTTTAATTCTCCATTGGAATCATTGATTTCTAAGAGATAAACCATCATCCTTCATCATCATCATCTCCATTTTTCCATTCAATTTTCGTGCAAGTTTGGATCTGAATTTTGGAGTTGGTTTGGAGTAGCTTATTTGAGTGGACTTGCTTAATTTTGGTTAATCATCACTTCTACTACAAGAATACACTTGGATCTTGAAGGAATTCCATATTTTTAGCTTGGATTTGCTCAATTGGAGTTGAATCAACATTAACCGAAGAAATTCTCTGCTTCGTAGGTTGGAATTCTAGATCCATTGTTGTTTTGAGCTTATTTGCATAATCATCATGTTGACCTTCATTTTTGATTGATTTTGTTGATATTTGATTCATATGATCTATGATCTTGCTGGTTTAATGTGTTTACATGTTGATTGGATCACTGTTTTCTGGTATAAATTCGTGCATAATTGATTATGTGATTATTCGAATTATCGAATAAGTGCTTATTTGCTAGAAATGTTGTTATCTGGCTGTTTTTCTGCTTCTGGCACAATGTTAACCAATTAACCAACACGAACTTTCAAATTTTTAGACATTTTTGACTGGTTAATCGATTAACCCCTGGTGTTAAACGATTAACATTGTGCTAGCAGGCCTATTTTGCTGTTTTTCATGCTTGGTTTGGTATCATTTCATTTCGAATCTTCATAGATCAGTATGATGCATTAGGAGTGAGATGTTTTGGATATATGTCACTGTTCTTGATTGTTTAATCATGATGGCTTCGACACACGTGTTCGATTCCCACTTGAATGCATACTCTTGTATATGTTGTTCAAAGTGATGATGTGCTTGCATGTTCATGTTTGCTTGCCTTCTTGCATTTCTCTTCTTGTGTTTGCATCATTTGCATTCTCATATGCATGCTTGAGGTTGAGATGTGCTTGTGGAGGCTACTGCCCCACACTTTGTTCCTCCCCCACTTTCATTCTGATTGTGCATTATATGTTTGCATACTTGCATTTTTCTTATGTTTTCTTCTTCTCCTTCTTTTTTTTTCCTTTGCCATGTTTCCTTAGGACATCTAATCTTCCTTGTTCAAGGTTGACTATGATAGAACTTAGGCTTGAACCCATGCATGATAACATTAGGTAGCATTCCCTTTTATCCCAATCATAGGTGCACTTCATATGATAACTTTAGGTTGAGTCTTAGTCTCGCTTTAGAGTGTCTCTCTCTTCTCATCTTCAAACTTTCTCTAAACATCTAATAAAGGTTAAGGATTGTTGTATATTACGAACCTTAAGTACTTGGGGAATGGTGATTGGGGGGATTCCTCTCAATTGCTTAGAGTGTTTAGCGTACGTCCTTAGGACGATATGCGACGCATTCGCTCCTAAGTTATAGTCTTTAGTGCAACATGAATTACAAACAATAATCAATGCACTTCTTCTTTAAAAAACACAAAAACAAACTTCATACATTTTTATCCTTCGGGATCTTAATTTGGAAAACCATTTCCATAACGAGAGTTTTGTTAACTCTTGGTTCTATTGCAAAAAGGTAACGCCTAAGTCTCCAATGGTCGAGCTGCATACACCTAACTGCTAGAACTAAGTTTTAACCCTACTCGGGCCTAAAACATTTGAACCAACTGGTGTTCTCGTTAGCCCGAACTACGTTTGCTCTGATTTCTCATACCAGATAAGGATACGTAGGCATAAGACGACGAAGTTTTAGTGAGCAACCATCCCAACTTTCACCCGAAGTTAGCCGAACTACGTTGACTCTGACTTTCCCATTGCACGAGGGAATACATAGGCGTAGAGCGGCGATGCTCTATCGCGTCTCTTTTCTTTCCTTTTGTCCCTAAGTCGTAGCTTAGATAGTAAACAACATTTTAGATAGACAACAAAGCATAGATCCTGTTGAGTACGACGAACGTGGGGGCTGCTAATACCTTCCCCTTGCGTAACCGACTCCCGAACCCGAGATATGGTTACGATGACCTGTCTTCTCCCGTTTTCGTTAGGTTTTCTCTGATCGTTTCCTTTCCCTCTTTTAGGATAAATAACGAATGGTGGCGACTCTTCTGTCTTCCGCCGACCCTCTTCGCAGCGATGCGACAACTATGATACGAACTAAACCATTCTAACTTTGAAGCTTGCAGAACATGGTCCCACACAATGCCATATACAATATCAACACACCCACATAATTCCAACAATTTTCATCACAAACAACACCACACAAAACCAATTTGTACGATAAAAAACTGTTTGGCAACTTCTAGCTCACATTTTTTCAATCCTCCCTATTATACCCTTAATTCACACTACAAGTGGGGGGCCGGTTTTTTCTGATTCGACACAGTGGAATGGACCATTAACTTTCTGCTCAATCGAGATTCAAACGGCACTCCCTGTATATCTTTGCGACACAACCTTCAGCCAAGATAAAAACCTTTATCTTCTTCGTGCTATAACCCTAACTTCTATCTGCCATTAACCGCAAAAACTCTTCACCTTCAAACGATACCCATTTTCCAAACATATCTATCTCCTTCAATAACAACAGACTCAGCTCCACCTTCAAATCGTCTAAAAAAATAGTATGCACAGAGCCACACTTAAATCCTTTTTCTTCCCTCAAAACCATCTCCAAAGCCAAACCAACTGTAACACAACCCAGAATTTGAAACAAAGCAAGAAGTAGAGGAGAAGAAAAACTCCTTTCTTCAACGAAACTCCAACAATCCTTCCAAATTTCCTTCAACCGACCCATTTCAACCCCAAACTCATAACTCAGAAAAAAAACCATAACAGACGGAGAATCTTAGAATGAAGAAGAAAAAATAGAGTGAGAAGCGCAACGAAATGAGTCGGAGAGAGAAATCGAGCGTCGTTTGAAGAAAGTTGGGAGCCGTGGATTCCGTTCTTCATTCTTTTTTTTCTAAGCAATTTTGTTAAGGGAAGGGAAAGTAAAGTGAAGGGGTGATGTTGGTTCGTTCCATACTTTTGTGTTGGCATTTTAGTTATTATGTTTATGGACTGTAAAACCATGAAAATGATTTGATGACTCAAGACCCCTTTTGATCTCAACCGTTCGTGTCCTTTTATTTTTTTATTTTTTTCTTCTGATTTGATGATGGGTCCTTGAACCCGTCTCATCTTTTTCTCATACTTTTTTCTCCTTCTTTTTTTAATGGGTGGATTTTAGGTGGTGGGCCTAGGAGCCCACACTACTACTCACACACTCTGTTTTAACAGCCCCACCCCTTTCCTTATTCTTTTAAACACTTTATTTTTATTTTTAGATTTTTTTCAATTTGGTGATTTGTTCAAATGAATTTGCTAAAAATTTCACTAAATATTTTAATAGATTTTATTAAAGTTTTTTTAAACTTTGACGACTTCCTCATTTTGATATTTACCTTCTTTTTATTATTATTTTTTGTCGATGAAGAGACCTCTAAATTGTTTTTCCGTCAAATTATTGATGAGAAACAATAAATCTGAGACCATATTTTCTTTTCATTTTCATTTTTGATTTTTATCCATTTTTATTCTTTTTTTGATTTCATTTTTATCGATTTTTGGTCAATGACGAAACTTCATGAATTGATATCGGTCAAACTATTGATATATAACGATTTATCCGAGACCATTTTATTTTCTATTTCATTTCTTCTCCATTTTCCTTATTTATTTATTTTTTCGATCTATGATGTCTTTCGATTCGTAAACCCCGTTTATCGAAATCGATAACCTTCTCGATTTCAAATCTACAGAAAATGACCATTTGAGTCATTTTCTTTACTTTGGGATCGTGAGAGGCTACCTTCAATTAATCGGCATAATATTTGCGATTAAGATGAGATCCCACCTTTTCTTTTGTCCGTGCAACACGATTAAATTGGAGAATGGTCCTCAATACCATTTCTCTATCTTGTTTTAACACGGTTATCAACTCACACGACCTCCTATAGTTCGACTTTCATCATAAGTCGACCTCCTATAACTTGTTTTGGGTGTGTATATATGTGTTGTGCTTTACTTTCCCATATTTACTTTTAGCATTGTATATATCAGTTTTGTTGTGCTTATGGGGGGGGGATGTTCCATTGAGAGATAAGCCGAACCCGGGCTTGAGTACAAACATATCATTAGTAGTGGAATGTAGTGGTGAACCTGTATGCTTAGCATGCACAAGTTCCCATGAGATTCGTGCTCAGACGAGATTCTCTTTGATGAGTTCCTTTCCGGTCCTTAGGACTTGAGGGGATCTTGGATCTGAGGATTGTCGACTCTGGGGTCCGATCATTTGTGATTCAGCTAAGTGAAGCCTCTTCGGGAGATTATGATGCCAAACCAGAAATGTTGAACGTATCATCGTTTCTTGAAAGTCTGTGACGCTGATGAAAGCCTAGGATACCGAACCTTATTAGTGGATAGGTCCATACCTGTGAGAGGGATTAGGTTATACAGGAAACCTTGACTTTCAGACTACCCGATTTTCTTTGCAGTGTGAATTTGTGTTCCTGATACAAGGGGTCCTAATGACAGTGTTATGATCTTGCTAAAGTAGAGCGCTGGTCCTTCTCAATCAATAGCACAACAATCTTGATCCCCTGTTTGCATTTGCATGTGCATTTTCATCTGCATTTTCATTAACATGTATCTATGTTGCAGGTGCATATTTCCTCCTCAATTCTAGTGATCGTGTTCCCTTACTTCTGATATAGAGCCCTTGAAGAAGACAGTGGCATACAGGTTTCCAACTCCAGATATTGGTTCTCTACTGAGTTTGATTGCCATGGCTGACAAGAGAGTGATGGAAGACTTCAAGCAATCTTATGGGAAACTGTTGATATGTGTCTGCAAGCTTTCAGTATATGAGATAGGTGGTCTTTATACTCTCTTGCAGTTCTATGATGCACAGCTGAGGTGTTTTATTTTTCCGAATTATGTTCTGGCGCCTACCTTAGAGGAGTATTCTGAGTTGTTGGGTGTTCCTAGCTTAGACCGGATGCCATTCTATCACACTAATGCTGAGCCCGATCTGGCTAAGCTTGCTGCTACTCTGCATTTGGATGTTTCAGAGTTGGAAGGGAAGTTGATCATGAGGAGTGGGATGCCTGGTTTTCCTTTACCTTTTTCTGATTGATAAGGCTCAACAGTTCGCCAAAGATGGTTGTTGGATCGTGTTAAGCGCCATCTTATCTCTTTGTATCTATTGTATCATATTGTTTCCTAACCTTCCGGATTTTATAGACATAAATGCTTTCCACATTTTTTCTTCAGGGAATCCGGTACCTACGCTTTTGGGCAACGTCTATCATTCTGTTCACCACAAGAATGAGAACCGGAGGGAAAGAACGTACCTTGCTGTATTCCTTTGTTGTACAGGTGGTTTGCTAGTCATCTTCCTAAGACAGGTCCATTTGTTGCTACTGCTGATACTTCAGAATGGTCAGAAAGGTTGATAGGATTGTCTGCAGAAAACATTATCTGATTTGATAGAGACCTGCTTGGTACAGAGATTGTTTATAATTGTGGTGGATTTCCTAACGTCCCGTTGGTCGGAAGGAAAGGGTGCATCAACTATAACCCATTTTTGTTAGTTAGGCAGTTTGGATACGCGCTGAGAGGACCTCCTAAGGAAGAGGATATACAGGAATCTCTGTATCTCATTGGATTGCTAGAGGGTGATACTTTGGCTAGAGTGGAGAGAGCTTGGAGTAGTGTTCACAGGAAAAGGAAGGATTTTTTGGGGAAGAGTGACAGTAGGGCCTACGACCCTTATCTGACTTGGATTCGTGAGAGAGCTACGAAGTTTCTGATGCCTTTCCCGTTTGTAGAGCCTGTGTATCCTCTGATGATTGAGGAACCTACCACTGTTGACATCCAGAGGTACAACCAGTTGTGGTTTGAAAAAGAAGAGCTGCGCAAGGCTAATGAAGAGTTGAAGAAAGAGATCATTCAGCTCCGGAGTGACAAGATTGAAGTTGTGTACTCTTCTAAGAGGCAGACTGAGCTTGTGAACAGGTTGGGTACAGATTTGACCAAGGAGACTCGTTCTCGTGAACGTTTGGGTTTAGATCTAAAAGTTGTTAGTGATGTTCTCGCCTTTAAGAAGAAGGACTTAGATAGAGCTTATTTGGAGATTTCCAAGTTCAACGAGTAGTGGAATGCAACCCTTCCCAACAACAAAGCACGTGAAGATGGGTTGAAATAGCAGATTGCCAAGCTAAAGACTCAGCTCAGAGTGAAGGATGAGAGGATTGCAGATGAAGCCTCATTCAGGCGTGACAATGATTGCAGATTGAGTGAAGCCTTGGCAACCTTGGAGGATTACAAGATGAGGGCTAATTCAAAGAGGTGCAAGCTAGAGGAAGTCTTTGGTGAGGGAGCCTAGGAAGACTATGCTGAGGGGTTACAAACCACTATCAGACAGCGAGAGACACTCATACAGGGGTTACTCGTCAGACCAGATCATCCTGAGACACAGGAGCTGTTGGAGGAGTTTCGTGCTGGTTGCTGTACCTGATGTCTTTCATTTCCTTTGTAGCTTGTTGCTTATATTTGTATTGACCATCACCAGGCTTGTTGGCTGGGGTCACTTACTCAGTTGTATGCTTGTACCTTTCCTGTTGGGTTTTTTCTTGTATGTATGAGGTGTTTGGCTATATGCTTGGCTATGGGTTTCCCTATGTCTCGTTGTTCATGCAGGAACTAGAATTGAGCGAAAACGTCCCTAATGCATATATACATGTCTGCATTTTGTATAGCAGGTGCAGCGGAACCATTGACCTTATTCACTTGTGGTTTGTTAGCATGTTTCAGGATAGACAATTAGATAGTTCACCGTTGTGGTACAAGAGGGAATCAGCGCAGAGTTATGGAACAAGTGCAAGCTGAGATGCGGGAGATGAGGGACAGGTTAGCTCAGCTTATGGAGCCAATGCAGGGTGTGGCAAATGGCCAGGAGCAACTGAGGACTCTGGTCCAACCATTGATTGCTCATGTTAACAATAATGGTGTGCTTCACGGAGGAACTGCTGCTAATCCTCCTCGTGGTGATGATATGCCACATGCTCATGCTATTCCTACAACAGTTATCCCTCCGGGCGGAGGCACCGTAGGTGGAATCCCTGAAGTAGTGTGTGTTGTGCATGGAAACAATGTTCCTCAATGGGATGAGGAGTAGCAGGAAGACGCATTTTCTATGCAAGATATCAGTGCTGGACTACCATCTGAGGCTGATAAAAGGTTTAGGCTGATTGAAGAAAAAATGAGATCTTTTGAAAATCAGAATTCCATGGGACTAGACATGGCCAATCTGGGGCTGATCCCAGATCTGAAAGTTCCGTTGAAGTTCAAAGTCCCTGACTTTGACAAGTATAAGGGAACTACTTGCCCACGGGTCTATTTGTGTTCTTATTACCGCAAAATGTCTGCTTACTCGGATGACGAGAAATTGCTCATGCACGTTTTTTAAGATAGCTTGTCTGGAACCTCGCTTGAGTGATATATGGGATTGGAGCCTGTTAATATCCGCAGTTGGAGAGACTTAGCTGAAGCCTTCGTGAGGCACAATCAGTATAATAGTGACCTTGCTCCTAGCAGGGTCCAACTCCAGAATTTGTCTCAAAAGACTGGTGAATGCTTTAAGGAATACGCCCAGAGGTGGCGCAAACTTGTAGCGAGAGTGTAGCCTCCGATGGTGGAGCGTGAGTTGATTGATATGTTCGTGGACATGTTGCCTAGTGTCTATTATGAGAAGCTTATCAGTAGTATGTCCGGTAGCTTTTCCGATTTGATCATCACTGGGGAGAGGGTAGAGAATGGTATAAAGTTGGGAAAGATCCAATCTGGTGAAGTGTCCTCAGCCAGAGGAGGAGGTAAAAAGGTGTTCGGTAATAAGAAGCGTGAAGGCGAGACTAATTCAGTGTCTAGTTCCCGAGGGAATAGATATTAACGATCAGTGAAAAATCGTTAGCAGCAACCTCAGGTTGCTAGTATCACAATTCCAGTCGTTCCTCAACATCAACAACAACCACAGCAACAACCGCAACAGCAGAATCAACAGGGTTATAGAAGATTTCATGATCGAGGCCGGGTGAATAGACAATTCGACGCGCCTCCGATGTCGTATGCCCAACTGCTTCAACATCTGTTACAGTTACAATCGGTACAAAAGAGAACCATGGATCCTCTGACAGGACCACCACCACCCGATTATGATGCGAATGCACGTTGCGAGTTCCATTCCGGGGAACCTGGGCACAATATCAACAGTTGCAAGGCCTTTAAACACAAAGTTCAGGATTTGGTGGATAGCAAGGCAATAAGCTTTTCTCACGACTCTCCCAATGTCGTGCAGAACCCCATGCCCAACCATGAGGCAGCCGGAGTCAGTGCAATCATTGAAGACGAGACTTTAGATCTGATAACTGATGTCAATGATTTGAAGACACCACTGGGCTTTGTGAAGGAAAAATTATTGAAGGGAAGGATATTCCCGGGTTGTAATGAATCATGTGATGAATGTTTGAGTCATCCTGAGGGATGTGCAAAGCTGAAGAGTTGTATTCAGGGTATGATGAATGATGGAATGTTGCAATTTGACCGGATTGTTGAGAATAAGTCTAAAGAGGTAATGCTTGAAGAAAGGAATGAGGTTGCAACGATCTCGATTCCATACAAAACTATAACTATTTCTACACCGAGGCCGCCAATCATAATCATCACCAAAGCTGGTCCTGTGCCGTATGAGAGTACCAAAGCAATTTCGTGGAACTACGGGGCGGAGGTATATTGTAATGGGAAGAAACAGGAATTGAAGAGCTTGCCAACTGATTCTGTGGATAATCTAGTTGGAGCTGGGGGAATCACTCAAAGCGGAAGAGTGTTCTCATCACCTGAAGTGACTGTTGACAGAGTTGATAAGGGGATGAAAGCTGTGGTGGAAGAAACTTCTCAAGCTGGTGAGAAGAGTTCTTTGGAGAAGGAAGTAGAGGAGTTCATGAGATTGATAAGAAAGAGTGATTACAAGATAGTTGATCACTTGTAACAGACTCCCTCCAAAATCTCTATTATGTCGTTGTTGCTATGTTCGGAAGCGCATCAGAATGCTTTGTTGAGGATATTGAATACTGCTTACATTCTGCAAGAGATATCGGTTAACCAATTCGAAGGGGTTGTAGCGCATGTCAATGCAGGAAATGGTCTAGGTTTCACGGATTTGGACTTGACCCCGAAGGGCAGGAATCATAATTGTGCGTTGCACATTTCAATTGAATGTCATGGAGTCGTCCTGTCTCATGTGCTGGTAGATACAAGATTGTCTTTGAATGTGCTTTCGAAAAAGGCACTAATGAAATTGGACACTTGTGGTATAATGTGTACGCCAAGTGACTTGGTAGTGCGTGCTTTTGACGGTACCAGAAGATCTGCATTTGGAGAGCTGACATTGCCTATTCAGGTGGGTCCTGAAGTATTTGATGCGGTATTCTATATTATGGACATTCAACCTGCCTATAGTTGTTTGTTGGGCCGTCCATGGATTCACTCGGCGGGAGCTGTGACTTCCACGCTGCACCAGAAGCTCAAGTACATGGTGGGAGGCAGCATTGTCACTGTATGCGGAGAGGAAGATATAATGATTAGTCATTTATCTTCGTTTAAATACTTTGAGGTGGATGGTGAAATCCATGAGACTCTTTGTCAAGCTTTTGAGACGCTACAAATTAAAGATAAAGTGTCTGCTGTGAGTAAAGCGCCCGAAGTGGCCATGTCATCCTTCAAGGAGGCCCAGGCAGCAATGCAGGCTGGGGCAGCACCAGGTTGGGGTCAAGTGTTGGATATACCCCATAAGTAGGATAATTTTGACCTGGGATACCGCCCATCTTCTTCGTCATCATCACAGAGCGTGCCGCGCTACAAAGGGCCGGTACAGTTTACCAAAGGCGGGGTTATCTTCGAGAGGGTCAACGTTGTTTCAGATGAAGACGGGGATAGCGACAGCGATATGGACTTGTGGATTAGGCCATGCGTTCCAGGACAAAGCCTCAACAATTGGTCTATCGAGGAATTCATTAAAGTGACAACGGAAGAGTAATACTTTGTTTTTCTGATTATTGTACAACCCTATGTTCTACCCGGAGCCTAGTGGTTTTTGTCTTCAGGGCCTTATTGTTTATGCTTGCACAATCTTTTTCAATTAATCAAAGGGTGTTTTTTATGCATTCAAATATTGTGATCCTTGTTTTTCATGTTTTATATTTAACAATAAAATGGCAATGTGGCTTTGTGTTTGTTTTGCATATCATTTTAAGTATTTAACCATTATCATTGCAGGATTCACATTGCAGATGACACCGCGCCAGAGACATCTATGACTCGCTTCAACTTCGACAATATGATATTTCAAGCCGAAGAAGAGATTGATGAAGATGAAGATTTTCCAGAAGAGCTGGCTAGACTTTTGAGAAAGGAAGAAAGGGTTATTCTGCCTCATCAAGAGGAAATCGAGGTTATTAACTTAGGTTTTGAGGAAGTTGTGAGGAATGTCCGGATAGGGGCTGCGCTGTAGAGTGACATCAAGCAAAGATTGGTTGAGATGCTCCATGAGTATAGTGATATCTTCGCTTGGTCATATGAAGACATGCCCAGGCTTAACACAGACAATGTGGTTCATTGCTTGTCGTTGCGTGAAGAGTGTCTGCCAGTCAAGCAGAAGCTCAGGCGTACGAGACCAGATATGGCTGTGAAAATCAAGGAAGAAGTCTAGAAGCAGTTGGATGCAAGATTTTTAGCCATTACAACTTACCCTCCGTGGGTCACCAACATCGTGCCTGTGCCTAAGAAGGATGGCAAGGTATGAATGTGTGCTGATTACAGAGATTTGAATAAGGCGAGCCCGAAGGATGATTTCCCACTCTCCCACATTGATGTATCGGTTGATAATACTGCTCAATATTCCGTGTTTTCCTTCATGGACGGTTTTTCCGGTTATAACCAGATCAAGATGGCACCGGAGGATACGGAGAAAACAACGTTTATCACGCCGTGGGGGATGTTCTGTTATAAGGTAATGCCTTTTGGGGTTGAAAAACGCAAGGGCAACCTATCAGCGGGTCATGGTCACTTTGTTTCATGATATGATTCATCATGAGATCGAGGTCTATCTTGATGACATGATAAGCTTAGGAAATTCAGATTAAGGTTGAACCCTAACAAGTGTACTTTCGGGGTCAGGTCAGGAAAGCTGCTGGGGTTCATTGTCAGTGAAAAAGGCATCGAGGTCGATCCTGCAAAAGTAAAAGCTATTCAAGATATGCCAGCGCCGAAAACGGAAAATGAGGTTCGTGGTTTCTTGGGGAGATTGAACTACATTGCTCGGTTCATATCTCATCTCACAGCCACGTGCGAACCAATGTTCAAATTGCTAAAGAAAGATCAGGCGGTCGTCTAGAATGAAAATTGCCAAAGGGCATTTGATAAGATAAAAGAATATTTGCAAGAACCTTCGATAATGATACCCCCAGTTGCTGGAAGACCTTTGATAACGTATCTAACGGTTCTTGAGAACAACATGGGTTGTGTTCTCGGTCAACACGACAAGACTGGAAGAAAATAACATGCAATATACTATCTGAGTAAAAAGTTCACAAATTGTGAGTCTTGGTACTCGATGTTGGAGAAAATGTGTTGCGCACTCGCGTGGGCTGGCAAACATTTGAGACAATATATGCTTAACCATACAACCATGCTAATTTTGAATATGGATCCGATTAAATATGTCTTCGAAAAGCAAGCACTTTCTGGAAGAATTTCCAGGTGGCAGATGGTACTGACAGAGTACGACATCCAATATGTTTCCCAAAAAGCTATCAAAGGGAGTGTTCTGTCAGAGTATCTCACCGAACAGCCGATCGAAGATTATCAACCGATGAAATTTGAATTTCCTGATGAAGACATCATGTATCTGAAGATGAAATATTGTGATGAATCGTTTCCTAACGAAGGTCCTGAGCATGGCTCCCAATGGCAGATGATATTTGATGGTGCTGTTAACTCGTACGGTAGTGGAATTGGGGCAACCATCACAACTCCCCATGGTTCTCATATACCATTCACTGCTAGGTTAACATTTCCTTGCACCAACGATGAAGCAGAGTATGAAGCGTGCATCATGGGGTTGGAAGAAGCTATTGATCTGAGGATCAAGAACCTAGATGTGTACGACAATTCAGCGCTAGTTGTAAATCAAATCAAAGGAGAATGGGAGACCAGGAAACCCAATATGATTCCTTACATGAACTATGCAAGGAGTTTGTTGCCATTCTTTGATCATGTAGAGTTACATCACGTGCCGAGAGCGGAGAACCAGATGACAGACGCTCTGGCGATGTTATCCTCAATGTACAAGGTGAACTATTGGAATGATGCTCCAAGAATAGTCATCTCGCGCCTTGATAGACCGGCGTTTGTATTTGCCATTGAGGAAGCCTCTGATGGCAAGCCATGGTTTTATGACATCCATAACTTTCTTAAGAAGCAAGAGTATCCGCCAGGGGCGTCGACCCAGGATAAGAAGACTCTGAGAAGGTTGTCTGCCAACTTTTATCTGAATCAGGATGGTGTACTCTCCAGGAGGAATTATGATTTGGTGTTATTAAGATGTGTGGACAAGAAAGAAGCAAGCTTGCTTATGGAAGAGGTCCACGAAGGAGCCTTTTGTACGCATGCCGGTGGGCACGCCATGTCTCGAAAGCTGTTATGAGCAGGGTATTATTGGCTGAAGATGGAACCTGATTGCTTCAAATATGCGAAGAAATGCCATAAATGCCAGATTTATGCAGACAAGATTCATGTGCCGCCGTGTCCTCTGAACGTCATGGCGTCTCCTTGACCCTTTTCCATGTGGGGAATTGACATAATTGGCAAGATTGAGCCCACCGCATCCAATGTACATCGTTTCATTTTGGTTGCCATTGACTATTTTACCAAGTGGGTGGAAGCAGCCTCCTATGCGAATGTCACGAAGCAAGTTGTAGCCAGATTTATCAAGAAGGACATCGTCTGTAGATACAGAGTGCCCGAAAGAATCATTACTGGTAATGGTTCAAACTTGAATAACAAGATGATGAAGGAACTGTGCCAGAGTTTCAAAATCGAGCATCACAACTCATCGCCCTATCGTCCGAAGATGAACGACGATGTTGAAGCGGCCAACAAGAACATCAAGAAGATAGTGCAAAAGATGGTTGTAACCTATAAAGATTGGCATGATATGTTGCCCTTTGCTTTGCATGGATATCGTACTACGGTACATAATTCAACTGGGGTAACTCCTTTCTTGCTGGTGTATGGTATGGAAGTTGTCCTACCATTAGAAGTCGAGATTCCTTCTTTGAGAGTTTTGGTCGACGTCAAGCTCGATGAGGCAGAATGGATAAGGAAAATATTGAATCAGCTTAGCCTGATGGATGAGAAAAGGCTAGCGTCTATCGCATATGGTCGGTTGTATCAGAGCCGGATGAAGAAAGCTTTCGACAGGAAGGTACACCCTCTCAGACGGGCAATCTTGTGCTGAAAAAGATTCTCCCTCCACAAACAGATCACAGGGGCAAATGGACTCCCAACTATGAAGGTCCATACATCGTGCGAAAGGTCTTCTCCGGAGGAGCCTTGCTGTTATCCACCATGGATGGTGAGGATTTTACATCCCTTGTGAATGCAGACGTAGTTAAAAATACTTTGTTTAAAGAGACCCGCTGGAAAGAAAAAAGAATATCCAGGCAAAAATGGGGCATCCCGGCGAACCGTAAAAAGAATGGGTTCAGGAAAAAGTTAGGGATATAAAAGAAAAAAATGTAAACCCGCAAAGTTGAAATCCTGAAAAGGCGACTTTGGCAAAAATGGGTATCCCGGTGAATAGAAAACCCGCAAGGGCGATTCACGCAAAAGTTAGGGATTTGAAAAGCAAATGACTGTGGTCTGTGTGTGATCTTCAGAGCTTAGTGGATTGAGGGAGGACTTGAGGGCTGTTTATCTGAATCAATCTCTTCTGAAGATGAAGCGTTGGTGAAGCATCGGAGTCATGAGTGTCATAGATGGATCAACTTATGGTGTTCGTCTGTGCCACATTGCTGACATTCTGTACTTTTCTGTGCATTTCTGTATATTTTTGCGCAGATTCCTTTTTTCCGGGGTTGCATCTGTTGTAAAATCGTGCCTATTTACAGGCTCATCTATCAATAAAACATATACTATTCAGTAATTGTTTGTTTTGCTTTAGCCTTATTGTTTTGTTTGCAAAAAACGCCCGATGTTTTTGATAAACTATGTATACATAAACTTGTAGGCTTTGCCAATAATTGTTAAAACTTTGAGTTATTTGAACAACGTCACGAATAATGACTGAGATAGTTCCTTTGTACAGGATATCTTGTCTGTTTGTTCATGTTTGCAGGGTCGCTACCCTTGGGGCCATTCGTCAAAGGTGTATCTCTGGTATGATCACCATTTCCCCAGCTATTTGAAGTTTGAGTATCTCTTTCCCCAGTAGGGTTGTATGCAGATGGAGCAGGTAGTTAAAGGTGTACGCTTATTCCCTAGCAGTTGGTCGATACACATTTAGCTCTTTGCAATTCGAGACCGAAGTCTTCAGCAGAGTAAGGTTATCCCCAGAGGGTCGAGATTGATATTCCCAGCAGATTAAGTGTGCACGTTTATCCCCCGGAAGTTGGTCAGTACACATTTAATCCCTGCAAGTTACAAGTATGCACTTATTCTCCCAGCAAGTCGAGTTCGGATTTCTTTCCACCGTGCAGGGCTGAGACTTTTCCTAGCAACAGGGGCAATGTCAGGTGTTGTCTCCCCACATAGTTTGAACGTATAATTTTGTATCCCCTCAGAGTTCAAGTTATTGACTCATCCCCAAGCAGAGGTCGATGTTGTTTCCCTCATTGGGCGATCCCCAGTAGAGTTGGATTTCCCCTTTGCAGGTTAGCAGAGGCGTCTCTCTATCCTCAGCAAAGTCAGCATGAAGTAGTCCTATTTCCCCATAGAGGTAGGCTATTTCCAAGAAAATTCGGTAAGTTTGTGATTCCCTGATAGAGTGGATCTATAGCAGAGGCAGGTTGTGCCTCATATGAGTAATTCTCGACAGGTTGGACTTTGATGGCTTCCCCAGTAAGTCGTCACTTTCAATCGAGTATTTGTAAGTCATTCAGGGCTATTTTCTTCAGCAGGGCGTGTTATGGATCTCGGTGGTTGATTCTGGATCCCCTGTAGAGTTGTTGATTCCCCAGTAGGGTGAATTTGTTTTCAATATCTGGTTGTCTATCCGGCAGAGCCGTCTTTCCCCCCAGAAGAGTTGTATTCTGGAGGGTCGTTCAGAGCATTTTCCTTAGCAAGTTTTGACGTGAATCCCCAGCTGAGTTTGAATTTCTTGTTCTCGTAAGAACTTTATTCCCTAGTAGAGAAGTCGTCCAAGGCTTGTTTCCCAGTTTAAGTCCAATGGCTATTGGCATGTGCTAACCGTTTCCTCAATAGGGTGAATTTTTTGTTTTCTCTTCAGCATTTATTTTGCTGGTTTGGTTCTGTTGCATTTTGCATTTTGTGCATAGCATCCTCCAAACGCGTAGCATTTCCGTTTCGTATGGAGCATTACGTCATTTTCAAACATACGTATGTGAAACATAAGTTAGGTGGTTACTTCTTTGTTTGCAAGTATATCTCCGACAGATGACTGATATCTTTTCCCGAATAGTATCCAGACCATACTGTTATCTTTGATAGACGCATTCATCTTATTATGTGTTACCCAACAGAGTTACTTGGTTAAGTTTCTCTTTGTTCCTCAACAGAGTTACTTGGTTAAGTTTCTTTGCGCTCCTAAAGCAGAGTTATTTGGTTAAATTTCTCTTTTCCTCCCTGCCAGAGTTGCTGGGTTAAGTTTCTCTCTTCCCCAACGGAGTATTCTCAAGATGTGTTTATCATCTTCGGTTGATCCGACCTTTGGGTTTGTTGCTCGCTTTTATTTAGCGAATGTCTGGCGATGATGTTAGAAGTCCTTACCTTTGGGTTTATTGCTTGCTTTTATTTAGCGAATGTCTGGCGGCGATGTTAGAAGTCCTTAGCTTTGGATTTGATGCTCGCTTTTATTTAGCGAATGCCTGACGGCGATGTCAGATGTCCTTACCTTCGGATTTGTTGCCTATTGGTTGCAATTGATGCCTGACGGTGATGTCAGATGTTTCTCAACTGCGTGGATGCCTAACGGTGATGTCAGATGTTTTATCCCTAATAGATGCCTGGTGGCGATGTCAGGTGTATCAACTTCGTAGATTCCTGACGACGATGTCGGATGTTTCTCAACTGCGTGAATACTTGACGGCGAGTTTAAATATTTTAGTCCCCACATATTCCTGACGGGGATGTCAGATGTGTATCAACTGTGTGGATACTTGACGGCGAGGTCAAATGTTTTAGTCCCCGCAGATTCCTGGAGGCGATGTCAAATGTGTATCAGCTTCGTGGATTCTTGACGGTGATGTCAGATGTCTTCATCAACTCAATAGATGCCTGGCGGTGATGTCAGATGCTCTGTGTTGATCTGACCTTTGGATTTGTTACTCGCTTTTATTTAGCGAACTCCTGGAGGTGATGTCAGAAGTCCCTGTATCTGGATTCGATACCTGTTTTTATTTAATGGATGTCTGGCGGCGATATCAAATGTTTATTCTCAGTTGTGTGTTGAGCCGATCGGTTTATTGCTTATTGGGTTCAATGGTTCTGACGGCGATGTCAGATGCTTTTACCGACTTGATGTCGAGGCCTGACGATGATGTCAGATGCTTTTACCGACTTGATGTCGAGGCTTGACGGTGATGTCAGATGCTTTATCGACTTGATGTCAAGGCCTGACGGCGAGGTCAGGTGGTTTGTACCGAATTAATGTCAATGTCTGGCGGAGAAGTCAGAGGCCTGACGGCGAAGTCAGAGATATCTTCTTTTAAAATGGATGTTATTACTTGATGGAGAGGTCAGATGTTTTTCTAAATTGGTGCAGAGGCCTGACGGCGAGGTCAGAGGTTCAGTATCCGCTACGTGATATCAGATGATCTTTCCGACTTAGTGTCAACGATTTGAAATTGGTCATCAGTTCGCTTGTTACCGTTGCAACTATCAGCTCAGTTATTTCCGGAGATTTTTATCCCCAATCAGAGTTTGCAGTTTATTTCTGCGGTTGGCAAATTTCTGAGTTCTTTGGTATTCAACTGTCTTTTACCTTGATTGTTTGAAAGTCGTTCGCTTTTCACTTATTTAGGTCCAAGTCGCTTGAATAGGGGCAGCTGTTGCACCCCAAAATTTGCCCAACAATTTCTTGTACTTGGCTTATGTTTTCCTTGCATTTCTACATATCATAGAATTTGTTATTGAGGAAGAGGATCAAGGTTTTATGTGGCTCAAATTTCTTTTAGTGCAAGAGACTAAACAGTGAGCATCAGAGGCTCCGACATTTATTTTGCCCAGCGATCGAGCGGTCAATTTTATTTTGTTTTACAGGTTATTTTCAGTGCAGGAGACCACATTTAGGCTATCTCAAGCATTCTCACGGTTATAGAATTCAAAGGCGAGTTTCAGAGGTTGAACAAGGCTTAAAACGGTTGAAAATAGACCATTCTGCAGGTTTCCCTCCAAAAGGCGCCAAATTCAAATTTTTAAAGGTGTTAATCGATTAACCAATTGGTTAACCGATTAACCAAGTCAAAAACAGGTAAACTTCAAATATTCAAGGGTGTTAATCGATTAACCATATGGTTAACCGATTTACCAGTGCAAATTTATGCTCTACACGTGAATTTTCAAGTGAATTCATTTTGGGGTCCATTTTGATCATTCTTGAAGTTGATTTTACACTAAAAGAAGGATCTAGAACCATTTCAAATTTTGGTTAACTTTCAAATCATTTCAAGTTCCTTCCAAATTCCCATTCCTAATTCCATGCCATTTTTCACAAACCACATTCCAAACCTCATTTGGATCCTAACCTAAGGGGTATTTAAATGATCTACTCCAAACCTCAAGACCTAATCCTCATAATTTCATTCTCACTTCAGAATTTACTCTCACTCTCTCAATTTTCTCTCAACTTCTCCATTCCCAAAACTTCTACCAAAGCTCTTCTCACCTTGAATTCTTTTATTCTCCATTGGAATCATTGATTTCTAAGAGCTAAAGCTTCATCCTTCATCATCATTTCAATTTTTCTATTCAACTTTCTTGCAAGTTTGGATCTGAATTTTGGAGTTGGTTTGGAGTAGCTTATTTGAGTGGATCTTGCTTAATTTTAGTAGATCATAACTTCTACTACAAGAATACACTTGGATCTTGAAGGAATTCCGGATTTCTAGTTTGGATCTGCTCAATTGGAGTTGAATCAACATTAACCGAAACTATTCTCCGCTTCGTATGTTGGAATTCTAGATCCATTGTTGTTTTGAGCTTATTTGCATAATCATCATGTTGATCTTCATTTTTGATTGATTTTGTTGATATTTGATTCATATGGTCTGTGATCTTGCTGGTTTAATGTGTTTGCATGTTGATTGGATCAATGTTTTCTGGTTTAAATTCGTGCATAATTGATTATGTGATTATTCAGATTATCGGATAAGTGCTTATTTGCTGGAAATGCTGTTATCTGGCTGTTTTTCTGCTTCTGGCACAGTGTTAAGTGATTAACCAATTGGTTAACCGATTAACCAACACGAATTTTCAAATTTTCAGGCATTTTTGACTGGTTAATTGATTAACCCCTGGTGTTAATCGATTAACACTCTGCTAGCAGGCCTGTTTTGTTGTTTTTCATGCTTGGTTTGGTATCGTTTCACTTCGAATCTTCATAAATCAGTATGATGCATTAGGAGTGAGCTGTTTTGGATATATGTCCCTATTCTTGATTTTTTAATCATGATGGCTTTGACACGCGTGTTCGATTCCCACTTGAATGCATACTCTTGTATATGTTGTTTAAAGTGATGATGTGCTTGCATGTTCATGTTTGCTTGCCTTCTTGCATTTCTCTTCTTGTGTTTGCCTCATTTGCATTCTCATATGCATGCTTGAGGTTGAGATGTGCTTGTGGGGACTACTGTCCCACACTTTGTTCCTCCCTCACTTTCATTCTGATTGTGCATTACATGTTTGCATACTTGCATTTTTATTATGTTGTCTTCTTCTCCTTCTTTTGTTTGTCTTTGCCATGTTCCCTTAGGACCTCTAATCTTCCTTGTTCAATGTTGATTATTATAGACCTTAGGCTTGAACCCATGCATGATAACATTAGGTAGCATTCCCTTTTATCCCAATCATAGTGCACTTTGTATGATAACTTTAGGTTGAGTCTTAGTCTCCCTTTAGAGTGTCTCTCTCTTCTCATCTTCAAACTTTCTCAAAAACTCTAATAAAGGTTAAGGATTGTTGTACGTTACGAGCCTTAAGTACTTGGGGAATGGTGATTGGGGGGCTTCCTCTCAATTTCTTAGAGTGTTTAGTGTACGTCCTTAGGACGATATGCGACGCATTCGCTCCTAAGTCATAGTCTTTAGTGCAACATGAATTACAAACAATAATCAATGCACTTATTCTCTAAAAAAACACAAAAACAAACTTCAAACCTTTTTATCCTTCGGGATCTTAATTTGGAAAACCATTTTCATAACGAGAGTTTTGTTAACTCTTGGTTCTATTGCAAACAGGTAACGCCTAATTCTCCAATGGTTGAGCTGCATACACCTAACTGCTAGAACTAAGTTTTAACCCTACTCGAGCCTAAAACATTTGAACCAACCGGTGTTCTCATTAGCCCAAACTACGTTGGCTCTGATTTCTCATACCAAATGAGGATACGTAGGCACAAGAAGGCGATGTCTTGGCGAGCAACCTTCCCCCCTTTCACCCGTAGTTAGCCGAACTACGTTGACTCTAACTTTCCCATTGCACGAGGGAATACGTAGGCCTTGAGCGGCGATGCTCTATCAAGTCTCTTTTCTTTTCTTTTGTCCCTGAGTCGTAGCTTAGATAGTAAACACCCTTTTAGATAGACAACAAAGCGTGGATCCCGTCGAGTACGACAGACGTGAGGGGTGCTAATACCTTCCCCTTGCGTAACCGACTCCCGAACCTTAGATATGGTTGCAATGACCTGTCTTCTCCCATTTTCGTTAGGTTTTCTATGATTGTTTCCTTTCCCTCTTTTGGGATAAATAACGAACGGTGACGACTCTTCTATCTTCCGCCGGCCCTCTTTGCAGCGATGAGACAACTATGATACGAACTATACCATTCCAACTTTGAAGCCTGCAGAATATGGTCCCACACAATGCCATACACAATATTAACACACCCACATAACCCCAACAATTTTCATCACAAACAACACCACACAAAACCAATTTGTACGATAAAAAACCGTTTGGCAACTTCCAGCTCACAGTTTTTTCAATCCTCCCTATTATACCCTTAATTCACACTACAAGTGGGGGGCCGGTTTTTCTGATTCGACACAGTGGAATGAACCATTAACTTTCTGCTCAACCGAGATTCAAACGACACTCCCTGTATATCTTTGCGACACAACCTTCAGCCAAGATAAAAACCTTTATCTTTTCCATGCTATGACCCTAACTTCTATCTGCCATTAATCGCAAAAACTCTTCACCTTCAAACGATACCCATTTTCCAAACATTTATATCTCCTTCAATAACAACAGACTCAGCTCCACCTTCAAATCGTCTAAAAAAACAGTATGAACAAAGCTACACATAAATCTTTCTTCTTCCCTCAAAACCAACTCCAAAGCCAAACAAACTGTAACACAACCTAGAATTTGAAATAGAACAAGAAGTAGAGGAGAAGAAAAACTCCTTTCTTCAACGAAACCCCAACAATCCTTCCAAATTTCCTTCACCCGACCCATTTCAACCCCAAACACATAACTCAGGAAAAAAACCATAACAGAAGGAGAATCTTAGAATGAAGAAGAAAGAATAGAGTGAGAAGCGCAACGAAATGAGTCGGAGAGAGAAATCGAGCGTCGTTTGAAGAAAGTTGGGAGTCGTGGCTTCCATTCTTCATTCTTTTTTTTCTAAGACATTTTGTTAAGGGAAGGGAAAGTAAAGTGAGGGGATTATGTTGGTTCTTTCCATAATTTTATGTTGGCATTTCAATTATTATGTTTATGGACTCTAAAACCATGAAAATGATTTGATGACTCAAGACCCCTTTTGATCTCAACCGTTCGTGTCCTTTTTTTTTCCTTCTGATTTGATGATGGGTCCTTGAACCCATATCATATTTTTCTCATACTTTTTTCTCCTTATTTTTTTAATGGGTGGATTTTAGGTAGTGGGCCTAGGAGCCCACACTACTACTCACACACTCTGTTTTAACAGCCCCACCCCCTTTCCTTATTCTTTCAAACACTTTATTTTTATTTTTAGATTTTGTTCAATTTGGTGATTTGTTCAAATGAATTTGCTTAAAATTTCACTAAAAATTTGAATAGATTTTACTAAAGGTTTTTTTTTATAACTTTGATGACTTCCTCATTTCGATATTTACCTTCTTTTTATTGTTTTTTTTTGTCGATAAAGAGACCTCTAAATTGTTTTTCCGTCAAATTATTGATGAGAAAAATAAATCTGAGACCATGTTTTATTTTTATTTTCATTTTTGATTTTTATCCATTTTTTAATTTCATTTTTATTGATTTTTGGTCAATGACGAAAGTTCATGAATTGATATCGGTCAAACTATTGATAGATAACGATTTATCCGAGACCATTTTATTTTCTATTTCATTTCTTCTCCATTTTCCTTATTTATTTATTTTTTTTCTATCTATGATGTCTTTCAATTCGTAAATGCCGTTTATCGAATTCGATAACCTTCTTTATTTCAAATCTATGGAAAATGACCATTTGAGTCATTTTCTTTACTTTGGGATCGTGAGAGGCTACCTTCGATTAATCGGTATAATATTTGCGATTAAGACGAGATCCCACCTTTTCTTTTGTCTGTGCAACATGATTAAATTGGAGAATGGTCCTCAATACCATTTCTCTATCTTGTTTTAGCACGGATATCAACTCACGCGACCTCCTATAGTTCGACTTTCATCATAAATCGAGCTACGACGGTTTAGCGTTACATTTGTCCCGATTTAATTCCTAAACAAACTAACCACTAACTTTAATTTCTGTCAAATATTAATTGCTTTAAATTTCAGTCAAATATTATTGTGGATATTATTGTTATATTATCTTGCTATATTATTCATATTGTTTATACTCACATCATATTCTCCATAACTTATTCACCCATATCCGAAAACACGTAATAATTATCGAAACGCTAAAAACCAAATTAGTGGATTGTTGGATCATTGGTCATTTGCAGGAACCCTAGCTTGGATTTGTGCCCGACTTTAGCTCGAGGCGTAGTTTAGGACACATTGCACACAAACGGTTTTCTCTTGGACTACCTGACAATGAGACCCCTTTATTTCGTGCAATCCCGTGTAAATTACATGTATCCCTTTCCCATTCCAATGTATGTTTCGCATTTCTTTAATTATTAGTTTATCTTCTAGGAGCACCTATAGGGACTAGCGTAGATCAAACTATTTTCAAACTAATTCTCGAATCGTCATCGAGCCACTTTCAAACACCCCTCCGTAAGTTGAGTCCTCATACGTATTCACCATCAACCTATTGCACACACTTCATCGTGGTTTCGAGATTGGGGGCACCCTCAAGGACTAGTATCGTTTCTCACAACCTAACCCTTGATGCGTAAGTCAATCGGTTCCATTTTTAATCCAAATCCTCGACTCGTCGTCAAGCCAGTTTTCTCAAACCATTTCCATTCCAGCACATTTTGCACATGAATATAAGTCAAACCCTTTATCCAACGTCAATCGGATTTCCACAATCAAACTTTCAATCAATTAACAACTATCTAAATCTTTTCAAGATGTAAAGAGTGGGATCAAGTCTTTGATCTTGCTTTCAGTTGTTTGGATGCGAGTTATCTTACTCGGGTGTGAGCAATTGACGCCTCTAATAAAATTTCCAACTCGACAACATTCAACCATCGTTCAACTCCTCATCATTTCAAATACCACTCAAACAACTTTCTTCTTTCGTGATGAAAAAGAGAAAGAGTCAAGTTTTTGACTCGTTCTCCCGATTACTTGGGCCCGATAAGTCTTTCTTAAGCTTCGAGTAATTGTCGTCCGATTCCAACCACTTATTATTCAAACACCATTCAAACACCACTTTTTTTTGCGATGAAAAAGAGAGATAGTCAAGTCTTTGAATCGCTTTCCTGATTACTTGGGCCCGAGAAGTCCTTCTTAAGCTTCAAGTAATCGTCATCAGTTCAAACTCACCTTTCAACTATAACCCTTCTTTCAAGATGAAAAAGAGAGATAGTCAAGTCTTTGACTCGCTTTCCCGATTACTTGGGCTTGAGAAGTCTTTCTTACGCTTCAAGTAATCGCCATCCGTCCCTGCTTCAAACTAATTCAATCTCATTTCTTTTCGTGGTTGTTACCACGAACTACAGATGCTCTGATTCTTCATTCTCATCTGAATGTAAGATACGTAGGCACAAGATTGCAATGATCTTGGCGAGCACATTTCCCTTTTCCTCCACTATTCCACACTTCTATCTTCCTCCATTATTCCCTCTACCTCCTCTCCATTTTTTCGTTTCCCCTATCCTTTCCCGTAGTCGAACTACGACACTCTGATTTCTCATTCTCGTCCGAATGAGCATACGTAGGCATAAGGGCCCCAATCCTTGGCGAGCACCCTATCCTTTCACCATCCCCTTTCCCCCTAGCTTTTGCATCCCTTTATAGTATCGTTTAGTATTTAGTATTGAGAAGAGAACAACTAAGCTTAGCTAACATTCATCACAATCTGAACTAAGAGGTTCCCGTTGAGTACAACGGACGTGAGGGGTGCTAATACCTTCCCCTTGTGTAACTAACTCCCGAACCCAGAAACATCAAGTTGTGATGGCCATGTTCCTTTCGTTTTTAAGAGGTTTTCTTAATATTTTCCTCTCCCGTTTATTCGAGATAAATAAAGTTCGGTGGCAATTCTGTCAAACCGCAATTCCGTGCCTTTAGCGCGAGGGTCGTGTTTCTGAATTATCTTTGTGATTTTTCAAGGTGCGACAGCTGGCGACTCTGCTGGGGATAAATTACTCCATGCAAGAGAGAGTCGAGCCTACCTTTATTCAGATTGTGAGCTTGTTAACTTTGCTTAAAAGTTTTTCTCTTTTCGTTGGCTCGTTTATTTATTTGTATCCTTATCTTTGTTGCTCGTGTTTGTGGCATCGTTGGGTTGTCCTGCTTTTGGGTACTTTGTGAGATGGCTCTACACCCGAGTTCGAGTAAAAACCTAGGATTAGAATGGTGGTTGTGTAGTGGAGACTTGCGTGGGTTCTTCCACGTGAAGTTGAAGCGAAAGCCCCGCTTGGAGTAGATTCCCTTGGAGATGTTGTTGTTGTGGTAAGTCTTTGCCATAGCAATAATGTTTTCGAGCCTGAATCGTTGATCCCAAGGACTATTAACCAGTTTATCCATGGTGGTTGGTAGTGTTAATTCCTTTTGAATTAATACGAAGGTCCCAATCAGATGAGATCCCTTGAACGTATTATTTCCTTACAGTAATATTTTCAACCTCGATCTATGACTCTGAGAACTTTTTCTAGAACTCGTGTGTCGATGGTTATGTAGTTGATGCCTCCGAGAAGTCTTTCTCGTGTGGAAGATACGAAAACCTCACCTAGAGGAGATTCTTTTGAGGATATTATTATCGTGATGAAGCTTTGTCTTGGCTGTGATATCTTTAAAAGTTGTCCATGACTCTAGGCACTTACCCGTTTTAGAATCCTACCCGTGGGGTTTATTTAAGCAGTGATTGTGGTCCTTGATCCGTTCATGCGGCTAACCTCAGAACTGCTTGAATCTATGATCCTGCGGTCCTGGATCTTGCATCTTGCATTGCATATCATTTGCGTTGCATCTCATGTGTTGTGCATCTTGCATTTTCTTTCCTTCAGTGGTTTCTCATTGTTTCCTTCTTTCTTATCTAGTAAATCAAGCTAATTCCTCGACACCAATATGCAACTAGAGCCAATACAAGACGAATGATGGAGCAGATTCAGCAAGAATAATATGCTTTCAAGGAAGAGTTGGATTCTCTCAAAGGAGAGGTTGGCCAGATCCTTGAAGCCATCATTGCGGCCCGAAAGGAAGAGGAGATGCGTGAAACTACTATCGTCAACAACAATTGTCAAGGGAAAAGGACCACCACAAGACTTTCAGTTCCTATTCCCAGCCTTTATGGAGTGCCAATGAACTTCGCTACCACAACTGAAGGAACCACTTCTCAGCCAATCCTAGTGCCTGGAGTTACTGTTGGGGCTGTCTCGTAGGCCCAACCAAATGTTGTCCAGATCCCCGTTCCTCATACCGAAGATAATTTATTGGACCAGTATGACGATGTGCAAAACTATCATGTTGTCATCCCCATTTCCAGTCCTGTTGTTGCTCAGGATTCAGAAGCTATGAAGATGTGTCGAGATCTAGCCGAGAATCTCCGAGTCATGGAGGGGCATAACTCAAATTCTTTCAATGCCATGGAATTGTGCTTGGTGCCTGACGTTGTTATACCTCCCAAGTTCAAAGTGCCTGAATTTTCGAAGTACAAAGGTCTCAGTTGCCCGAACATTCATCTGAAGATGTATTGTCGCAAGACAGCTGCTTATGTCCAAGACGAAAAACTAATGACTCATTGCTTCCAAGACAGCCTGTCTGGGGCATCACTTGAATGGTATATGCAGCTGGAACATAACAGTGTGTGCACTTGGGCCGAGCTAGCTGACGCGTTCGTCAAGCATTACAAGTACAACACAGATCTTGCTCTGAATCGTACTGAACTTCAGAGTATGACTCAGAAGGACAGTGAATCCTTCAAGGAGTACGCGCAATGATGGAGATAGCTAGTTGTAAGGGTGCATCCACCACTTATTGACAGTGAACTAATTGACATATTCATGGGTACCTTGCAAGGCCAATATTACGAGAAGCTGATCGGTAGCGTCTCTGCTGGATTCTCTGATTTAGTAATTTTTGGTGAGAGAATTGAAGAAGGGTTGAAGAGCGGAAAAATCCAAGGAGGTTCTAATAGCCAAGCTAGTGCCAAGAAGCCTTTCAACGGATACAAGAAGAAGGAGGGTGAAACAAATGCAATCTCTGTGTAGAAAGGAAAAGCTTCCCAACAGGCTCCCGCTCCTATGCCTTACTAAATGCCATACTATCTGTATCCATATGTTGCTGCTATGCAATATGCTCCAATGCCTTATCAGCCAGTTGTTCAAGCAGTGCAAGCTCAAATGCCACAATAATAGACCCCTCAACAACAAGCCTACAACCAACAAGGGTATCAATATCCTCCTCAACATCAACAATTGCAAGATGCTCGACAACAGCAAGGTGCTCGCCAACAACGTCATCAGAGAACATAGAGGCCAAATAGAGTTTTTGATCGCCTGCCAATTGTTGCATCGCTGCGAAGAGGGGGCCGACAAGGATAGAAGAGTCGCCACCGTTCGTTATTTATCCTAAAGAGAGGGAAAGGAAACGATCAGAGAAAACCTACGAAAAAGGGAGAAGACAGGTCATCGCAACCAAATCTCGGGTTCGGGAGTCGGTTACGCAAGGAGAAGGTATGAGCACCCCTTATGTCCATTATACTCAACGGGATCAACGCTTGTTATCTATCTAAAAGGGTGTTAATCTATCTAAGCTACAGGCCACAGGGACAAAAGAGAAGAAAAAAGACTCAATACAGCATCGCCGCTCTATGCCTACGTACTCCCTCGTGCAATTGGAAAGTCAGATTCAACGTAGTTCGGAAAACTACGGGTGAAGGTGGAGAAGGTTGCTCGCCAAGACATCGTCGTCTTGTGTCTATGTATCCTCGTCTGGTACGAGAAATCAGAGCAAACGTAGTTCGGGTTGACACGACCAAAGGTTGGTTCAAGTGTTTTAGCCGAGTAGGGTTAAACCTTCATTCTAGCAGTTAGGTGTATTGCTACTCGACCATTGGAGACTTAGGCGTTACTTGTTTGCGGTAGAACCAAGAGTTAACAACACTCTCTTTGAAAATGGTTTTCAATTAATCCCGGAGGATAAAAAAGTTTGATGTTTGTTTTTGTGTCTTTTATGAAGAAGAAGTGAATTTAATTGTGTTTTTAATTCATGTTGCACTAAAGACTATGACTTAGGAGAGAATGCGTCGCATATCGCCCAAAGGGCATACGCTAAACACTCTAGACAATTGAGAGGCCCCCCAATCATCATTTCCCAAATGCTTAAGGCTCGTAGCGTACAACACTCATTATCCTTTATTTCATGGTTTGAAGAAGTTTTGAGATGAGAAGAGAGAAGACACCACTAAGGGGAAACTAACTCAACCCTAATGTTATCATGCAATATGCTCCTATGATTGAGATTGAAAAGGGGAAAGACTATCCTAATATTATCATGCTTGGATTAAACACTTAATGTCTCTCCTACTCCCATCTTAAACAAATGGGACTAGGAATCCTAAAGGATCATGACAAAGAAAACCAAGTAAACACAAGATAAATCAATCATAAATGAAAAGTGAGAAAGGGATGAAAACATGAAATGAAACACAGAGAAAAGAGGGAGGAAAAAAGTGTGGGGCAGCAACCACCACAAGCACATCTCAACCTCTTAAATGCAAACAAAGAGATGCAAAACAAAAAATAAATGCAAGCAAAGAGACTTAAACAAGTCCAAGCAAAAGTGAGATGCAATGGGAGAAGTCACAACTCTGACAACCATTCAAGCATCAATCACCAAACCAAAAGGCAAACAAATGAGAAAGAGAAAGAAGGCATGATCAAGATGAGGATGGGAGAATAGGCTTGGGCAGCAGCAACATAAGAAGAATCTCAACCAAATGCATCAAATTGATCATGCAACAAGAAAGCACAAATAAGTTCTCAAAGAGGCATCTCATTCAAGGCAAACTCAAAGTACAAACAAAGAGTACCAAATCACCTTGAATGAGTTCCAAAGTCCAAAGGACATAAGTGAGAACAAGAGAAGATGGTTCACAAACCAAAGAAGAAACAAAGCCAAGACAAGTTACAAAGTAGGGCAAGGTAAAGAACCAAAGTTCAAAACACTTTCAACATTCAAATGCAAATGGAAAACCCTAATTAAAAGTAACTTTAAACACAAACCAAGCAAGTGTGTGACCTATAAAATTGAAACCAACATCCTAAAAATGTCAAGAATGTGAATCAAGAGGCATGGGATGCATATTGGATCCACAAAGGTCATCTCCAAAAAGAACTAGGTCAACTAGTTTATATGAACCTCAATTAGGGTGACTTGACTTGCAAGGTTCACCAAAAATAGGAGAATGGTTCAATAAATGCCAAATAAAATGCACAAAGCTCTCAAACATGTTGGCAACCAGAGCCCAAAATATCTAAACCAAATTCCAATCAAGGCATCACCAAATAAATTGATCAACTAGGGTGCTCCACCTTGAAGGATATTTATCGAGGGTCAAACAAATGCAAACTAAAGTCAAACAAAAATAAGTCAAACTTTGACCAAAATCAGCCTCAAAGGTACCTAAATCCATCATCAAAATGGAGAGGAAGCCCTACTCATAGGTGATTGCAAATGGTCCACAAATCAAACAAGAACAAATGAAAACCATTCTAAAAACACTTCCAATTATAAAATTCAAATTAAATTTAAAAATAAAAGAAAATTCAAAATAAAAATCATGAAAAATTAGTTAACATCTAAAAGTATTTAAAAATATTTTTTGTTGAATTTTATGACAATTGGAAGTATTTTTAATAAAATAAAATCAAAAAAGAAAGTAAAATAAAAAGAAAATAAAATGTAAGCCAAAGAGGTGTAGCAAGCAAAACCAGAATACAAAGAATTCAGTTATGCGCGCAATGGGCTCTAAAACCATGGGGTGTGGATAGCAAGGAAGGCCCAATCCACAAGCCAACCTTCAGATTAATGAAACACAATGTTTCATTAATCTGAGGTGGAGTCAAACATCCACATATGCGTGGTCAAGCAAATGAGAGGCAAACACCTCACCCGGTCAGAAGGTCAACAAAAGCCACCTCAGATCTGAGGGTTTTGAACCAGACGCCGGAGCCCTAGCTCCGGTCGTCTTCTCCGGCGAGCTGGTCGGAGCTCAGATCATGAAACCTTCACCAAACTTCACAAAATGCACATAAAAAGAAAGCTGAGCTTATGTAGGTTTCAAATCCATGATCCATTCATCTTAAACATGTCTAAATTAAGATAATCGAACGGATCAATTTCAAGGTGCACATCTGAAAACTTAAGAAAACATGAAAATCAAACAACCAAACATGGCCTACACAAGGTAGGGCTTCAGATGCAGCCAATATGAACCTAAATCATGGCCTAGCATGAGAGAAAAATGGAGAAGAAACTTACTGAACCGAGACACTTTGTTGGTGCTTCAGACGCTTGCAAGCTTGCTTCAAACTGTCCAGATTTACTCCAAATTGCACAAGGAAGATGAATTTCACCTCAATTGAAGTTGATTTGTTGTGAAAATGAAAACACGATTTGGAATTTTCTTTGAGAATTTTAAAACAGAATTTGCTCTCCCTGGCTCCAAAATGCACTTCTGATCTCTCCATTCATGTTTTGAACTTATATATGTTGGATCTCTGATCAATTGGAAGGCCCATGAAGCCTTATTTGGATGAATTTACAAATTGCCCAAAAATAGAATCCACTCATGCACACGTGAAAACAGCTACATACTGTTGCACCCCAAAATTTGCCCAACCTTTTTCTTTAGCTGGCTTTTGTTTCATTGCATTTTGTTCTAGCATTTGCATTGCATAACTTTTTTATTTAGCAGGGGATCAAGAGGTTGTGCATAGCAAGAGGAGTTGTTGCACCCTAATTTTTGACCATGAGATCCCACCTCTTCTTGCATTCTCATGTGTTATTTGCTTCTTTTTTTTGTATTTAATATTTATGTGTTATTTGCATCTTGGAAATTCACCAAGATAGGATTAATGTGGAAGGTTGTTAAAAGCCCAAATTTAAAGGATCAACCATGGAATTTCAAGATTCAAGGCATGAGAAACATGGTATACTTAAGTCATGGAATTAAGGGGATTTACATGTATTTTGAATCAAGATCCAAATTCAAGAGATTCCAAGGTCACGAACTTTAAATTTACAATAAGAAGATTATTTGGAATGAGCAAAACACAAATACATCATCGTTCAATAGTTTTTCTACAAAAGGATAATTTTCCATACATCTATCAAGTTCAAGATAAAGTGTCTAAGATTCATAAGATGCCAAGTTACAAAGGGTCTATCCATTATCATCTACTGAATTTTATGTTAATCCTATTGAACAGTTTGAAGTTACATTTATCTCAAGATCCAAATATAGATTTCTGAAGAGTATAACTTGTGGACAACTTCAAATTCAGTGCTCTGCTCCGATGCTATTTCATGTGTCCTGCGACACCACCGCCGACGTCATCAAGCTGCGCCAAGCGAACTCCATGATACCGCCACTGCAAGACGATTTATTTAAAAGCCTGCAAATCAAGAAATCACACATAGCAGGCACCAGGGGTACACGAATAAACTGTACGCAGTATTCACAAAGAAAAGAATTCATGAACATATAACGCAGAACACCATGGTACACAAAGAATTGGGACCAGCGCCGGCATCATAGCATAACACACATTACGCAACAATTATAAAAGCAAGCATGCACGCATAACACAAGCTACGACATAGCAGCAACTAAAGTTGAACCAACACCACATACACATTAGAAAATAACACAAAATGACTACAACAAACAAAATGCAATGACAACGTAATACCACAGTAGCGCAACGAATGGTCAGTTGTCATGCTGCTACACTAGAAAATAAGCTGAGGGTTATTTACAAGAAATTATACAACCGAAGATCGTCGTTTCGTCGCTCTCATGGCTCCAGCCAACCTTGTAGCTCCTTTCCAAACCAAGTGATTAATAAATTCTCATCTTTATCCTGTCCTGCCAACAGAATTTGTAAGGTTAATAATGCAATGTCACGATTCAAACATCAAGGCACCATGCTATTAATGCTAAAATAATTCAAAGTACCCAACCTGTTATACCTGACGCGACTCTGGCTCGACACGATTAAGTCTCTTCAGAAAGCTTTCTCAACGAGTGCCTGCATTTCAGAAAGAAGTGAATATAGATGTTTCATGCACACGAGGTATTAGCAGCAAAATGGAAAGAATTATCTAGCATTTGATTAAGAAAACACCTTTCGACAAGAAGAGGAAGAATGATGAGGATCAACAACTGAAGCGGCAGAGAGATATATTGAAGCTGTTGACAGAACAATTTGTAACGATGATGATGAAACTACGACTACCGGAGAAATTACTAGTGAAATAAAGAATATTATTATCGTACAAGACACCGTAGCTGATTATAGTCTTGAGAATCATATTGGTGATGATGCTATTTGTGTTGTCGTGTCGGCTGATTCTCTTGACCTTGCTGTGGGTGGTGATCCGTACTTCAACAAGTTGATCTGTATTCTTGCCACTGGATGCATGAGTCAGGCGGTTTATTTCTGTAGTATATCATCATTATGGGCTTGCGACACCTTTATATACCCATCTTACTTCACCTATAAGAAGATATGCAGATGTCATTGTACACAGGCTACTTGCTGCTTCTTTAGGAATATCCAAGTTGCCATCTGTATTTCAAGACAAGCTGCAGCTCACTAGTACTGCAGACAATTTAAAATTATAGGCACATGAATGCTCAGATAGCAGGGCAGACATCTGTAGAGCTGCATACTCATTTATTTCCGGAAAAGGCCAACAGATACAGAGGCTAGGATAGTAAAGATAATACCTAATGAGCTTTTTGTGTTTGTCCCCAAATACGGTATCGAAGGCCCTGTATATTAGACAACAAGAGCAAAAGATTAAAGAATGGATGGTAACATTTCATACAGCATTTTGCAGACAGTACAAATTCACATGGAGGTTGTGGAACCTCAGCCTAACCAGCCAAAACTTCAGCTTACTCTCATCTAGAGACATATGAGCATTGAACAAGAAATGTGATGTGAAATTTACCTCTTATTCATATTGCTAGCCGCGTTTCAACACCTAGAGATGTCTGACATTGGAATTGACTGGGATGAATGTTTTGTTGGAAGGGAAAGAGAGACCAACAAATCTCGCTCTTCTTCACTCATGCCATATTGCACAGAGTCCATGAAACATCGTTCAAATTAGCACTCTTTGTCACCGCCAGCATTTTCGTGTAAACCTACATCAAAGAGCGGATGAAACTCTGGACTCACCATGTCTCGTCGCACCCCAATGTATCAAGTTTGTTTCTTCTATGGACCGCCCAATTTCTTCCCAGGCCCAAGACACATTGTTTTCTACACCTACAAACACAAATCCAAAATTAGCAAAATCAGAGAATATTCCACAAAGACTCAAAGAATATCCAAATCTAGACTTTGAACATTTAACGAAATTGATATGCCCAAATCATAGATGAGATTTTCGTTGAAACGAGAAGGGAAAGTTTTCAAATCTACCATAGACCAAATAGGAAGGTTCAATCAGCATTCAAAATTATCATTCATTACTCATTCGAAATCGTTTCCACTCAAGAGCCTATATAAGGAGGCTAGTAGAAGAGGAATAGATCCAGATGAAAAAAAACCGCCTATCATACTAAACCGAAACCGTCACAAAAACCCTAAAATTTCATAACCCAAAGAAGAAGACTTATCCGTTCTAAAGGTCGAAGAAAGCCGTCGAGAGCTTCATCGCAAACACATCGCCGCCGTACGCACCAAGCCCAAACCGATCCTCATTGGGTAAAACTCTTGCGTGAACATGATTAGTATCACTATGTTTATTTGTTTTGCAGGTTTGATGTAGCCGCGAAAAGAGAGAGGAGATGATCGAGGGAGTTGCGAGCGGAGATGGAGGATGAGAGAACGGCGAGATCGTGATTTGGAGGGAAAGGGAATCTAGGGTTCCATCCTTTCTTTTTGTTTTTTGTTTGTTTTATTATTGTTGTAATATAATGCTTAATCACACACCATCACCACTGATCACACACAAATCACCCCAATTATCCACTTAACCTTCGTTTAACCCCTTTAAAAAACCTTTATTCTGCCATTAATTTAAATTAATCAGTTAACTCAATCTTTTATTAATTAACCAACTAATAAATTTCTTAATATAATTAACTCTTTTTATTTAATCAGCTTATTCTCTTAATTCAATTTTATTTTATTAATTACTTCATCAATTTAATACCTTGTTATAATATTGTTCATAAAATCCTTTTTTCTAAATAAACTTAATAATAACCACCTTCTTACAATAAGTAATAAAACTAAAAACCGTTTTTCATAATTTTAAAATTAACTTATATTTATTTTATAGTTAATAAAACCTTTTAATAAACCATCATCATTTAATCTATTTTCTATCAATTTAACCAATTTATACCTCTCTTTTAAACTCACTAAAAATTCAATAACCTTTTTATTTAATCTAATAACGATAACAAAACCATTTCATTTAATAAATTTATTAACTTTGACCTTTAATCTTATTAACCAAAACTCATTCCATATTAATTTATAGCACCATGTTATTCAAGTTAACTTTTATTTAGATAATATTGACTAAAACATTTTCTTAAAATTCTCTTTATTTAATAATTACTATCTTATTTAGAACTAATAATCAAGGCAACTTTTCCTAAAATCAACTTAACATCGTCTAAAATCAACCTTCCCATTAATTAATTCAGCAATCAATTAAAATCAATCAACATCGTAAAACCATTTCAATTGTGCACACTCACATTCACGACACATGCACCTACACCTTAGCGCTTTCATGCGTGTGTATGGTTTACTTTCCTTACAATTTAATTCCTCAGCAATTTATATCATCGCACTTACATTTTCCGCATCGCATTCCGTCCAAAGGAAGAATCTGCGCATGATCCCAACAATCATGCGTATGCATTCACATTTTCATCATCCTCCCCTTGATCCTTGATCTCATTCAAGTCGATCTCCTAGAAAAGATCCTACCCCATAGGAAGGACCTTTATCTTACAACATAGACAAAACAATTCAAACAACACAACACAAACAACATTCAAACACATTAGAGAAAGATGTTAATCATCTTAAGTGAGATAGTACCTCCACCCCACAACAATACAATCAACATGTAGGGACTTTGCCTTAAGAGAGATAAAGGTGTACCTCGTTGATCCCTATCCGAGTACATAAGTCCTTTTCTTAAGACGATTCAAATACTATTTTCCTACAACCTGTGGCGGTTATATCTCCCCTAAAATGATAAAGCATCTCTTCTCCTAAAAACAATCAATCAACTACCCTAAACCCATAGGAACTTTGACCACAGTCAAAGAACTCCTCTAACCCTTTAGGGGAACTACATACACTCTGATTCTACTCCCGTAAGGATATGTAGGCATAAGATGCGATATCTTATCGAGTATACTTAGAAATAAACCACTAGGTCTTTCAACCATTAAGCAGATAATCGTAGCAATAAATAAACATAAAACAAGAGGTTCCTGTAGATTACTACAGAAACTTAGGATGCTAGCACCTTCCCTAAGTTTAACCAACCCCCGAACCTATAAATCTCTAGCTTGCATTTGCATTGCATTGTGGGAATTTCGATCTTTATCCCTTCCTTTGGACAAATCAAAGTTCGGTTGCAAAATGAATTAAAGATTCAAACTAATCAATAGTTTGGTATTCGATTTTCACCGCGGCAGAGATGGCGACTTCACTGGGGAATGCCTTAGTGGGTTTCCATAACTTGTTTATTATGTTTGTTTATGTTTGCCTATTTGCTTATTTGTATAATTGCTCTTGTTTATTCTTTCTGGGATGATACCTTTGAGTGGCGAGACAAAGTTCTACACCCGAACTTGAGAGAAATTAAGATAAGATGGTGATATATTCGATGAGGCTTATAGGGAGTGAGTCCCGACTAAGCTGACTCGAAAATCCCGCTTAGTTGAGACCCTTTTGAAAATGGTTCGGTTGAACGAGTTTAGTCATGAAAACTTTTACTATTCTCAATTGGAGTCCATGATGCTAAGGACCGTAGTTACCTTAACCCCACTTTGGCCTTTATTAGAACGTAGTGTGAGGCTATAAGGGAGTAAGTCCCAAAATAGTGCTACCCGATGCTACACTCAAAAGAAGTTCTCTTGAGAATATTATTAACCCCCGAGTTAGTTGGGAAGTTGATAATATCCGAAAGATGGACTAATGACTTTGGGACCTCCTTAGAACCTTGTTCTGCATGTACCATCCACCTCTAGTCCTTGTCCTTTGGGAATGGGTATACCTTTGGCTCCATGCTCGTTGCAAAACTAGGGCCCCCCTTGTTTGTTATCCTTGTTTATCTATGTGCTTACTTGTGTTTGTTGCATCCATATAGCATCATATTACATTAGGTTTCATGGGATTTCTAGTTTATTTATAAACATTATAGAAACCAATATGGATTACAAAGAAAAAATATTTTGATATATTCTTTTAAGAGTCCTAACTTGGGTGACCTAAGGAAGTTAAGGGCACTACTTGAAGAATCAAGAAAACTCAAAGGACAAATACAAGAGACTTCCACTGAAGTTCAAAATGCTTTTATTGAAGATCCAAGTGAACAAGGGCTTCCTTATATATTTCCCAACAAGGGATATAGGATTTATTTTCCTCTATCACATTACTCCTTAGAATACGATTATGGACCACTTATTTTCAAGAATATCCAAGTGGAGGAACAAATCAACAAGCACGATAAAGGACTTCCTTAGGGCTTTCTTAGCTTTTATTTAGCTATTAAGTAAGAACTCTTATAAGAATGTTTCCCTCTAATCCATTATCAAAAAAAATAACAAATGAATATTTTATGGTATTTTGTAACGTTTATAAGGACTTGAGTTCCATGAAACCTTTCATTTTCTGCATTCTGCATTTAGCATTCTTGCATGTGTCTCTCCTCTTCTGTGGCTTATCCGGTCTTATGTCTCTGTCTGTCAGCTGACATCTCGACCATCTGACCAAACTTGAAGTACTACCGAAGGATAGTAAAGAGAACGAAGGATATGGATCCCCTAACTGGCTTCAGAGTTGTGACTAATCCGTTATTTGATCTTCCCTCTAACGATAATGTTCAACAAGTAGGAGTTCCTACACAACCTCAGCTTATGCAAGACAACTTGGTTGTTCAAGCTTCCCAACCTATACAGAATGTACCTAATCTTCAGAATGTTCGTACTAAGATGAAGGTGGATGTAATGGAGAAAGAATTTCGTGGTTTCAAAGAACAATTGAAAATGATGAAAGGAGCTGAGGCATCTGATCTGGATGCTCGTGACTTATGTTTAGTTCCAGGCGTGATTATTCCTCCAAAGTTCAAGATGCCTGACTTTGAAGTGTACAAGGGTACTGTTTGTCCAAAATACCATTTGACAATGTTTTGTTGAAAGATGGCTGCTTATGTTGACAATGATGAATTGATGATTCACTGCTTTCAAGAAAGCTTATCTGGGGCATCCTTTATATGGTATATGAAGCTACAAAGGAGTCGTATTCAGTCGTAGAGAGATTTAGCTTATGCTTTTGTGAAGCAATACAATTATAATTTGGACGTGGCTCCAGACAGTGATCAACTGATGAGCATGCGTAAGAATGGCGATGAATCTTTCAGGGAATATGCCCAACGATGGAAAGAGTTAGCATCTCAAATTCATTCACCACTTCAAGAGAAAGAATTAAGCAACATGTTTCTAAGAACACTGCCAGACTCCTATTATGATAGGATGGTGGACGCTGTGCCATCAGATTTCTCTAAAATTATAGAAGTCGGAGTAAACATTGAGAATGCACTCAAAATTGGAAGAATTCAGGATAACTTAAATGGTCAAGCTAATGAAGGTTCAATCAATGATTACCTAGAGGAAAGAAGCGTTGATGTTAATGCAGTTTGGGATCCCTCTCAAATCCTGTCAGATCCGGTTCCAATATCTTATCCTCAACATGAAGCGCCTGTTCAGCGCAAGCAGCCATTACCTCATAAACGAAGGTTGGCTTCTCCAGATCAACATCAAGATCGACAGGTTCGAAGAAGGTTTCAGAATCATAAGGCACCTCTGAATATTTCGAAAGAAGAAACTCGCTGGTTCGATCTTATCCCAATGACCTACATTCAACTATGGTCTTATTTTACTAGAAACTCAGTGATGACACCCAGAAAGACTAGAGTCATGAAGTCTCACCCACCGTGGTTCAACTCGAACGCCAGCTGTGAATTTCACTATGGAGTGTTGGGGCATTCGATTGAAGAATGCAAAGTTTTTCAAGAGAATGTCCAAGAAATGATAGATGACGAAGTGCTGACTTTCAGAGGAGAAAGCCCGGTCATAAATGGAATACCGTTACGCTGATATAAGTGAAAACTCTAGAAGATATCGAGAAGGGCTTATCAGCTATTTACTTCGTTTGCTTATGTGTTTTATTTCTTTGATTAAAAGCATAATTGGCATGTAAGAACATGTTATTCTGAACAAGTAGTGCAATAAGTGTTTGTCTCGAGGAAATCCATTCGTTTCACTCTTAAAATTATTTTTCATAATTTTATAATGCCAACTTTACCCAATTTTTCTCGCTTTGGTGAAGAATTGGAAGGAGGATGACGAATAAAAAACGTAAGGTCTCTCGATGTATGCTTTTGCAAAAACCTACTGATGATGTAAGGCATTTTATTCAAACCTCCAAAACACCACTAGATATAAAGCGGTTAATCCCTCTTTAACCATCTTTCAACCTCATTTTAACCTAGAGAAATTTTCAGTCAGCTGGATTGAGCACCTAAGTTTTCAAAAAAGTGAGCATCTTTCAAAAATGGATGGGTACAAATATACTTTGACCCTTATACCTTTATTTTACAAATAATATAACCTTCAAAGTCCTAATTGAAGTAAGGTTACTTCGAAAGCATACTCGATGAGATAACGTTTCCTGACTCCTATGAGCTACGCTCAATTTTTTGTTGGCTTTATAAAAATAAATCTATATCCTAACTAGTGGTTTCGACCACAAGTTATTGCGATATCTCTTTTCAAAACTTCAAGACAAACGTGTGTTGCATTAACAGTTTCGAAATTGACACTTCTGACTTGCTAAGTTTGCTTGATATCTTTGAAAGATTATGTGAAGATATCACTGATTGAAATTTGAAGATTCTGTTAACCTGGGGCAAGTTATGTCTAGGTGGTTTATCTTGTGCAAATTAGACTTCACCTAAAGAAGCTATTTCTGAAGACTCAGTCATAATACCGTCGATCAGGGCCAGTTACGTCGAGATTCGACGAATCTCTCTAGGAGTTTGAAAATAATGGGACGCCATGTTTTCTGTAAAATCCTCTTGGAATGGTCTTCTTCTCATTACCATGTGACTTGGGGCATCTGAGAAATGAAGATTATCTTGTCCATATG
Organism: Lathyrus sativus; assembly: GCA_963859935.3. Lineage (NCBI taxonomy): Eukaryota > Viridiplantae > Streptophyta > Magnoliopsida > Fabales > Fabaceae > Lathyrus > Lathyrus sativus. The sequence continues at coordinate 197,001,251 of OZ012737.1, forward strand.
CAACAACTATCGTTCAAATGGCGACTACCACGCAGTCTTCAGTATAATTTTTCAGCAATTTCACCACATTCTTCATGTCCCCGATAAATTTTATTTTTGGTGGTCATGACATTCTTCGATGAAGCTTTTCGATGCAGGATTCCCAGTGATTTGCTTAACTTCACTTCCCCAGTGAAGTGCATGGTATCTTAATCCTCAGTGGATCTTCTCCAACTTCACCTTCCTAATGAAGTGGACGTACTTCACTCCCCAGTGGACCTTCTACAACGTCGACCTTCTCCAGCATGAGTCTCTCCAGTAAGGCGGATATTTATTTTATCCATAAAGTTTCTACAGTTATGAGTTGGATCCACCCCTAGTGGATCTTTATCCTCGTCTTCAGCAGGATAACCTTTCAGATGTTGATCTCTATTCCCCAAGAGAAGAGTCTTGAAGCTATGAAGCAGACTATGATCCCATATTTGGCTCTCCGTCTATCCCCAGTGGTGCTTCTATCTTCGAAGATTGGTCGAGATGTTTGTCCCGAGATGTTTATTTCATCTCCGGTCACCTCCTTCTGTTTGTCTTGTCAGCATAAGAATACGCATAGCATATAAGTAGATAACATGGCATGTGCATTCTTGTTTCCTTTGTGTTTGTTTATTCTATCGCTTTGGCTATAAGTTATCCCTAGGTGTTTGGGTGTGTCTTATCCCTCCAAATAGATTCGTCTACTCTAGGCAGAAAGAGCCCAATGTTTCATTTTTCCCCATGGAGTTCAATCCTCATGGAAGGTGGTTATTTTAGTACAATTCCATTTGAGTTCACACCTCATTGGTTGAGTCTTGCTTGACAGTTTCTCTTCAGTTACTTCCTGAATTGAACTTCGGTCTTTGACAATCACATCATGGACATCTCCAACTTTTAAGCATGGATTAAGTGTGCATTTATTTTGCACCCTATTCCCCAGGAAGAATATTCGTGAAGACATACATTTTCTTCAATAATAGCATCACAGGATTTTCTTGAACATCTAATTCGGACTAAATAATCTCTTTATTTGAGCAACTCGTTTTGATCAGGACCTTATTCAAAACGACACACGACATTTTCTACAAGACAAATTCATTTACTCTCACTGACTCCTTCAGCATCATCAAAACATCGCTTCATAAATCCATCAGAGAAGCTTACCAAAGACATTACAAGATATCCCTCTTTATTTGAGAGCTTACAGAATATTTTGCAATTACAAAGACACTCAGCAGGAACGCATTCCCCAGTGAGTTCATCACACAAGTTTGCTTCCGTCAAGTGACATCTCCCCAAAGAAGTCAAAGAAGTTTATCACAATATTCTCTCTTTATTTGAGAAGACATACTTTACAATTCAACCGACTCACATCTCCCCGAAGATCCCCGGTAAAGCTTTACAACTACATCTACAATTACATTTACAAATTACATCTACAACAACAGAGCACATTACAGATTACATCAACAACATTTACAACCTACAAGTTCTACAACGAACTACATCTACAGTCTACAACGACATCTACAGTTTACAAAAATTTACGACCCCCTGTGAAGATGCTCTCACGAGTTTTCATCATTTCGGGGAGAGACTGAGACCAACTCATAGCATCCAGACTATGACGCTCGGGGAAGTTCTACAACAGAGACTGAGACCAGCTCATAGCATCCAGACTATGACGCTCAGGGAAGTTCTACAACAGAGACTGAGACCAGCTCATAGCATCCATACTATGACGCTTGGGGAAGTTCTACAACAGAGACTAAGACCAACTCATAGCATCCAGACTATGACGCTCGGGGAAGTTCTACAACAGAGACTGAGACCACCTCATAGTGTAACGCCCCATATTGCTTTCAGGATTACTGACTGACCCCACAAACCAACACGAGTCTTTTCAGCATGCTTTTTCCTCACTCACATGCTTTCCGGGAAACTTCCCAGAAGGTCACCCATCCCAGAATTGCTCCAAGTCAAGCACGCTTAACTGTGGAGTTCTTATGAACGGGCTACCGAAAAGAATATGCATCTTGTTGGTATAGGTAGTACCAATTAATCCTTATAAGCCTTCATTCAACCATGCAGTCCCATACCTGCATAGCCTCAGGATCCCTCTCATTCGGATGTGAATTCGGTTTTCCCCTAGAAGCTGCTAGGAGTGTCCCATTGTCATGCCTCATGACACCGACAACCACTCCCTCGCCCACGGGTGTTACATGTAACCACCATCCTCTTTCACCTCAGGTGTTACATGCCATTTGTAACGCCCCATATTGCTTTCAAGATTACCGACTACATGTAACCACCATCCTCTTTCACCTCAGGTGTTACATGCCATTTGTAACGCCCCATATTGCTTTCAAGATTACCGACTGACCCCACAAACCAACACGAGTCTTTTCAGCATGCTTTTTCCTCACTCACATGCTTTCCGGGAAACTTCCCAGAAGGTCACCCATCCCAGAATTGCTCCAAGTCAAGCACGCTTAACTGTGGAGTTCTTATGAACGGGCTACCGAAAAGAAGATGCATCTTGTTGGTATAGGTAGTACCAATTAATCCTTATAAGCCTTCATTCAACCATGCAGTCCCATACCTGCATAGCCTTAGGATCCCTCTCATTCGGATGTGAATTCGGTTTTCCCCTAGAAGCTGCTAGGAGTGTCCCATTGTCATGCCTCATGACACCGACAACCACTCCCTCGCCCACGGGTGTTACATGTAACCACCATCCTCTTTCACCTCAGGTGTTACACATAGCATCTAGGCTGTGATGCTCGGGGAAGTTCTACAACAGAGACTGAGACCAACTCATGATTCCCATATCATGACGCTCGGGGAAGTTCTACAATTACAACAACATTTACAACGACATTTACATATACATCTACAAACTACAGTGATTCTACCATCTACAAAATTTTGACGTTTTCAGGCAGAGACTGAGACCAGCTCGTGGTACCCTTATCATGACGCTCGGGGAAGTTATACATTTTACTATTTCAAGTTGAGAAAAGAAAGAAAAGAGTACAAATAAGGTTGAACCATCGACTCAATTCATTTGGATTATTACCAACCACTACATTATGGTAATAAGTTTCTCACCTATTGTCTAAGTCATCATACCCTCGGTGTATGTGCCATCGTTATACTTTGGAGATCCCCCTATTGGTGGTTGTTTCCCATCCCCGTGGAGTCTCCTTTTGTTAGGCTTGTTTTTCCGGGTGTCGTGTCTAGTTTCTCCCCTGCGGCGCCATTTTTCCACAGGGTCCTTTGTCTCGCATCTCATGTCATTGCATATCATTTGCATTCGGTGGCTTCATAGGGCCAAAAATTCGTGCAATGTTTGTATTTAAGTCCCTCCTATCTCGTCGAGACGGAGATTTCCACCTCCGTATCTCCAAGTAGAAGTAACTTATATAGGGGCATCTGTTGCACCCTAATTTTTGACCATGAGATCCCACCTCTTCTTGCATTTTCATGTGTTATTTGCTTTTTTTTTGTATTTAATATTTATGTGACTAACCAATTTTTGTGCAGACGCAGTAATATCGAGTGGAGATAGTGTTCATTCCCATAGTCAATCGTCATGCATAGCTAACCATTTAACCCACCTGTTTGTTTATTGTGTGAAAGATAGGCTACTGCTGGAAGTTCAGGGAATCACAAAGTGATACGTATAAGGACCTATTATTCAAGGATTGGGGTTTATGCCATCTTGTTGTTAAGGGTTGTCTAACTTTGTTCAATACAATCATTGAATTCCATACTAGAGATCTATGAAACAGAATTCAAGATTCATCCACTGTGTCCATGAAGAGAAGAGAATTCAAAATCAAGTTTTGGTTCGATTTGAAATATTCACAAAATTCATGACAAGAGGTTGCATCTTGGAAATTCACCAAGATAGGATTAATGTGGAAGGTTGTTAAAAGCCCAAATTTAAAGGATCAACCATGGAATTTCAAGATTCAAGGCATGAGAAACATGGTATACTTAAGTCATGGAATTAAGGGGATTTACATGTATTTTGAATCATGATCCAAATTCAAGAGATTCCAAGGTCACGAACTTTAAATTTACAATAAGAAGATTATTTGGAATGAGCAAAACACAAATACATCATCGTTCAATAGTTTTTCTACAAAAGGATAATTTTCCATACATCTATCAAGTTCAAGATAAAGTGTCTAAGATTCATAAGATGCCAAGTTACAAAGGGTCTATCCATTATCATCTACTGAATTTTATGTTAATCCTATTGAATAGTTTGAAGTTACATTTATCTCAAGATCCAAATATAGATTTCTGAAGAGTATAACTTGCGGACAACTTCAAATTCAGTGCTCTGCTCCGGTGCTATTTCATGTGTCCTGCGACACCACCGCCGACGTCATCAAGCTGCGCCAAGCAAACTCCATGATACCGCCACTGCAAGACGATTTATTTAAAAGCCTGCAAATCAAGAAATCACACATAGCAGGCACCAGGGGTACACGAATAAACCGTACACAGTATTCACAAAGAAAAGAATTCATGAACATATAACGCAGAACACCATGATACACAAAGAATTGGAACCAGCGCCGGCATCATAGCATAACACACATTACGCAACAATTATAAAAGCAAGCATGCACGCATAACACAAGCTATGACATAGCAGCAACTAAAGTTGAACCCATACCACATACACATTAGAAAATAACACAAAATGACTACAACAAACAAAATGCAATCACAACGTAATACCACAGTAGCGCAACGAATGGTCAGTTTTCATGCTGCTACACCAGAAAATAAGCTGAGGGTTATTTACAAGAAATTATAAAATCGAAGATCGTCGTTCTGTCGCTCTCATGGCGCCAGCCAACCTTGCAGCTCCTTTCCAAACCAAGTGATTAATAAATTATCATCTTTATCCTGTCCTGCCAACAGAATTTGTAAGGTTAATAATGCAATGTCACGATTCAAACATCAAGGCGCCATGCTATTAATGCTAAAACAATTCAAAGTACCCAACCTGTTATACCTGACGCGACTCTGGCTCGACGCGATTAACTCTCTTCAGAAAGCTTTCTCAACGAGTGCCTGCATTTCAGAAAGAAGTGAATCTAGATGTTTCATGCACACGAGGTATTAGCAGCAAAATGGAAAGAATTATCTAGCATTTGATTATGAAAACACCTTTCGACAAGAAGAGGAAGAATGATGAGGATCAACAACTGAAGCGGCAGAGAGATATATTGAAGCTGTTGACAGAACAATTTGTAACGATGATGATGAAACTACGACTACCGGAGAAATTACTAGTGAAATAAAGAATATTATTACCGTACGAGACCCCGTAGCTGATTATAGTCTTGAGAATCATATTGGTGATGGTGCTATTGGTGTTGTCGTGTCGGCTGATTCTCTTGACCTTGCTGTGGGTGGTGATCCGTACTTCAACAAGTTGATCTGTATTCTTGCCACTGGATGCATGAGTCAGGCGGTTTATTTCTGTAGTATATCATCATTAGGGGCTTGCGACACCTTTATATACCCATCTCACTTCACCTATAAGAAGATATGCAGATGTCATTGTACACAGGCTACTTGCTGCTTCTTTAGGAATATCCAAGTTGTCATCTGTATTTCAAGACGGGCTGCAGCTCACTAGTACTGCAGACAATTTAAAATTATAGGCACAGGAATGCTCAGATAGCAGGGCAGACATCTGTAGAGCTGCATACTCTCATTTATTTCCGGAAAAGGCCAACAGATATGGAGGCTAGGATAGTAAAGATAAGACCTAATGAGCTTTTTGTGTTTGTCCCCAAATACGGTATCGAAGGCTCTGTATATTAGACAACAAGAGCAAAAGATTAAAGGATGGATGGTAACATTTCATACAGCATTTTGCAGACAGTACAAATTCACATGGAGGTTGTGGAACCTCAGCCTAACCAGCCAAAACTTCAGCTTACTCTCATCTAGAGACATATGAGAATTGAACAAGAAGCGTGCTGTGAAATTTACCTCTTATTCATATTGCTAGCCGCATTTCAACACCTAGAGATGTCTGACATTGGAATTGACTGGGATGAATGTTTTGTTGGAAGGGAAAGAGAGACCAACAAATCTCGCTCTTCTTCACTCATGCCATATTGCACAGAGTCCATGAAACATCGTTCAAATTAGCACTCTTTGTCACCGCCAACATTTTCGTGTAAACCTCCATCAAAGAGCGGATGAAACTCTGGACTCACCATGTCTCGCCGCACCCCAACGTATCAAGTTTGTTTCTTCTCTGGACCGCCCAATTTCTTCCCAGGCCCAAGACACATTGTTTTCTACACCTACAAACACAAATCCGAAATTAGCAAAATCAGAGAATATTCCACAAAGACTCAAAGAATATCCAAATCCAGACTTTGAACATTTAACGAAATTGATATGCCCAAATTAGAGATGAGATTTTCGTTGAAACGAGAAGGGAAAGTTTTCAAATCTACCATAGACCAAATAGGAAGGTTCAATCAGCATTCAAAATTATCATTCATTACTCATTCGAAATCGTTTCCACTCAAGAGCCTATATAAGGAGGCTAGTAGAAGAGGAATAGATCCAGATGAAAAGAAACCGCCTATCATACTAAACCGAAACCGTCACAAAAACCCTAAAATTTCATAACCCAAAGAAGAAGACTTATCCGTTCTAAAGCTCGAAGAAAGTCGTCGAGAGCTTCATCGCAAGCACATCGCCGCCGTCTGTTGCACCCCAAAATTTGCCCAACATTTCTTTACCTAGCTTATGTTTCATTTCATTCACATTAGCATTATCATTTGCATTTCATTGGCATGTATGCAGGAGGTCAAGAGGTATGATTACCAATCAAGGGCTACACAAGAGTTTGAAGCTAGCTAAGAAGGTTATTCAGGTGTTTAAGGGTTGATATCCTTGTCAGAGAAATTAAAAGATCCTCAGAGAGAGTGATTGAAGCCAAGTGTGTAGGTTTCCTAACTTGAGAGTTATGGGAAGTCATCAGATGATTCTGAAGCCATGAAGTTAGAATTGAGGTCTTGAGAGAGCTCATGATAAGTGTTGAAGATCACTTTGAGGCCTAGACATGTCATTATGCAAGATTAAGAAGACCCAGCCATGAGTGGTGTAATTAGGGTTTGACTGGGTCAACCTTAGGTCAACTGATGATTTGGACAAGGTTGAGACCTAATTCAAAGGCCATGTGATCATGGAGTGATGCATTGAGATGTTATAAGGATGATTCCAAGGTCAACTCATCATGATTGAGGAGTTTTAGAAGTTTCAAGCTAGGGTTTCTAAGGCTTGACAGTGTAAAATCCCCTAGTTTGACCCCTATCTTCAAGGCAGTCTAGCTCAGGATTTGATTGGTATCTCATCTTTCCCCCAACATGAATGTTGTAGAGCTTGCTCTTAGCTTTAACTTGAGTACTAGAAGTCCTTGATAGGATTTGTAGAACTCACGTTATGACTTTGACAAGTTACAGGTCATCTGAGGTATGTGACTTTGGGGGCTTGAAAGTTACCCAACTTGCATCAAACTTTTGCCCAAGAAGGATGATTCCTATGAACTTTTGGTCAAAATGAATGTTGTTCCTTATCCTCTTAGATTTCTAGAGAGTACTAGAAGTCCTTGATAGGATTTGTAGAACTCAAGTTATGTCTTTGACAAGCCAAGGGCATTTTGGTCATTTGGAGATTACAGGTCATTTCAACCATAAGGCCATAACTCCTATTTCTAAGCTTCAAATGAGAAAATGTTCAACATCAAACTTGTTCAAAATGATATTTTAAGGCTAGTCAAGAGGTAATGAGATGTTGGAAGTGCTTGTAGCTCAAAATTGCAAAAATGACCTATAATGAGGGTATAAGTTAAATGAACCAAAGTTGGAAATTGATACTTTTGATCTACACATCCAAACCAAGGCATGTAATAGGTCATTTTGACTCTAAAAAGCATTTTAAGAACATTGGTTTAGCCACATTTTTGAATTAAGGTCTAATTTGTGGACTTGCTTTGGAAAGTAGTTACTTACATCTTAAGTAACATGTGCAAAACTCAAATTCAAGGCATGATCAAGATCCCTTGCAAGCCAAACACTTCCAAAATGTCATGAGGGGAGAAATTGGAAGGAATTGAGATTGGTTTCAAGCTGTTTGCAAAGTTGTGCACACCATGGCATATAAGTGAACTTCTCATGTCATGAGAGATTAGATTTCTCATTGGAAGGATCTATAGGGTTCTAGATCATCCACACATGTTCTATATATTGAGTAGAAGAGGTTCATATGAAAGGTTGGTGATGATTGATGGAGAGAGCAGAGATTGAGATTGAGATTTCATTGCTTGCAACTGAATTCGGTTACATCATTTCACTGATTTTCCATCCATTTTCTTGATTGCAATCTCTTCCATGGATGCTAGGGAATGATTCTAGATCATAATCAAAGGGAATTCGTGGCTGATTGGTGTTCTTGAGCTCAGATTTCTCCACCTGCAACTCAGATTCGAATCCAAGAGTTGAAGCCATTTCAATCAATTCTATTGCATACAGAAGCTTGGAAGTGATTCACTGAAGGAGTCTGGAGCATTTGAGGGCTTGATTTGAGGTCTTGCTACTTCTGTTCACGCGAAACTTTCAAGTTGGTAACCTTTGATCTCTGGCTTGTTTTAGGTAGAATCAATAGGAATTAGGATGTTAGATGCATTGTAGAACGGTGTTGGAAGGTTTTCAGATAGTTAATTTGAGAATTAGTGACCAATTGGGGATGTTGCCATTTTCGGTTGAGAATTGGTTATTGCGAATCTTGAGGTTTCAGAGAGAATAAAGGGCATGAATGAATTCGTGAGGAAATTTGGGACAAGTTTCATCTATAGACCACTTGCAATGGAGGATCCTAGAGAGAGTTAGGGTTGGGGACGATGACCGGAGTACCACCAGTGGTGGTCGGAGCTGCGCTCGAGGTTCATAGATTCAAAAGGTTGAAGATGACTTTAGAGCCCTTGGATTTAGGTGGACCTTTGACTAGAGAAGTGATCCAATGGCCACGAATGTGTTTCATTTTGTGAAGGATCTGAGTTTTAATGAAACGCATTGTTTCATTTAGTTGCTGATTTTGGGCTTAGTGAATTGGTTGATACCTGCACCCCCCTCATGGCCCAATCCATGATATGAACTGATTTCCATTTATATTTGCACCGTGCATTTATTATTTTACTTGGATTTTCTTTAATTTCTTCATTTTATTCATGGTTCTTGATAAAATCATAAAAAATGGAAAACTGATCCAATTAATCTCATTCTTTTTGCATTAGATTCATGATAGAATATAGTATTTTTTAGATAAAAAATATTTTCATTTCATGGATTTTCTGATTTTATGGGAATTTTCACATTTTAATTGATATTAAAATAGTCATGTTTGATGCTTGATTTTGTGGAATTTTGTGTGATCATGTGATGATGATTTTGATCTTGATTTTTTGTATGTGGCTAGAATAGATATGCATGCTCCCCATAGATGTTTCTCACATTTTTGTGATGAACATAGGTGGTAGTTTAGGTTGAAACCTTTAGAAGCTCCATTTTTAGGGTTTATGGTTGATACCTTTGGATTTAGGACTTAATTTTAGGACTTAATAGATGATTTAGTCCCTGGTTTTTGTATGAGGCATTCTTAATTGAATTAGGATCCCTTAGGAATTTTGGTAGAAATTTATAAGATAGTTTACTATTTTTGATTGATTTTAGTTTAGGTGCTAGTTTTAGATGATTCTAAGGCACTAACTCAACTAGATTAACATCTTTAGTTCCCTTAGATTAGGGTTTTGTTTCTCTTGATCTTGGATGATGATGAAGACAAGTTGAAGATGCATTGGATGGCTTGAAGAGGCTTGGATTTGAAGATCTTCCCTTCTTTTGGTGTAGTTTTGATTAGGTTAAGATTAGGGTTTTGTAGGCAGAGCTTCTAGATAGTTCTCTTCCTTCATAAACATGGATGATTTTGATCACTTCCATTCTTCCCTATGATGAAAGGTCCATTTGTAAAGGCCTCATCCCTCCTTTGGTAGGATGTGTGGCTCTTTGCAAATTGGTAGAACCTTTGAGGGTCCCTTTCCCTGATGACAGGATGCTCAGTGGTGACCTTTGGTCCTCACTCTGCCACCAATCATCCAAACTTTGCTCTTGATAGATGCATCTTTCTCCCTTGATTAGAGGATGGAGTCCCTTGCTAGAAGAAGATTGAAGGATGAAGTTGACACTTCCATGTGATTGAAGATTACTCTGGGATGCTGAGGCTTGTAGAGGAAGAGGAACAAGTTGATACTGGTAAAGCAAAGAGAGCTAAAGCTTGAAGACCAAGTTGATACTTGTGAAGAAGATCCAATGGAGATTGAGTGAAGAGCTGAGGCTTGAGGAATAAAGGATAAGTTGACACTTACATTGATGCATTGAGAGCCTGAAGGAATCAAGTTGACACTTATAGTTAGGAGTGAAGCCTGAAGGTGGCATTGACTGAAGAGCTGAAGCTTGGAGAGGAGAGAACAAGTTGATACTTATGTTTGATGGGTTGAAACCTTGGAGGAGCAAGTTGATACTTGTTATTGAGGATGATAGCCTTGAAGGGTGATTGAAGTCTGAGGACTGAGTTGCTGTCAGAAGATTGCTTTGCTATGAAGTTGTGGGAGTGGTTGATCTGCTTTCTTTTCTTGTTTGTTTTCTTCTCTGTATTGATGTGACTTGTTTGCTTTGCTTGATGCATTAGAATAAGTTCATATTTAGATTGTTTTAAGCTAGGATCATGGTTGCACTAGAGGTTGAGTTGCTCCCTCTGCTTGTATTTTTACTGTATGGCTTTGCTTGCAGGTATTCGGTAGAGCCCAGCTCCCTTGCCTATGTGGTTTGTGTCTGCTTGATGGCATATCATTTCATTTCTTCTGTATGATAGCAGTTACTTCTATTTTGCTTGACAACATGTTACTTCCTCTGTATGATTGCAGTTATTCATATCTGGCTTGAGGTTGAGATGAGCTTGTGGAGGCTGATGCCCCACACACATATACTCCCTCACTTGCATTGCATGCATTTTACAGTCGTTTACTGTTTATCTGTTTACTATTTAAGCTGATGCTTTATTTGTTTTTGTTTATCGTTGACATGATCCCCTAGGAATCTCATTTCCTTTGATAAGGAAGTGATGATTAGAACTTTAGGTTGAAACCTATGCATGATAACTTCTAGGAGTTCCTTGTTTCAAACCTCAACCATAGGATGAATCCTTGGCATGACAACATTAGGACTTAATAGTCTCCCCGTAGTTGAACCTGTTCGCTCTCTTCTCATCTCAAAACAAATTAAAGTACAGTAATAAAGGTTAACTGACGCCGTACGTTACGAGCCTTAAGCTATCTGAGAAAGGGTTGTCGGAGAGTTTCTTTTCGACGGCTTGGATGTTTAGTATGGTACCCTTTGGGTGACATGCGACGCATTCACTCTCAGGTCATAGTCTCTAGTGCGATATTAGTTGCAAACATCCATAAAAAACAGTTCTTCCGTAAAAGACAGAAAACGAACTTCAAACCTTTTTGCCCCGTGGGCCCGTAATTCAAAGGAAGCTTTTCTGAAGAAAAGAGTGTCGTTAACTCTCAGTTCTACCGCAAACGGTAACACTTAAGTCTCCAAGGGTCGAGCTGCGTACATCCAACTGCTGGAACTGTTGCTTAACCCTACTCAATAAAACAGATGAATCTGAATCCCCGTAATCCGTATTATCCCGAACTACGTAAGCTCTGATCTCTCATACTTGTTGAGAGTACGTAGGCACAATACTGACGTATTGGCGAGCCACCTTCCCCGTAACCCATAGTTAGTCGAACTACGTTGACTCTGATTTCTCATTCTCTGATGAGAATACGTAGGCATAAAGCGCGATGCTTTGCCGAGTCATTTTTCTCTTCTTTTTAAGCCAGCCTTGATAGGTAGATAGTAAAACCAACCCGTCAGATAAACACAACAAGCATGGATCCCATCGAGTACGATGGACGTGAGGGGTGCTAATACCTTCCCCTTGCGTAACCGACTCCCGAACCCAGACAACGGTTGCGATGACCTTGTCTTATACCTTTTCGTCAGGTTTTTCCGATCGTTTCCTTTCCCGTTCTGAGGGATAAATAACGAAAGGTGGCGACTCTTCTGTTTTTCCGACACCTTATTTTCGCGGAAGCGACAGCTGGCGACTCTGCTGGGGACTTGATAGTTTCCTGGGATCCAACGTCCCGTAGGCGAGTCAGTTTGGGGATCCAACGTCCCCTGCGAGAGTCAATCCTAGTGCTTGTATGATTACTTGTTAGGTTGTGTTTATTTATCGCATTTCTATTTCCCGCATTTTATTTTCAGTATGATATGATTATCTGTGTTGTTGTGGGAGGGGCATTCTGATGAGTGAGAAGCCAGACCCAGGCTTGAGTGAACATAGCATTAGTTATGGAAATTAGTGGGCGCGTGCTTGCTTGGCAGGCACTAGTGTCTCATGAAATCCACGCTCAGACGAGATTCTCCCGGTTGACTTCTTTTTCAACCCTTTGGGTTGAGGGGGTTGTTGGTTTGGAGGATTGTCGACTCTGGGGACCGATCATTTGGGATTCAGCCGAGTGAGGCCGCTTCATGAGCTGGTGATGCCACACCTTCTGGGTATCGTATCACCCCTCTTGAATGTCTGTGACGCTGATGACCGCATAGGATGCCGAACTTGTGTCAGTTTAGGTCCATGCCTGTGAGCAGGGTTGGGTTTGTTGCAGGAAACTTTGACCTTCAGACTACCTGGTTTTCTTGATAGTGAATCAATTTTGTTGGTACCGGAGGTTCTCATCATCCGATATATGATTGTTCTTGACAAAGTAGAGTTATGGTCCTGTATCAGAGGACCTTATCTTCAGAGATGTATAGTTGTTCTTGACAGAGCAGGTTCATGATTGGGATCAGAGGATCTCATCAGCAGATGTATGTGTTCTTGACAGAGCAAAGTTATGGTCCTGTATCAGAGGTCCTTATTATCAGATGTTTGTTCTTGACAGAGCAGAGTTATGGTCCTGTATCAGAGGTCCTTATTATCAAATGTTTGTTCTTGACAGAACAGATTTATGGTCCTGTATCAGAGGTCCTTATTATCAGATATGTGTTTGTTCTCGACAGAGCAGATTTATGGTCCGCTATCAGGGTTTTCTTATTACCAGAGATTGTGATCGTTCTTGACAGACCAGTATTATGGTTTTGTTGATACAAAACCTTCACCTTCATATCTTCAACAGCACAGTTGCCTTGATCTCCTGCCGCATGATTGCATTTTACATTGCTTTGCATACTCATTTGCATTTCATTAACGTGTGTTTGTGTTGCAGGTACCGTTTCCCCCGATCCAGGATTTCTTGCCTCCTATTGTATTGTTATGGGTTCTCTGAGGAAGACCGTGGCTTACAAGCTCCCTGCTCCTGATGTTGCTCAGTTGACTAGTTTGATTGCTTTAGCAGATGATTCTGTGAGAGATGAATTCAGAAAGTCTTACGGTAAACTGCTTAGTTTGGTTCGTAAACCCTCTGTGTTTGAGTTGAATGGGTTGCACGCTCTGCTGCAGTTCTATGATCCTCCGTTAAGATGCTTTACTTTCTAGGATTTTGTTCTCGCACCCACGCTAGAGGAGTATGTTGATTTGTTAGGTGTGCCTATCAGGAGTCAGATGCCCTTTGTTCATATGGATGCTGAGCCTGACCTGGCTAGTCTAGCTCCCTCACTTCATTTGGATGCCTCCGAGTTGGTTTTGTCCAGTTGGAACAAGGTTCCCGGTTTCTCCTTGCAGTTCTTAGTGGGAAAAGCTCAGCAGTGTGCCAAAGACGGATGTTGGGTCGTATTCAACGCCATTCTCGCTCTGTGCATATATGGCATCATTCTGTTCCCCAATATGCCTGACTTCGTGGACTTCGACGCCTTTCACATCTTTGCTTCAGGGAATCCAGTCCCTACCTTGATAGGAGATGTCTACCATTCCGTCCACTAAAAAACGAGAACAGAAGGGGCAAGAATGTCTCGTGCTGTGTGCCCCTACTCTATAGATGGCTTGATAGTCATCTACCCAAGAGGGGTCCCTTTGCTTCGTCTGCAGCCACAACTGAGTGGTCTGAGCGTTTGACGAGTCTATCAGCGGAGGATATTGACTGGTTTGACAGAGATAGGTTAGGTACCGAGATTATCTGTAGCTGCAGCGGGTTTCCGAACGTGCCTTTGATAGGCAGGAAGGGTTGTATAAACTATAATCCGTCTCTGCTGGTCCGACAGTTTTCTTACGCTTTGAGAGCTCCGCCGAAGGATGAAGAGGTGCAGGAATCTCTGTACCTCACTGGTCTTCTAGAGGGGGATATGTTATCTAAGCTTCAGCGCGCTTGGAATGGTATCAGTAAGAGGGGAAAACCACTACTAGGGAAAAGTAATAGCCAGGCCTACGCCCCATATGTGACTTGGATCAGAGCCAGAGCAGATGCTATAGGGATGTCGTTTCCTCCTGCCAAGCCAGAAAGCCCTCCAGTGATTGAAGAGCCTACCACCGTGCCTATTCAGCAGCATAATCAGGTGCTAGCTGAGCGAGATGATTTGAAAAGGGCAAATGAAGAACTGGAGAAAGAATTGGCTCAGCTCAGAAGCGAGAGAAGCGAAGCCGTTCATTCCTTCAAGAGGCAGACCGAGCTGGTGAACCAGCTGGGGACAGATTTGACTAAGCAGATAGCTGAGCGCGAGCGCATGGGTCGAGACTTCAAAGCTGTCAACGATGTACTGGCCACGAAGAAGCAGCACTTGGACGAAGCGTATCGGAGGATATCCAAGTTTAACCAGCATTGGAAGGCCACCCTAGCCAACAGGAAAGAGCGGGAGGATAAGCTGATGCAACAGATCTCCAAGCTGAAAGCCCAGGTGAAGGCTAGTGAGAAGAGGTTTGATGAAGAAACCGCTCGCAGATATGCCGCTGAAGGCCAGCTCAACAGGGCTCTTGCTAACCTGAAGGAGCGCAAACTGACGTTCGAGTCCAAGAAGCGGAAGCTAGAAGATTGTTTCGGCGAAGGAGCATGGGAAGATTTGGTCAAAGGTCTTCAGTGCACTATTATGCAGAGGGAGTTACTCGTCGAAGGGTTGCTCACTCGGCCTGATCATCCAGAAACGAAGGGGTTGTTAGAAGAGTTTCGCGCCCGTGGCCGTGCTTGACTATTTGTATTCCTTTTGTTTGATCATTGTTGTATGCTGACCATCACCAGGCTTGTTGGTTAAGGTCATGCTATTGATTCATCTTGTACCCACTGACGTTGTGTACCGCCTTGATGGGCTTTCTTCATATATATGAGATGTTATTTCCATGACTGGACTCGGACTTCTTATTATCAGCACTGGCACTCAGGCACTAGGATCGGGGGAAATCTCCCTAACGCACAGACACACATTTGCATTTGCATGACGAGCACTTTGTCGTTTTTTCCTAACCCTTTTGTGTTTTCAGGTTGTTTCAGGTTGTTCCAGGATTGGTCAGAGACCCATCCACCGCTATCCGACCAGAGAAAATCAAACCAGAATCATGGAGCAAGTGCAAACTGATGTTCAAGAACTCCGCGAAAGAATGGACCGCTTCATGGAGCTCATGCAAGCGGTCGCCAACGGCCAGGATCAGCTCAGAACCTTGGTTCAGCCTCTGATTTCAAGGGTCGATAGCAATGGCGTACTCCATGGTGGGACTGTGCCTACCCCTCCACCTGTCGAAACTCCTCAGAATGGCGTCCCCGTGACCGGGGGGAATGGCAGTGCCAACAGCAATGTGATAGCTAACATGGGACTCAACGGTAATACGACGGGCGTCGGTAATGGGAGTCTTGAAGCTAACGTCAATGTTGGACTGGGAAACAGCAATGCGGGTGTTGGAAATCTATTCGGGCCTCAGCTATGGTTAGAAGACCGTCAAGACGATGTGTTCTCTCAGAGAGGTGCTGAAGGGGAGCTGACTGCTTAAGCACGGCTTAGGTTCAAGGCACTCGAGGACAAGATGAGGAGTATCGAGAACCAGAACACTTTGGGTGTTGATATGTCCAAGTTGGGACTGATCGCTGATTACAAGGTGCCTCCCAAGTTCAAGGTACCTGACTTTGAAAAGTACAAGGGCATCACTTGCCTTCGCGTCCACCTGAGATCATATTATAGAAAAATGTCAGCTCATTCTGAGGACGAGAAGTTGCTGATGCACTTCTTTCAGGACAGTCTGTCCGGACCCTCCCTCGAATGGTACATGAGTCTGGAACCTACCAGTGTGCGCACGTGGAAGGACCTTGCTGAAGCATTTGTGCACCACTACCAATACAACAGCGACTTGGCTCCGAACCGAGTCCAACTGCAGAATCTGTCGCAAAGGAACAATGAAGGGTTCAAGAAATACGCCCAGCGGTGGCGTGAATTGGCAGCCAGAGTTCAACCACCGATGGTTGAACGTGAACTTGTGCAAATGTTCGTAGCCACCCTCCCAGGGGTTTATTATGAGAAATTGGTCAGCGGTATGTCTGGAATCTTCTTAGATCTCATTATCACGGATGAGCACATTGAAAATGGGATCAAACTGGGGAAAATTCAAGGTGATTCGTCCTCAGTTGGAGGAGGCAAGAAACCTTATGGTGGCAAAAGACGGGAAGGAGAAACGAGCGTCGTGACCAACGCTCGAAGGAAGGGTAAAGGCCCTCACCAACAGGTGGCCAGCATAATTATCCCGGCAGTTCAACAGCCACAGCAGCAGCAGCAACAACCGAATCAACAAGGGTACAGAAAGTACCAGAATCGGGCACCTCTATCGAGCCGTCACCTCGAGACTCCGCCCATGTCGTACGCGCAGCTGTTACAGACTTTGCTTCAGCTACAGTTGATCCAGAAGAGAACCCTGGCTCCCTTGACAGGGGCACCTCCGCCAGGTTATGACGCGAATACAACTTGTGAGTTTCACTCAGGGGCACCAGGCCACACGATAGAGAATCGCAAAGCCTTCAAGCATAAGGTGTAGGACATGGTGGACGCCAAGATCATCAACTTCTCCGATAATGTGCCAAACGTCACGAAGAACCCTATGCCGAATCATAGGGGAGATGGAGTAAACTCCATTATTGAAGACGAGAGTTTGGATTTGTTGACTGACGTCAGAGATCTGAAGACACCGCTTAGCTTCGTTAAAGCTAAGATGATGAAAAGAGGTTTCTTTCCAGGTTGCGGAGAATTGTGTATGGGCTGTGCGACAAGTCCTGATGGATGTGAACCATTGAGAGAGGGGATTCAAAGTCTGATGACCGAAGGAATCCTGCAATTTAGCCGAAGGGCCGAAATCAGATCAGGAGAGGTAATGCTGAAGCAAGATGATGAGGTTGCCACCATCACCATCCCTCGCCAGACGATAACTATTTCTGCACCTAGGCCGCCCACAATTACCATCACCAAAGCTGGGCCGATACCGTTCGAAAGCACCAATGCTATCCCATGGCATTATGGGGCAGAGGTCTACTGCAACGGACAAAAGTTGGAACTAGAACCGTTTGGGTCGTCTATGGAAAACCTAGCGGGCGTTAGCGGAATTACCCGCAGCGGAAGAGTGTGTGCACCACCTGAGGTCGTGGCAGACAAAGCAGACAGAGCTGACGCAACTGATAAAGGTAAAAGTAAAGTAGTTGAAGAGATCCCCCGTGGGGTAGAAAAAGACTTACTTGTTAAAGACGCCGAGGAATTTATGAGGTTGATTAAAAAGAGTGACTACAAGATCGTGGATCATCTCCATCAAACAGCCTCGAAAATTTCCATCCTGAATTTGTTGCTGTGTTCTGAAGCACACCGCAATGCACTGCTGAAGGTGTTGAACGCCGCATTTGTACCGCAGGAAATATCGGTAAACCAGTTAGAAGGGGTCGTATCCCACGTAAATGCTGGAAATGGGTTAGGGTTCACTGACCTAGAGCTGACGCCGAAGGGGAGGAATCACAATAGCGCCCTGCACATCTCGATAGAGTGTAGAGGAACGATTATGTCTCACGTGTTGGTGGACACAGGGTCGTCGCTCAATGTTCTTCCGAAGAAAGCATTGATGAAGTTAGATACTCGCGGATTGATTTGCACACCTAGTGATCTGGTTGTGAAAGCATTCGATGGAACCAAACGTCATGTTTTCGGGAAAGTGACATTGCCAATCCAAGTCGGGCCAGAAACATTCGACGCGGTTTTTTAAATTATGGACATCATGCCTGCCTACAGCTGTCTCCTAGGTCGGCCATGGATCCATTCTGCGGGTGTCGTGGCCTCCACGTTGCACCAGAAGCTCAAGTACGCCGTCGGAGGTAGCATCGTGACCGTATGTGGCGAGGAAGACATAATGGTGAGCCATTTGTCGTCCTTCAAGTATGTCGAGATGGATGGGGAAATCCACGAAACCCTATGCCAAGCGTTCGAAGTTGTTAAAGTCAAGGACGTAGCTCCTGTGGTCACTGAAAAACCAGAGATGACTCTCTCTTCCTTCAAGGAAGCCCGAGCCGTTGTTCAAGCCGGATCTACCCCAGGCTGGGGACGAATTTTGGAGATACCTAACAAGCAAGACAAGTTTGGGTTGGGATACTCTCCTGGAGCTGAAGCCTCCTCTTCCAGCAGTGCGTCGCGAGGTAAAGGGCCGATCCAGTTTACTAGCGGCAGGGTGATATTTGAAAGCGTCAACACGGTGTCTGAAGACAGCGGAGATAGCGACTGTGACTTAGACTCTTGGATCCAGCCAAGCAATCCAGTCGAGAGCCTTAACAACTGGTCCGTCAAGGATATCATCCAGATGACAAGCAAAGAGTCATAATTTACTTTTTCCAATCATTGTACAACCCTATGTCCTACCCGGGGCATAGTGGTTTTATTGTCAGGGCCTCGTTTGATTATGTACATGCATTTTATCAATAAATCAAAAGGCGTTTTTCTTCGTATTCAAATATTGTGATCTCTGTTATTCCTGTTTTATATTTGTTTTGAAAAATAATAAAATGGCAATGAGGTTTGTGCTAACCTGCATATCCTTGTTTTAAGCTTAACCCTTGTTATTGCAGGATCCACATAACAGATGACATCGACTCTGGACCTTCTACGACTCACTTCGACTTCGATTGCCCGATCTATCAAGCCGAAGAAGAGATTGATGAAGACGAAGACCTTCCCGAAGAGTTGGCCCGCTTGTTGAAACAAGAAGAGAAAGTTATTCTACCTCACGAAGAAGAGATCGAGATTGTGAATCTCGGCTCTGAAGAACTGGTCAGGAACGTCAGGATAGGGGCTACATTGCAGAGTGATGTCAAGCGAAGATTGGTCGAGATGCTAAGAGAGTATAGTGACGTCTTTGCTTGGTCATACGAAGATATGCCCGAACTTGATACTGACATTGTGGTCCACCACTTGCCGCTGCGAGAAGATTGTCCTCCCGTTAAGCAGAAGCTTAGGAGGACACGACCAGATATGGCCGTTAAGATCAAGGAAGAAGTGCAGAAGCAGCTTGATGCTGGCTTCTTAGCGGTCACTACTTACCCTTCGTGGGTCGCCAACATAGTGCCTGTACCGAAGAAGGACGGTAAGGTGCGAATGTGCGTCGATTATTGGGATTTGAATAGGGCAAGCCCTAAAGATGATTTCCCGCTCCCTCATATTGATGTGTTGGTCGACAATACAGCTCAGTTCTCCGTGTTTTCGTTCATGGATGGCTTCTCCGGCTATAATCAGATCAAGATGGCGCCGGAGGACATGGAGAAAACTACGTTTATTACGCCTTGGGGAACATTTTGCTACAAGGTAATGCCTTTCGGTCTGAAGAACGCAGGGGCCACTTACCAACGAGCAATGGTTACTTTGTTTCATGACATGATTCATCATGAGATTGAAGTCTATGTTGATGACATGATTGCGAAGTCCCAGATGGAGGAGGGGCATCTGGTCAATTTGCTGAAGCTTTTGGAGAGGCTTAGGAAGTTCAGGTTGAGGCTGAATCCTAACAAGTGTACTTTCAGAGTACGGTCCGGAAAGCTACTGGGGTTTATCGTGAGTGAAAGAGGCATTGAGGTTGATCATGCGAAGATTAAAGCAATACAAGAAATGCCAGCGCCAAGAACGGAAAAAGAAGTTCGTGGTTTCCTAGGCAGAATAAACTACATTGCAAGGTTTATTTCTCAGCTCACGGCCACGTGTGAACCGATGTTCAAACTACTAAAGAAAGATCAGGCGATTATCTGGAACGAGGATTGCCAGAAGGCATTCGATAAGATAAAACAGTATCTGCAGGAACCTCCAATCTTGATACCCCCAGTGGCTGGGTGGCCCTTAATCATGTACTTGACAGTTCTTGAGAATAGTATGGGGTGTGTTCTCGGTCAGCACGACGAGACGGGCAGAAAGGAGCATGCCATTTACTATTTGAGTAAAAAATTCACAGATTGTGAATCTCGCTACTCGATGCTGGAGAAGACGTGTTGTGCGCTAGCCTGGGCTGCCAAACGTTTACGACAGTACATGCTCAATCACACCACCATGCTAATTTTGAAGATGGATCCGATCAAGTACGTCTTCGAGAAGCAAGCGCTTTCGGGCAGGATTGCCAGATGGAAAATGGTGTTGACGGAATAGGACATTCAGTACGTTTCCCAGAAGGCCATTAAGGGCAGCGTATTGTCTGAATACCTTGCCGAACAGCCAATCAAAAATTACCAGCCGATGAAATTTGAATTCCCTAATGAGGATATCATGTTTCTCAAAGCGAAAGATTGTGATGAACCGTTGCCCGACGAGGGTCCAGATAGGAAATCCCAGTGGAAATTGATATTTGACGGGGCGGTTAATTCTTATGGAAGTGGTATCGGGGCGATCATCACGACTCCCCACGGATCCCACATCCCGTTCACTGCGAGACTGACGTTTCCGGTCACCAATAACGAAGCGGAGTACGAAGCATGCATCATGGGTCTAGAAGAAGCAATTGATTTGAGAATCAAGAACTTGGATGTATATGGTGACTCAGCGCTTGTGATTAACCAGATTAAAGGGGAGTGGGAGACTCGTCAATCGAATTTGGTGCCGTACATGAACTATGCCAGAAGGCTGCTTCCGTTCTTTGATCGAGTGGAACTCCATCATGTGCCCAGGGCTGAAAATCAGATGGCTGATGCCTTAGCCACGTTGGCTTCGATGTATAAAGTCAATTTTTGGAATGAAGCCCCAAGAATTGTCCTTTCTCGTCTTAATAGACCTGCATTCGTCTTCGCGATCGAGGAAGCCTCCGATGGCAAGCCATGGTTCCACGATGTCCAGACTTCCTTATGACTAAGGAGTATCCTGCGGGAGCGTCGACCCAGGATAAGAAGACTCTGAGGAGGCTGTCTGGAAATGTCTATCTCAATCCTGATGGAGTTTTGTATAAAAGAAACCACGATCTCGTGCTACTCAGATGTGTAGATGAGAAAGAGGCGAGTATGCTCATGGAAGAAGTCCATGAAGGCACATTTGGTACGCACGCCGGCTGGCATGCTATAACGAGAAAGATCCTGAGAGCAGGATATTACTGGCTGACGATGGAGTCGGACTGCTTTAAGTTCGCAAGGAGATGTCATAAATGCCAGATCTATGCTGATAAAGTTCATGTGCCGCCGTGCCCGTTAAATGTCATGTCCTCCCCGTGGTCGTTCTCCATGTGGGGCATCGACATGATAGGCAAGATCGAGCCCACTGCATCTAACGGTCATCGCTTCATTCTAGTAGCTATCGATTACTTCACCAAGTGGGTGGAGGCAGCCTCATATGCTAATGTGACCAAGCAGGTGGTGGCTAAATTCATAAAGAGGGACATCATTTGTAATTACGGAATTCCCGAGCGGATCATTACTGATAATGGTTCGAATCTGAATAACAAGATGATGAAGGAGCTGTGCCAGAGTTTCAAGATTGAACACCACAACTCGTCTCCTTACCGGCCGAAGATGAATGGCACCGTTGAAGCGGCCAATAAGAACATCAAGAAGATTGTACAGAAGATGGTTGTGACTTACAAGGATTGGCATGAGATGTTGCCATTTGCATTGCACGGTTATCGTACCACGGTACGTACATCAACCGGGGCAACTCCTTTCTCCTTAGTGTACGGTATGGAAGTTGTCCTACCGTTAAAAGTGGAGATCCCTTCTTTACGAGTTTTGGTTGACGTGAAACTCGATGAGGCAGAATGGATTAAGAACCGACTAAACCAACTCAGCCTGATGGACGAGAAGAGGTTAGCATCGATTGCACATGCTCGTCTGTACCAAAGCCGAATGAAGAAAGCTTATGATAAGAAGGTGCGTCCTAGAAGCTTTCAGACGGGTGATCTCGTCCTGAAGAAGATTCTTCCTCCACACTCCGATCACCGGGGCAAGTGGACTCCCAATTACGAAGGACCGTACGTCTTCAGCAAGGTATTCTCGGGAGGAGCCCTATTGTTATCCACGATGGATGGTGAAGATTTTCCATCCCCGGTGAACGCGGACGCAGTTAAAAAATACTTTGCTTAAAAAAATGACCCGCTGGAAAGAAAAAGAATATCCAGGCAAAAATGGGGCATCCCGGCGAACCATAAAAAAGGGAAAAAGGTTCGGGCAAAAATTAGGGATATAAAGAAAAGAATGTACACCCGCAAAGTCGAAAACCCGGAAGGGCGACTTTGGCAAAAAAGGGTATCCCGGTGAATCGAAAACCCGGAAGGGCGATTCAAGCAAAAGTTAGGGATTTGAAAAAGCAAATGATTGCGTTCCGCGTGTGGACTGCGTTTGTTTAGTGGTTTGGAAGACCTGAGGTCCGTTTATCTGAATCAATCTCTTCTGAAGCTGAAGCGTCAGAGAAGTATCGAAGTCGAGTGGGTCATAGAGGGATCAACTCATGGTGTTCGTCTACTCCTCGTTGCCGACATTTGTATATACTGATGTATATTTATGTTTTATATTTGCGCGGCTTCCTCATTCCAGGAGCTTGCCTCTGTTGCAAAACATTTTGACCCATTCAGGGGTTCGTTATCAATAAAATGTATACCATTCAGCAATTATGTTTGTTTGTTTAGCATTTACCTGTTTTGTTTGCGAAAAAGAACGCCGATGTTTTTGATAAAATGCGCATACATAAGCCTACTGGCTTAGGCCACTGATTGTTGAAACAATAAATTACTTGAACATTGTCGCAAGATGATAACCTTGATAGGTCCCTTTGAGAAGGGTATCTTGTCTGTTTGTTTGTGTTGTTGCAGGTATAGCATATTCCAGACAGTACGTTGTGTGCGTTCCTAAGCAGGATGATTCCTTCCTCTCCAGCAAGTTCAGCAGCGCCTCCCCATGGAGTCTGAACGTGAGATCGTAAGGCATTGATATGTCTCCCCAGGCAGAGAAGATTCTCTCCCCAATCAGATGTATCCTGAAGGAACGTCATCTCCCCAGCTGAGTCATACACTGAAGTGTGTAGCAATCGATAGTTCCAGACTGAAGTCTCCAGCGGAATCGAGATTCCCCACAGAGTCGTACTCTCCCTAGCAAGCAGGACGATTCCTTCTTCCCCAGCCGAGTAGGCAAATCCCCAAGAAAGCCGAGTCCTTGGAAAGCGTTCGGGCCAGGATTGGTTGTCCCCAGTAGAGTGTTGAATAGCTGATGATGTATCTCCCCACCGGAGTCGTTACCTCCAGGGAAGTAGTCGCGAAGGTCGTGCAGTTTATTTCTGCGATTGACATCGTGTTCCTCAGCAGTTGTGGTTCGTATACTCAGATGAGTAGATCCAGGTTCTCGTAGAATTTTGTTCCCCTGCAACAGTCGACTGAAGTTCGTTTCCCCAGGCGGAGTCCAATTGAGATTGGTGTGACTTTTTCTCCTTGGCAGGATGAGTCCTTCCTCCACCAGAGTGGTTTTTTCTCCTTGATAGTGTCATACCCCAAATTTGTCCTACCTGTATCTTTTTTTGAATTGTTGCCCATGGACAGTTGTTCAGAAAATAAGAGTAGTTTGTTTCTTATATGCTATTTCCAACTCAAGAGGTTATGGGGTCGAAACTGAATTGAGGATCATTGGAGATTTATTTGTACGAATACTGAGCTCAGTAAAGGTTGAAAGTTAATTAGAAAACGACATGTTGGATGAGATTTGGATTCAAGTGGTGATCAAGATCGTATATCATTGTTCAAGTTTAAATACGAGTGTGTCATGGGAATTGCAAGGAAAATATGTGTGGTTTGAATATAAGGTTGACATAACATTCGTCGAGCCCAAGTTGAAGCTTATACAAAATTCATATTACATTGTTCAAGAATTCAAAGCCCACTTTGTCATTCAAAAATTCAAAATGGCGAGTTATGGTACAAAGTTCCAGGGTGCACTAGTTCAGATGGTTGTGGTGGTAGTTAGAGTTGTGAAACTAAGTCTTGGAAACATTGCAATTCAAATGGGTAATTGCTCCCAAAGTTTGGTATAACTCACATTCAAGACAACAATATTGGATATAAAGATTTGTTTCCATGTGTATAAAGAAAATTTAAGAAGAGGCAAAAGTTGAGAGAACATGGTCCCACACAAGGCCATATGCAATTCATGAGTCCTAACCCATGTACATGTCATAAATAATGAAAAAACCAGTACATGTTCATGCCAATCACCAAGCCTAAAAATACCAAACGTGCAGCGAACAATATCTCCTATCCTGCAGCTATAAATGTCTACCACACCCAATCTGCTAGTACGTAATTCAATCACAGTATGAATACATAGAAAAGAGTAACCCCACCCTTACAACAACAACGAAAATTCAATAAAAAAATGTACATATCCACATAGAACAAGATAAAAGCTGCAGCAACACAAGTGCCGTAATCTCGACCTGAATTCGTAACACTCCTCACGAGCTCCTCGCGTCGGCTGCCTATCAAACATGAAAAGATCAATGAAAGTAGTTGTTAGTTGACGGAAAACGAACAAAGGATCACGCACATCAGAAGAGACCAAGAAGGATCTTGCGTAACACTCACAGTACGTACGATAACTTCCGCTGCTTCAAGACTATCACGTGAGACGCCGCCGACCAATAAAAAACTTGCATTAATTCTGCAATAGTTACGTGGCTTCCGTAAATATGTTTCAGTGCAAGTTTACATAACTCATGTAATTGAAGAACAAAATTGTTTAAGGAAATAGAGATCACTCACAAATAATTACCCTGTTGCCGACAGTTTTCACAAAGTAGCCACGTTCGCATCCTCCGCCTCACATTACGCAAATTTCCAATACAGAAAAGTTGCCATCACAACACCACAAGGACAAAGGCTCTACCTCAAACTTCAGCGCCCAAAAAACATACTCGGCACCGCTACACGACTCACGTCTGCTACCACTTTCCAACCCGTTTAGCATGGCCTTATGCGAAAAAACTTCGTGCAACCGACATGTAACCAAGGCCTGCAGAATTACAAACAGAGGATGATGAGATAAAGTTTGATTTATAAAACCTGCTAACGTGGACAACATTATTACAAGTTTTCCAAAGATTGACTTTTGGGCCTAGCTTTCCCATTATCCTCACCATTCGGTTAGGTTCTTGCCAGTGCAGGTAGGAAGGTCTGCTGGTATTAAATTTTCGCATCAGATGGAAGAATAACCGTGCATATACGATTAGGGCCACCGGGTGAATAAGTAAAGTTCATGCTATACAATAAGGTATATCCAGACGGCAGCTTGATAATCCTTATAATCATGCCCATCAAAAGCAGCATGTTCACCAAATGCTCGCACCACAACCTGAAAATGACAGCATTGGATTAAATTGAATCATGAATTCAAAATGCACACAAGCCCATAAACCTCACTACAGCAGCAGCAGAAAGGTTTTTTCACGCAGCCAAAAAAACGACAAATACCACAAGGCCAGGACATGCCGTACATACCACAACGCATCCTATATGTACCAACACCTAATCTCGGCAGCATGAGAAACCGCAACACAACACCTTCTTCAACATACTCATCAAAGAAAGTCTCCAAAGCCGTCTGAACTCATTGAACAAACAGCAACTTATCCACCCATCCGCAAATGTTCGAAACACCACCACTGCAACTTCTCCACAGAAACTCTTCCCAAACATTCACAGACAACTTGCCCAATGAAAGTAAGTGACCTGCAAGAAACAATTCAAAAGAAAACGTAACCAACAAGCCACAGTAAAAACTTGAAAGGAAAAATTTCAGAATGGAAATTCAATAAAGACAACAACCTCTTCATTCTGAAAGAAAATTTCTCAGAAAAAGAATGGCTTCTGAAATGGAACTTCAGCTTCACAACACCAACAACAAGCCATGATTATCACAGATTTCACGTCGAACCAACAACACTTCCTCGTTGAATTGCTCTTTACCTGCAACCACGCAAAAAGGTGTCACTACTACAACAACAATAACAACCGCAACCTGCTACACCCACAACAACAAGAGAAGTGATATATCAGTGTTTACAATGGTGGCGGTGTGGATAGAGCAGCAAACAGCCCAGCAGGCGGCGTTGACGCAGTGATTTGACTGAATTGGTGCTGGAATCCACTACCTTAGAGTCTGAACAAATTGATTCTAGTGCAGCTGATAATATGGCTGGCAGTGTCGACGCAGACGAGATTGACTCGGTGCTATTATCCACTTATTTAGAGTCTGAACAATTTGATTTTAGTGAAACAAACAACCTGAATGACAGTGTTGATACCGAGTTAAGTGAATTCATGCCATTACCCACTTCTTTAGAGCCTGAACAAGTTGATTATAGTGCAATAGACAACTTGACTGATGATGTTGATGATGGCATAATACATGAGTTGGCACCACTACTGAATTCTTCAGACTCTGATCAGTCTGTTATTAGAGAAACAACCCACCTAGCTGATGGAAAAGTGGCATGTTAGTGATGAAACTCCCAAAACAGAATAAACATGTCAGGATGATAATTCTAAAATCAAGCTAGCTTACATCAAGGAAATTAAAAAAAAGAGTCATTACCCCATGGTCAGGCTTATGTTTGTTGCTCAAGATAAAGCTCCTTGAGCTCAATACCTGCAGGTAATGAGTGTGCAACATGTTAACATTTAGACTTCTAACAATATGAACAAAATCAGGAATTTCATGGCAAAATGCAGAAGTCTTGCAACAAGTCAATAACACAGCAGCTGGTTCATAAAAATACCACACGGTGAAAGTTCAGTAAAAAAAATCACTTTTACTAGCAGTAAAATCAGAATTCATTTGGTTGTAGTAAAATGTTTTACCTCAATACAGACAAAAGGACTGAGGGCATCGTACTACAGAGCAGAGTCTCACCTCAATCCTTCAGAGACTCTCCCCATATAAAATCATGTGAGAAGGCTGCATCGAGGAGGAGGAACCCTAGCCGCCAGCTTCTTGAGAAACCCTCCTCACAAAATCACTCCCTAAACTTCAAATCTCGAAAACAAAAACTCTTTCTGGCTCTAAGACCTTGACTTCCTTCTAACAACCTTGGAGACCAAAAACCCTAGCGGCGCCCCCTTCCTCCAAAAATCATCATCTTCATCATCAACTGAGCTTTACCACACTCTTCATTTTCCAATCTCTCTCTCAAACCTTCGAATCATCATCCTTCCTCACACCCACAAACCGAAACAGCAAAATTCCTCCATTAATGTTCTCCGAAGCCACCTTCAACACCAACAAACAACACAATCTTTCATTCACAATCAAACTCCAAATCACCCATTCGCAAAACCGAACCCTAACCCTCTCTTCATAACAAAGTCTCACTCAAAATCACTGAAGAACCAAAAAACCTTCAAACCTCACCTCTATCACAATATAAATCCACTTTATAAAATCCATACTCTTCAACCATAACCGCGAACACAAGCTTGAACCGAGGACAAATTGAGCAAACATAAATAAAACGGAAGCAGGAGATGAGAATAACCCGGACGGTGAGGAAATGGTGTCGACGGAGGAGGTTCTTGAGCTACCTTGTTTAGCCTTCACGCAATGACGAAGAGACTATGTTTCTTCTGAGCATCTCATTCAAACTCGATGTGGCTATGTTCAAGAAATTGGAAAACTTTTTATTTACCTTTTTTTTATTTTTTATTTTTTTGTTTTTGTCTTTAATAATATAAATGTATTTTTATGAATACTGTTTTCTGTAAATATATTAATATTTAAATACTGCATATAGTTTTCTTATATGATCTTTAAACATTTTCTTAGAATATTTTTTATATATAAGTTTTTTATTTATACTTTCTTTAAGCTATAGATTTTTATGATTTTTCTTTTAAAAAATTTGGAATTTCATTTCTTTTTTGTTAGAGCTTTGTAAAATATATCTTAGTTTTAAAATTTATTTTCTTTTAGAGTTGGATCTCATTTTTCATTCTTTTTATTGGACATTTTGTTCCACTTTTTGGTCGATGACGAAGTTTCCGCCGTTTAGCCGCCAAATTATTGGCGTGCAACAAAGGATCCGAGACCATCTTTTTTCTCCGATTTTATTTCGATTATTGGATCGATGAAGTCTTTTATTCGTAAGCGTCGCGTATCGAGGTTGATAACCTTCTCGATTTCAAATATATGGTGAATGACCATTGGGGTCATTTCCCGTACTTTGGGATCGTGATAGGCTACCTTCGATTAATCGACATTATGTTTGCGATTAAGATGAGATCCTTCCTTTCATATCCCGTTTCGATTCACTAACCATTGAATTTAATTGCCGTTAAATATTATTGTGGATATTATTGTTATATTATCTTACTATATTATTGTCATTTTATTTATTCATATTATTATTATCATATCTCATTATTCATGGTCATTCACCCATAATCGAAAACACATAATAAATTATCGAAACCGCTAAAAAAGCCGATTTGGTAGACTGTTGGATCTTTGGTCATTTGCAGGTATCCTAATTTTAAGTCGTGCCCGACTTTTCTCAAGGCGTAGTTTAGGACACAATGCACACACGCGGCTTTCTCTTGGGCTACCTGACAATGAGACCTCTTTATTTCGTGCAATTCCGTGTAAATTACATGTATCCCTTCCCCATTCCGATGTATGTTTCGCATTTATTTGATTATTAGTTTATCTCCTAGGAGCACCCATAGGGACTAGAGCGGATTCAAACTATTTTCAAACTAATTCTCGATTCATTATCGAGCCATTTTCAAACAACCCGTAAGTCGAGTGCTCATACGCATTCGCCATCAACCTATTACAACTCGACCCTTGATGCGTAAGTCAAGTCGGTCTCTTTTTCAAACAATTTCATTTTCAACACGCTTTGCACGCGATAACAAGTTAAACCCTTGATCCAACGTCAAGCGGATTTTCGAAACAAACTATCAATCAATTAACAACTATTTGATTCTTTTCAAGGTGTAAAAAGTAGGTTCAAGTCTTTGATCTTGCTTTCAGTTGTTTACATACGAGTTGTCTTATTCGGGTGTGAATAATTGACGCCTCTAAATAACATTAACAACTCGACATCGTTCAACTATCTCCAATTCAAACAACTTTCCTTTCACGATGAAAAAGAGAGTGTTCCAAGTCTTTGGTCCGCTCTCCCGATTATTTGGAGTTTTAGAAGTCTTTTTTAAGCTTCAATTAATCATCATCATTTCAACCTCATCCTTTCAAACACAACTTCTCTTACGATGAAAAAGAGAGCGTTCCAAGTCTTTGGCTCGTCCTCCCGATTATTTTGGTCCGAGAAATCTTTCTTAGGCTAAAGTAATCATCATCAGTTCAAACACCATTCAAACATAACATTATTATTCAAGATGAAAAAGAGAGTGTTCCAAGTCTTTGGTTCGCTCTCCCGGTTATTTGGGGTCCGAGAAGTCTTTCTTAAGCTTCGAATAATCGTCATCCGTACCCACTTCAATCCAATTCAAACTAGTTTCTTTCGTGGTCGTTACCACGAACTACGACTGCTCTGATTCTTCATTCACCCTTGAATGTAAGATACGTAGGCACAAGATTGCGATGATCTTGGCGAGCACAATCCCCTCCATCTTCCATTTCCCCCATCATTTCCCGTAGTCAAACTACGACGCTCTGATTTCTCATTCTCGTCCGAATGAGCATACGTAGGCACAAGGGCCCCAATCCTTGGCGAGCACCCTATCCACTAACCATCCCCTTTCCCCTAGCGTCTTTATCCCTTTATAGTATCCTTTAGCATTTAGTAGCGAGAAGAGAAGAATTAAGTTTAGCTAACATCCATTAACTCGAATTAAGAGGTTCCCGTCAAGTACGACGAATGTGAGGGGTGCTAATACCTTCCCCTCGCGTAACCGACTCCCGAACCCAGGAATATGGTTGCGACGGCCGTGTTCCTTCCGTGTTTATGAGGTTTTCTCGATATTTTCCTCTCCCGTTCATTTGGGAAAAATAAAGTTCGGTGGCGACTCTGTCGAACCGCATTTTCCGCGCCTTTTGCGCGAGGGTCGTATGTTCGAAATGAATTTTCGAGGTGCGACAGGTGGCGACTCTGCTGGGGACCTTTGCTCCATGCAAGAGAGAGTCGATCCTATCTTAGTTTGAGTTGTTAGCTTTTTGTTTTTATTTTCTTCTCGCTTATTTGTTTGTATCCTTATCTTGGTTACTTGTGCTTGAGGCATTATGGGGTTGTTCTGCTTATGATTGCTTTGTGAGACGGCTCTACACCCGAGTCTGAGTAAAACCCTAGGATTAGGATGGTGGTTGTGTAGTGGAGACTTGCGTGGAGTCTTTCACGTTGAGTTGAAGCGAAAACCCCGCTTGGAGTAGATTCCTTGGAGATGTTGTTTTTATGGTGAGTCTTTGCCATAACAATAATGTTTTCAAGTCTGAATCGTTTATCCCAAGGACCATTAACCGTTTTATCCATGGTGGTTGGTAGTGTTAATTCTTTGTGAATTAATACGAACGCCCCAATCAGATGAGATCCCTTGAACGTATTACTTTCTTACAGTAATATTTTCAACCTCGATCTATGACTCTGAGAACCTTTTCTAGAATCCGTGTGTCGATGGTTGTGTAGTTGATGCCTTCGAGAAGTCTTTCTCGCGTGGAAGATACGAGAACCTCACCTAGAGGAGATTCTATTGAGGATATTATCATCATGATGAGGCTTTGTCATGGCACTAATATTCTTGAAAGATATCCATGACTCTAGGCACCTACCCGTTTTTAGAATCCTACCCGTGGGGTTTTCTTTGAGCAGTGACTGTGATCCTTGAACCATTCACCCGGCTAATCTCAGAATTGTTTGAATTTATGATCCTGTGATCCTGGATCTTGCATCTTGCATTGCATATCATTTGCATTGCATCTCATTTGTTGTGCACCTTGCACTCTCCTTCCTTCAGCAGTTTCTCATGTTTCTCTTTCCTTCATATCCAGTAAATCAAGCTGAGTCCTCGACACCAGTACGCAACTAGAGCCAATACAAGACAAATGATGGAGCAGATGCAACAAGAGCAAGCTACCTTCAGAGATGAGTTGGATTCTATGAAAGGAAAGATTGACCAGATCCTCGAAGCCATCCTCACGGCCAGGAGAGAGGAAGAACAGCGTGAAGCCGCTGCTGTCGTCAACAACAATGGTCAAGGACAAGGGTCTACTGCCATCCCTTTGGTTCCAATTCCAAATCCTCATGGGATGCCGTTGAACTTCAACAACGCATTCGAAGGAAACACTTCTCAGCCAATCCCAGCGCCTGGAGTTACTGTTGGAGTTATCCCACAGGCCCAGCCTACTGCTGTGCAGATCCCAGCTCCCCATATCGAAGATACTTTGATGGATCAGTATGACGACGTTCAGAACTATCATGCTGTTATTCCTATCGCCAGTCCTGTTGCTGCTCAGGATTCTGAAGCCTTGAAGATGTACCGAGATCTAGCCGAGAAGCTCCGCGCCATGGAAGGGCATAACTCAAATTCTTTCAGTGCTCTGGAATTGTGCTTGGTGCCTGATGTTGTCATTCCTCCCAAGTTCAAAGTGCCAGAGTTTTCGAAGTACAAAGGTCTCAGTTGCCCGAATATTCATCTGAAGATGTACTGTCGCAAGATGGCTGCCTATGCCAGGGACGAAAAGCTCATGATTCATTGCTTCCAAGACAGTTTGTCTGGGGCATCACTCGAATGGTATATGCAGCTGGAACGTAACAGTGTGCGCACTTGGGCCGAGCTAGCCGATGCATTTGTCAAGCAGTACAAATACAACACCGATCTTGCTCCAAATCGTACTCAACTTCAAAGTATGACTCAGAAGGACATCGAATCCTTCAAGGAGTACGCGCAACGATGGAGAGAGCTAGCCGCAAGGGTGCATCCACCTCTTGTTGACCGTGAACTGATTGACATTTTCATGGGTACATTGCAAGGCCAGTACTACGAAAAGCTGATCGGTAGTGTCTCTGCTGGATTCTCTGACTTGGTGATCGTTGGTGAGAGAATTGAAGAAGGGCTGAAGAGTGGAAAGATCCCAGGAGGTTCTAACAACCAGGCCAATGCCAAGAAGTCTTTCAACAGATACAAGAAGAAGGAGGGCGAAACAAATGCCATCTTTTTGCAGAAAGGGCAAGCTTCTCAACAAGCTCCTGCTCCTATGCCTTATCAAGTCCCGTATTATCAGTATCCATATGTTGCTGCTACGCAATATGCTCCAATGCCTTATCAGCCAGATGTTCAAGCAGCGCAAGCTCAGATGCCACGGCAACAGGTTCCTCAACAACAAGCCTACAACCAGCAAGGATATCAGTACCCTCCTCAGCAACAGTAGATGCAAGCCACTCAGCAACGACAAGGTACTCGCCCACAGCGTCCGCAGAGAACATCGAGGCCAGATAGAGTCTTTGATCGTCTACCAATGACATATGCCAAAATTTTTGCTCAATTTATGGAGAAGAAAGCTGTTGTTCCGAGAGATTTGGCTCCTCCAACCGTCATTCCTGCCGATTATGACGCAAATGCTCATTGTGAGTTTCATAAGGGTGCTCCAGGTCACACTATTGAGGACTGCAGGGCTTTCAAGCACATAATTCAAGACATGATCGATAGGGATGCTATCAACTTCAATGGGAAGTCTCCAAATATCATCAACAATCCGATGCCACCAGTCAACTAGTGCCAACATCAGATCGATTCCAGTCAAGTTCATTCCCCGAAGAAGGCAGTCATGTTGCCATTTCATTATTCGCAGTTCTTATATTTTGTCTTTGTTTATTTAAGTATCGTATGCTTTGAACAATTGCCATTCGTATTTGGTTTTCATTAATGTATCGTTTATGCATGTTTTGAATTAGTTATGTCGTATTCACTCATTTTTCACTTATCACCGACACATCTATTCATTGTTGTTTAGTTTGATTTGAGGGAGGATGATGAAAGCGAGATACCCATAATTGCAAATCGTATGCTTTCAGACCGAATCTCGTCAATGATGTACAGGCATTGCTTCAAATCCCCAAACACCGAAGATATAAGGAGTTAATCCCTAGTAAACCACTTCGAGCCTAGAAGTAGTAGTTTCCTTCGGATATTCAAACCTTTACACTCAACCTGGGGCAGGGTAGTGTTCAGTTAATTCAACTTCGCACTTGAATCAACAAGCAATGACCCATGACCTGGCAGTCACAACCCTCAAACAAAATCATAAAAAAAAAAAAATCAAAAGCCTGCTAAGTCAAACTCCTCAGAGGGGACTTAGGCAAAATCAAGGCAATCCCGATGGACTTGACAAGCGAAGCCAATCAATGCAAAAGTTAGGGATCAAAAAACAAAAACAAAAGAGGACCCCGAAACCCTCAACAAAAAAATAAAAATTCAGCGGCCACCCAAATCAAAAGGGGCACTGGCATCCATCAAGATAAGGTGACTGCCACATCGAGCAAACCTTGAATCATAAAGTTTACATCGTCAAGATAGGTGCATAATTAACTGAACATAGGACTGGAGACAATTAAGAAGAGGGGTGGGTACAAATCATACTTTGAGCCTAATATCCTTTGTTTCATAACCGTGAACCAGACCACGTTATAGCCCTCGAAAGACCTAATTGAGGCGAGGTTTATTCTGAAAGCATA
Source organism: Lathyrus sativus (assembly GCA_963859935.3). Taxonomy (NCBI): domain Eukaryota; kingdom Viridiplantae; phylum Streptophyta; class Magnoliopsida; order Fabales; family Fabaceae; genus Lathyrus; species Lathyrus sativus. Next base: position 197,035,477 of record OZ012737.1, read on the forward strand.
CTATCGCAAGGTTGCGTAACCTGACTCCTCACATGATTGCTAATCATCAGCATTGGTGTCTTTATTCTTTCTATATCTTTTGCACCAATCAAAATCAGCACAACGCTTGAGCTAAATGCCCATTCGTCTCACTACCACAACACTTCAATAAACGATACTTTTTCAAACTTACATCGAACTTTGCATTAATTATTACCATTTGTGAATGTACAATTTTAACTGCAAAACAGTGCTAGGTATCCAAAGATATCTCAACAAAGGGAAATCAAGGAGGAACTTGACTTCCAGTGGTTGGCACAAAGCAAGACTACCTCAAAACCCACAGACTGGGGCAAATCATTCAAAAGCTCGAGCAGGGGCAAGCCATTAACAAGTTCCGACTGGGGGCAAGACCAGATCATCTTGACCATCAAGCAGAGTTGCAACCTTCTCTGAAGAAAATTCACAAGTCACCAAGTACCCAGACTTGGGGCATCCAGAGCATCATCTTCTGCTTCAATCATGGCGTCTTCAACAAACTACGTGTCGAGGAAGTCAATCCCTCCCACCACCCGAAGTCCAAATCCGTATTGGCAACTACCAAAAGTCCACCACGCTGGCATTTCTACCTGCATTTCCAATCACCTGTCTGCAATCATGCGCATCATACGCATTGCATTCGCTATCATAAGCATTTTGCATCATATACATACCCAAGCATATCACAATTCCCCGGCTCTTGCATCTACGTGCTTCAGCATTTGCATTTGCACTTCCACTCGTATGGAATATCATTTATCATCCAACATTCATATATGCAATTCAAGGTCCAGGATCAATCCCGAAGATTTCCAAGACCATCGGCCGCCCAATCAGGGCATCTTCCACAAAGATCGTGGATTTATCCCATGAGTATCAAGAGCTTCAAAGCAATCATCAACCCAGTCAGGGACAATCTTCTGCAATTGTGGGTCTCTCCCATCAAAATTCGAAGTTATTCAAAGCAAGATTCAGCCCAGGCAGGGGCATTTTTTTCAAAGACCATGGGCGTCTCTCATGACGTATTTCAACCTTGTGGTTGATCAGATCTTCAAATCAACATTCAGCCTAGTCAGGGGCATACCATTCAAGACCGTGGGTGTTCCCCACGAAGTTATTCAACCTTTTGCTGGGCAAATCCAAGAAGTTCAGTGCAAGATTCAGCCCGAGCAGGGGCATCTTCAGCAAAGCCGTGAGCAGCCTTTTGTTGAGCAAGACAAGACATCAAGGCCAACTCAGTCCAGTCAGGGGCATCCTCTTCAGAATTCATGGGCGTAACCATGAAATCATTTCAACAATTACGAACTCCAAGCAAGTCAGTGGTCGTCCCCATTGATTAATTTCAACCCAACCTTCCTCTTGGGTATTCCCCAATGAGTTGTATTCAGCAAGCATGACCGTTGTCAATTGCCTTACTATCATCCTTTTGGTGATAGTCGAACTTCGTCAGTTCCACCTAGCCTACATCCTTTTGGTGTTGGTAAACTTCAAATTTGTGTTGTCCTATCATCCTTTTGGTGATAGTGACCTGTGCGTGTGAGTTTCGCCCCGTCATCCTTTTGGTGGTGGGTCTGGCATTTCGTCGATGTCAGATTGTGCAATTGTGTTTGTCCTATCATCCTTTTGGTGGTAGTGACGGGGGTGTTTCGCCCCGTCATCCTTTTGGTGGTGGGTCTGGCATTTCGTCGATGTCAGATTGTGCAATTGTGTTTTTCCTATCATCCTTTTGGTGGTAGTGACGGGGGTGTTTCGCTCCGTCATCCTTTTGCTGGTGGGTCTGGCATTTCTTCGATGTCAGATTGTGCGATAGTTTGTTTGAGTTCGCTCCGTCATCCTTTTGGTGGGGGATCTATCATGGTCATTAATGATAGATTGTGCGATGTGTTTTGGTGTTTCGCTCTGCCATCCTTTTGGTGGTAGGTCTGACATTTCGTCGATGTCAGATTGTGCGATATTTTGTTTTTTTGTTTCGCTCCATCATCCTTTTGGTGTTGGGTCTGGCATTTCGTCGATGTCAGATTGTGCGATGTGTGTGTGAGTTTCGCTCTGCCATCCTTGTGGTGGTGGGTCTGGCATTTCTTCGATGTCAGATTGTGCGATATTTTTTCGCTCCGTCATCCTTTTGGTGGGGGGTCTATCATGGTCATTATTGGTAGACTGTGCGATGTGTTTAGTGTGAGTTCGCTCCGTCATCCTTTTGGTGAGGGGTCTATCATGGTCATTAATGATAGATTGTGCGATGTGTTTGTTTGTGTTTCGCTCCGTCATCCTTTTGGTGGGGGGTCTATCATGGTCATTAATGATAGATTGTGCGAATTTTGTTTGTCTCGCTCTGTCATCCTTTTGGTGGGGGGTCTATCATGGTCATTAATGATACATTGTGTGAATTTTGTTTGTCTCGCTCCGTCATCCTTTTGGTTGGGGGTCTATCATGGTCATTAATGATAGATTGTGCGATGTGTTTGTTTGTGTTTCACTCCGTCATCCTTTTGGTGGGGGGTCTATCATGGTCATTAATGATAGATTGTGCGAATTTTGTTTGTCTCGCTCCGTCATCCTTTTGGTGGGGGGTCTATCATGGTCATTAATGATAGATTGTGCGATTTGTTTTGAGTTTCGCTCCGTCATCCTTTTGGTGGGGGGTCTATCATGGTCATTAATGATAGATTGCATGATGTGTTTTGTGTTTCGCTCCGTCATCCTTTTGGTGGGGGGTCTATCATGGTCATTAATGATAGATTGTGCGATGTGTTTGTTTGTGTTTCGGTCTGTCATAGTCATTAATGATAGATTGTGCGATACTGTTTGCATTTCGTCCCATCATCCTTTTGGTGATGTAGATCTTTTTGCCAAATATTCATTGGTATACCTCATCCAGTATTTCAAATGTCTAAGCATCTCTTTTCTTTTCGGACAAATTCAGGGTCTTTCTTCATATCTAATTGTCTTCTACCTTGAAAGAATGAGCGCCATAGCCGTTCATATTACTCTGTCTAAGCCAATTAGATAGGGGCATCTGTCATACCCCAAATTTGTCCTACCTGTATCTTTTTTTGAATTGTTGCCCATGGACAGTTGTTCAGAAAATAAGAGTAGTTTGTTTCTTATATGTTGTTTCCAACTCAAGAGGTTATGGGGTCGAAACTGAATTGAGGATCATTGGAGATTTATTTGTACGAATACTGAGCTCAGTAAAGGTTGAAAGTTAATTAGAAAACGACATGTTGGATGAGATTTGGATTCAAGTGGTGATCAAGATCGTATATCATTGTTCAAGTTTAAATACGAGTGTGTCATGGGAATTGCAAGGAAAATATGTGTGGTTTGAATATAAGGTTGACATAACATTCGTCGAGCCCAAGTTGAAGCTTATACAAAATTCATATTACATTGTTCAAGAATTCAAAGCCCACTTTGTCATTCAAAAATTCAAAATGGCGAGTTATGGTACAAAGTTCCAGGGTGCACTAGTTCAGATGGTTTTGGTGGTAGTTAGAGTTGTGAAACTAAGTCTTGGAAACATTGCAATTCAAATGGGTAATTTCTCCCAAAGTTTGGTATAACTCACATTCAAGACAACAATATTGGATATAAAGATTTGTTTCCATGTGTATAAAGAAAATTTAAGAAGAGGCAAAAGTTGAGAGAATGTGGTCCCACACAAGGCCATATGCAATTCATGAGTCCTAGCCCATGTACATGTCATAAATAATGAAAAAACCAGTACATGTTAATGCCAATCACCAAGCCTAAAAATACCAAACGTGCAGCGAACAATATCTCCTATCCTGCAGCTATAAATGTCTACCACACCCAATCTGCTAGTACGTAATTCAATCACAGTATGAATACATAGAAAAGAGTAACCCCACCCTTACAACAACAACGAAAATTCAGTAAAAAAAGGGACATATCCACATAGAACAAGATACAAGCTGCAGCAGCACAAGTGCTGTAATCTCGACCTGAATTCGTAACACTCCTCACGAGCTCCTCGCGTCGGCTGCCTATCAAACATGAAAAGATTAATGAAAGTAGCTGTTAGTTGACGGAAAACGAACAAAGGATCACGCACATCAGAAGAGACTAAGGAGGATCTTGCGTAACACTCGCAGTACGTACGATAACTTCCGCTGCTTCAAGACTATCACGTGAGACGCCGCCGACCAATAAAAAACTTGCATTAATTCTGCAACAGTTACGTGGCTTCCGTAAATATGTTTCAGTGCAAGTTTACATAACTCATGTAATTGAAGAACAAAATTGTTTAAGGAAAGAGAGATCACTCACCAATAATTACCCTGTTGCCGACAGTTTTCACAAAGTAGCCACGTTCGCATCCTCCGCCTCACATTACGCAAATTTCCAATACAGAAAAGTTGCCATCACAACACCACAAGGACAAAGGCTCTACCTCAAACTTCAGCGCCCACAAAACATACTCGGCACCGCTACACGACTCACGTCTGCTACCACTTTCCAACCCGTTTAGCATGGCCTTATGCGAAAAAACTTCGTGCAACCGACATGTAACCAAGGCCTGCAGAATTACAAACAGAGGATGATGAGATAAAGTTTGATTTATAAAACCTGCTAACGTGGACAACATTATTACAAGTTTTCCAAAGATTGACTTTTGGGCCTAGCTTTCCCATTATCCTCACCATTCGGTTAGGTTCTTGCCAGTGCAGGTAGGAAGGTTTGCTGGTATTAAATTTTCGCATCAGATGGAAGAATAACCGTGCATATACGATCAGGGCCACCGGGTGAATAAGTAAAGTTCATGCTATACGATAAGGTATATCCAAACGGCAGCTTGATAATCCTTATAATCATGCCCATCAAAAGCAGCATGTTCACCAAATGCCCGCACCACAACCTGAAAATGACAGCATTGGATTAAATTGAATCATGAATTCAAAATGCACACAAGCCCATAAACCTCACTACAGCAGCAGCAGAAAGGTTTTTTCACGCAGCCAAAAAAACGACAAATACCACAAGGCCAGGACATGCCGTACATACCACAACGCATCCTATATGTACCAGCACCTAATTTCGGCAGCATGAGAAACCGCAACACAACACCTTCTTCAACATACTCATCAAAGAAAGTCTCCAAAGCCGTCTGAACTCATTGAACAAGCAGCAACTTATCCACCCATCCGCAAATGTTCGAAACACCACCACTGCAACTTCTCCACAGAAACTCTTCCCAAACATTCACAGACAACTTGCCCAATGAAAGTAAGTGACCTGTAAGAAACAATTCAAAAGAAAACGTAACCAACAAGCCACAGTAAAAACCTGCAAGGAAAAATTTCAGAATGGAAATTCAATAAAGACAACAACCTCTTCATTCTGAAAGAAAATTGCTCAGAAAAAGAATGGCTTCTGAAATGGAACTTCAGCTTCACAACACCAACAACAAGCCATGATTATCACAGATTTCTCGTCGAACCAACAACACTTCCTCGTTGAATTGCTCTTTACCTGCAACCACACAAAAAGGTGTCACTACTACAACAACAATAACAAACGCAACCTGCTACAGCCACAACAACAAGAGAAGTGATACATCAGTGTTTACAATGGTGGCGGTGTGGATAGAGAAGCAAACAGCCCAGCAGGCGGCGTTGACGCTAGTGATTTGACTGAATTGGTGCTGGTATCCACTACCTTAGAGTCTGAACAAATTGATTCTAGTGCAGCTGATAATATGGCTGGAAGTGTCGACGCAGACGAGATTGACTCGGTGCTATTATCCACTTATTTAGAGTCTGAACAATTTGATTTTAGTGAAACAAACAACCTGAATGACAGTGTTGATACCGAGTTAAGTGAATTCATGCCATTACCCACTTCTTTAGAGCCTGAACAAGTTGATTATAGTACAATAGACAACTTGACTAATGATGTTTATGATGGCATAATACATGAGTTGGCACCACTACTGAATTCTTCAGACTCTGATCAGTCTGTTATTAGAGAAACAACCCACCTAGCTGATGGAAAAGTGGCATGTTAGTGATGAAACTCCCAAAACAGAATAAACATGTCAGGATGATAATTCTAAAATCAAGCTAGCTTACATCAAGGAAATTAAAAAAAAGAGTCATTACCCCATGGTCAGGCTTATGTTTGTTGCTCAAGATAAAGCTCCTTGAGCTCAATACCTGCAGGTAATGAGTGTGCAACATGTTAACATTTAGACTTCTAACAATATGAACAAAATCAGGAATTTCATGGCAAAATGCAGAAGTCTTGCAACAAGTCAATAACACAGCAGCTGGTTCATAAAAATACCACACGGTGAAAGTTCAGTAAAAAAAATCACTTTTACTAGCAGTAAAATCAGAATTCATTTGGTTGTAGTAAAATGTTTTACCTCAATACAGACAAAAGGACTGAGGGCATCGTACTACAGAGCAGAGTCTCACCTCAATCCTTCAGAGACTCTCCCCATATAAAATCATGTGAGAAGGCTGCATCGAGGAGGAGGAACCCTAGCCGCCAGCTTCTTGAGAAACCCTCCTCACAAAATCACTCCCTAAACTTCAAATCTCGAAAAAAAAAACTCTTTCTGGCTCTAAGACCTTGACTTCCTTCTAACAACCTTGGAGACCAAAAACCCTAGCGGCGCCCCCTTCCTCCAAAAATCATCATCTTCATCATCAACTGAGCTTTACCACACTCTTCATTTTCCAATCTCTCTCTCAAACCTTCGAATCATCATCCTTCCTCACACCCACAAACCGAAACAGCAAAATTCCTCCATTAATGTTCTCCGAAGCCACCTTCAACACCAACAAACAACACAATCTTTCATTCACAATCAAACTCCAAATCACCCATTCGCAAAACCGAACCCTAACCCTCTCTTCATAACAAAGTCTCACTCAAAATCACTGAAGAACCAAAAAACCTTCAAATCTCACCTCTATCACAATATAAATCCACTTTATAAAATCCATACTCTTCAACCATAACCGCGAACACAAGCTTGAACCGAGGACAAATCGAGCAAACATAAATAAAACGGAAGCAGGAGATGAGAATAACCCGGACGGTGAGGAAATGGTGTCGACGGAGGAGGTTCTTGAGCTACCTTGTTTAGCCTTCACGCGATGACGAAGAGACTATGTTTCTTCTGAGCATCTCATTCAAACTCGATGTGGCTATGTTCAAGAAATTGGAAAACTTTTTATTTACCTTTTTTTTATTTTTTATTTTTTTGTTTTTGTCTTTAATAATATAAATGTATTTTTATGAATACTGTTTTCTGTAAATATATTAATATTTAAATACTGCATATAGTTTTCTTATATGATCTTTAAACATTTTCTTAGAATATTTTTTATATATAAGTTTTTTATTTATACTTTCTTTAAGCTATAGATTTTTATGATTTTTCTTTTAAAAAATTTGGAATTTCATTTCTTTTTTGTTAGAGCTTTGTAAAATATATCTTAGTTTTAAAATTTATTTTCTTTTAGAGTTGGATCTCATTTTTCATTTTTTTTTATTGGACATTTTGTTCCACTTTTTGGTCGATGACGAAGTTTCCGCGGTTTAGCCGCCAAATTATTGGCGTGCAACAAAGGATCCGAGACCATCTTTTTTCTCCGATTTTATTTCGATTATTGGATCGATGAAGTCTTTTATTCGTAAGCGTCGCGTATCGAGGTTGATAACCTTCTCGATTTCAAATCTATGGTGAATGACCATTGGGGTCATTTCCCGTACTTTGGGATCGTGATAGGGCTACCTTCGATTAATCGACATTATGTTTGCGATTAAGACGAGATCCTTCCTTTCATATCCCGTTTCGATTCACTAACCATTGAATTTAATTGCCGTTAAATATTATTGTGGATATTATTGTTATATTATCTTACTATATTATTGTCATTTTATTTATTCATATTATTATTATCATATCTCATTATTCATGGTCATTCACCCATAATCGAAAACACATAATAAATTATCGAAACCGCTAAAAAAGCCGATTTGGTGGACTGTTAGATCTTTGGTCATTTGCAGGTATCCTAATTTTAAGTCGTGACCGACTTTTCTCAAGGCGTAGTTTAGGACACAATGCACACACACGGCTTTCTCTTGGGCTACCTGACAATGAGACCCCTTTGTTTCGTGCAATCCCGTGTAAATTACATGTATCCCTTCCCCATTCCGATGTATGTTTCGCATTTATTTGATTATTAGTTTATCTCCTAGGAGCACCCATAGGGACTAGAGCGGATTCAAACTATTTTCAAACTAATTCTCGATTCATTATCGAGCCATTTTCAAACAACCCGTAAGTCGAGTGCTCATACGCATTCGCCATCAACCTATTACAACTCGACCCTTGATGCGTAAGTCAAGTCGGTCTCTTTTTCAAACAATTTCATTTTCAACACGCTTTGCACGCGATAACAAGTTAAACCCTTGATCCAACGTCAAGCGGATTTTCGAAACAAACTATCAATCAATTAACAACTATTTGATTCTTTTCAAGGTGTAAAAAGTAGGTTCAAGTCTTTGATCTTGCTTTCAGTTGTTTACATACGAGTTGTCTTATTCGGGTGTGAATAATTGACGCCTCTAAATAACATTAACAACTCGACATCGTTCAACTATCTCCAATTCAAACAACTTTCCTTTCACGTTGAAAAAGAGAGTGTTCCAAGTCTTTGGTCCGCTCTCCCGATTATTTGGAGTTTTAGAAGTCTTTTTTAAGCTTCAATTAATCATCATGATTTCAACCTCATCCTTTCAAACACAACTTCTCTTACGATGAAAAAGAGAGCGTTCCAAGTCTTTGGCTCGTCCTCCCGATTATTTTGGTCCGAGAAATCTTTCTTAGGCTAAAGTAATCGTCACCAGTTCAAACACCATTCAAACATAACATTATTATTCAAGATGAAAAAGAGAGTGTTCCAAGTCTTTGGTTCGCTCTCCCGGTTATTTGGGGTCCGAGAAGTCTTTCTTAAGCTTCGAATAATCGTCATTCGTACCCACTTCAATCCAATTCAAACTAGTTTCTTTCGTGGTCGTTACCACGAACTACGACTGCTCTGATTCTTCATTCACCCTTGAATGTAAGATACGTAGGCACAAGATTGCGATGATCTTGGCGAGCACAATCCCCTCCATCTTCCATTTCCCCCATCATTTCTCGTAGTCGAACTACGACGCTCTGATTTCTCATTCTTGTCCGAATGATCATACGTAGGCACAAGGGCCCCAATCCTTGGCGAGCACCCTATCCACTAACCATCCTCTTTCCCCTAGCGTCTTTATCCCTTTATAGTATCCTTTAGCATTTAGTAGCGAGAAGAGAAGAATTAAGTTTAGCTAACATCCATTAACTCGAATTAAGAGGTTCCCGTCAAGTACGACGGACGTGAGGGGTGCTAATACCTTCCCCTCGCGTAACCGACTCCCGAACCCAGGAATATGGTTGCGACGACCGTGTTCCTTCCGCGTTTATGAGGTTTTCTCGATATTTTCCTCTCCCGTTCATTCGGGAAAAATAAAGTTCGGTGGCGACTCTGTCGAACCGCATTTTCCGCGCCTTTTGCGCGAGGGTCGTATGTTCGAAATGAATTTTCGAGGTGCGACAGACAGGAGGCTTTTCCCTTCAGCATTTATTTTGCTGAGGGGGTCGTAGCATTTTGCATGATTGCCTAGCATTTACCCTAAACGCGTAGCGTTTCCACTGCGTGGAGCATTACGCCATTGTCAAAGCATATGCATACAAAACATGAGCTGGGTCGTTACCGTTCTTGTTTTGCAGATGTTCCTCCGCAGAATGGTTTGCTCAAGATGATTCTTGAAATCCCCTGCGAAGTCGAAAGAGTTGGGTTGATCAAGTTGCTGCTTAGAGTCCCCGACAGAGTGTTTACTCAGGATGATTCCTGAAATCTCCAGCAGATTTATTGGTTCAGGATGATTCTTGAAGTCTCCCACGGAGTTATTTGTTCAAGATGATTCTTGATTCCCCCAGCAGAGATGATTCACCCAGAATGATTTCCGGATCCCCCGAAGCAGAGTTACTTGATAGTTCTCCAGAATCCCCAGCGAAGATGTGTCATCCCTAGCAGGTTCCTGAACAGCGAAGTTAAAACTTCCCTCAAAGACTTGATGATTGAAGTCCAACCGTATTAACGAAGCAGTTCTTTCAGCTGATGCGGAGTGCCTGATGATAGAAGTTTGGATATCCTCAATTGGTTCACGACTGACTGAGAATTCTATTCCCGACTTGGTGATAAAGTCCGGCTGATGCCCGAAAATTTCTTTGAATGCCCGATGGCATGATTACCTTGGTTGTTGATCTGATGAGTCCCGAGGAATCCTGAGGCCTGATGGCATGATCGACCGTGTATTACCGGTTACCGTGTGACCAATTCTCCAGCTAGTTGCCGTGCAGCTAATATTTCAGTTTCCAAAGATTTGTTCCCATCAGAGTGTCGTGTACTTGTGCAGTTGGCAAATTTTCGGGCTTGTTGGTATTCAACCGTCTTTTACCTTGATTGGTTGAGAGCCGTTCGCTTCTCACCGAGTCAGGTTCAAGCCGTTTGAATAGGGGCAGCTGTTGCACCCTAAAATTTGCCCAACATTTCTTTACCTAGCTTATGTTTCATTTCATTCACATTAGCATTATCATTTGCATTTCATTGGCATGTATGCAGGAGGTCAAGAGGTATGATTACCAATCAAGGGCTACACAAGAGTTTGAAGCTAGCTAAGAAGGTTATTCAGGTGTTCAAGGGTTGATATCCTTGTCAGAGAAATTAAAAGATCCTCAGAGAGAGTGATTGAAGCCAAGTGTGTAGGTTTCTTAACTTGAGAGTTGTGGGAAGTCATCAGATGATTCTGAAGCCATGAAGTTAGACTTGAGGTCTTGAGAGAGCTCATGAGAAGTGTTGAATATCACTTTGAGGCCTAGACAGGTCATTGTGCAAGATTAAGAAGACTCAGCCATGAGTGGTGTAATTAGGGTTTGACTGGGTCAACCCTAGGTCAACTGATGATTTGGACAAGGTTGAGACCTAATTCAAAGGCCATGTGATCATGGAGTGATGCATTGAGATGTTATAAGGATGATTCCAAGGTAAACACATCATGATTGAGGAGTTTGAGAAGTTTCAAGCTAGGGTTTCTAAGGCTTGACAGTGTAAAATCCCCTAGTTTGACCTCTATCTTCAAGGCAGTCTAGCTTAGGATGTGATTGTTATCTCATCTTGCCCCCAACATGAATGTTGTATAGCTTGCTCTTAACTTTAATTTGAGTACTAGAAGTCCTTGATAGGATTTGTAGAACTCAAGTTATGACTTTGACAAGTTACAGGTCATCTGAGGTATGTGGATTTGGGGGCTTGAAAGTTACCCAACTTGCATCAAACGTTTGCCCAAGAAGGATGATTCCTATGAACTTTTGGTCAACATGAATGTTGTTCCTTATCCTCTTAGATTTCTAGAGAGTACTAGAAGTCCTTGATAGGATTTGTAGAACTCAAGTTATGGCTTTGACAATCCAAGGGCATTTTGGTCATTTGGAGATTACAGGTCATTTCAACCATAAGGCCATAACTCCTATTTCCAAGCTTCAAATGAGAAAATGTTCAACATCAAACTTGTTCAAAATGATATTTTAAGGCTAGTCAAGAGGTCATGAGATGTTGGAAGTGCTTGTAGCTCAAAATTGCAAAAATGACCTAAAATGAGGGTATAAGTTAAATGAACCAAAGTTGGAAATTGATACTTTTGATCTACACATCCAAACCAAGGCATGTAATAGGTCATTTTGACTCTAAAAATAATTTTAAGAACATTGGTTTAGCCACATTTTTTAATTGAGGTTTATTTGTGGACTTGCTTTGGAAAGTAGTTACTTACATCTTAAGTAACATGTGCAAAACTCAAATTCAAGGCATGATCAAGATCCCTTGCAAGCCAAACACTTCCAAAATGTCATGAGGGGAGAAATTGGAAGGAATTGAGATTGGTTTCAAGATGTTTGCAGAGTTGTGCACACCATGGCATATAAGTGAACTTCTCATGTCATGAGAGATTGGATTTCTCATTGGAAGGATCTAGAGGGTTCTAGATCATCCACACATGTTCTATATATTGAGTAGAAGAGGTTCAGATGAAAGGTTGGTGATGATTGAAGGAGAGAGCAGAGATTGAGATTGAGATTTCATTGCTTGCAACTGAATTCGGTTACATCATTTCACTCATTTTCCATCCATTTTCTTGATTGCAATCTCTTCCATGGATGCTAGGGAATGATTCCAGATCATAATCAAAGGGAATTCGTGGCTGATTGGTGTTCTTGAGCTCAGATTTCTCCACCTGCAACTCAGATTCGAATCCAAGAGTTGAAGCCATTTCAATCAATTCTATTGCATACAGAAGCTTGGAAGTGATTCACTGAAGGAGTCTAGAGCATTTGAGGGCTTGATTTGAGGTCTTTCTACTTCTGTTCACGCGAAACTTTCAGGTTGGTAACCTTTGATCTCTGGCTTGTTTTAGGTAGAATCAATAGGAATTAGGATGTTAGATGCATTGTAGAACGGTGTAGGAAGGTTTTCAGATAGTTAATTTGAGAATTAGTGACCAATTAGGGATGTTGCCATTTTCGGTTGAGAATTGGTTATTGCGAATCTTGAGGTTTCAGAGAGAATAAAGGGCATGAATGAATTCGTGAGGAAATTTGGGACAAGTTTCATGTATAGACCACTTGCAATGGAGGATCCTAGAGAGAGTTAGGGTTGGGGACGATGACCGGAGTACCACCGGTGGTGGTCGGAGCTGCGCGCGAGGTTCATAGATTCAAAAGGTTGAAGATGACTTTAGAGCCCTTGGATTTAGGTGGACCTTTGACTGGAGAAGTGATCCAATGGCCACGAATGTGTTTCATTTTGTGAAGGATCTGAGTTTTAATGAAACGCATCGTTTCATTTAGTTGCTGATTTTGGGCTTAGTGAATTGGTTGATACCTGCACCCCCCTCATGGCCCAATCCATGATATGAACTGATTTCCATTTCTATTTGCACCGTGCATTTATTATTTTACTTGGATTTTCTTTAATTTCTTCATTTTATTCATGGTTCTTGATAAAATCATAAAAAAATGGAAAAATGGTCCAATTAATCCCATTCGTTTTGCATTAGATTCATGATAGAATATAGTATTTTTTAGATAAAAAATATTTTCATTTCATGCATTTTCTGATTTTATGGGAATTTTCACATTTTAATTGATATTAAAATAGTCATGTTTGATGCTTGATTTTGTGGAATTTTGTGTGATCATATGATGATGATTTTGATCTTGATTTTTTGTATGTGGCTAGCATAGATATGCATGCTCCCCATAGATTTTTATCACATTTTTGTGATGGACATAGGTGGTAGTTTAGGTTGAAACCTTTAGAAGCTCCATTTTTAGGGTTTATGGTTGATACCTTTGGATTTAGGACTTAATTTTAGGACTTAATAGATGATTTAGTCCCTGGTTTTTGTATGAGGCATTCTTAATTGAATTAGGATCCCTTAGGAATTTTGGTAGAAATTTATAAGATAGTTTACTATTTTTGATTGATTTTAGTTTAGGTGCTAGTTCTAGATGATTCTAAGGCACTAACTCAACTAGATTAACATCTTTAGTTCCCTTAGATTAGGGTTTTGTTTCTCTTGCTCTTGGATGATGATGAAGACAAGTTGAAGATGCATTGGATGGCTTGAAGAGGCTTGGATTTGAAGATCTTCCCTTCTTTTGGTGTAGTTTTGATTAGGTTAAGATTAGGGTTTTGTAGGCAGAGCTTCTAGATAGTTCTCTTCCTTCATAAACATGGATGATGTTGATCACTTCCATTCTTCCCTGTGATGAAAGGTCCCTTTGTAAAGGCCTCATCCCTCCTTTGGTAGGATGTGTGGCTCTTTGCAAATTGGTAGAACCTTTGAGGGTCCCTTTCCCTGATGACAGGATGCTCAGTGGTGACCTTTGGTCCTCACTCTGCCAGTAATCATCCAAACTTTGCTCTTGATAGATGCATCTTTCTCCCTTGATTAGAGGATGGAGTCCCTTGCTTGAAGAAGATTGAAGGATGAATTTGACACTTCCATGTGATTGAAGATTACTTTGGGAAGCTGAGGCTTGTAGAGGAAGAGGAACAAGTTGATACTGGTAAAGCAAAGAGAGCTAAAGCTTGAAGACCAAGTTGATACTTGTGAAGAAGATCCAATGGAGATTGAGTGAAGAGCTGAGGCTTGAAGAATAAAGGATAAGTTGACACTTACATTGATGCATTGAGAGCCTGAAGGAATCAAGTTGACACTTGTAGTTAGGAGTGAAGCCTGAAGGTGGCATTGACTGAAGAACTGAAGCTTGGAGAGGAGAGAACAAGTTGATACTTATGTTTGATGGGTTGAAACCTTGGAGGAGAAAGTTGATACTTTTTATTGAGGATGATAGCCTTGAAGGGTGATTGAAGTCTGAGGACTGAGCTGCTGTCAGAAGATTGCTTTGCTATGAAGTCGTGGGAGTGGTTGATCTGCTTTCTTTTCTTGTCTGTTTTCTTCTCTGTATTGATGTGACTTGTTTGCTTTGCTTGATGCATTAGAATAAGTTAATATTTAGATTGTGTTAAGCTAGGAGCATGATTGCACTAGAGGTTGAGTTGCTCCCTCTGCTTGTATTTTTACTGTATGGCTTTGTTTACGGGTATTCGGTAGAGCCCAGCTCCCTTGCCTATGTGGTTTGTGTCTGCTTGATGGCATATCATTTCATTTCTTCTGTATGATAGCAGTTACTTCTATTTTGCTTGACAGCATGTTACTTCCTCTGTATGATTGCAGTTATTCGTATCTGGCTTGAGGTTGAGATGAGCTTGTGGAGGCTGATGCCCCACACACATTTCCTCCCTCACTTGCATTGCATGCATTTTACAGTCGTTTACTGTTTATTTGTTTACTGTTTAAGCTGATGCTTTATCTGTTTCTATTTATCGTTGACATGATCCCCTAGGAATCTCACTTCCTTTGATAAGGAAGTGATGATTAGAACTTTAGGTTGAAACCTATGCATGATAACTTCTAGGAGTTCCCTGTTTCAAACCTCAACCATAGGATGAATCCTTGGCATGACAACATTAGGACTTGATAGTCTCCTCATAGTTGAACCTGTTCGCTCGCTTCTCATCTCAAAATAAATTAAAGTACAGTAATAAAGGTTAACTGACGTCGTACGTTACGAGCCTTAAGCTATCTGAGAAAGGGTTGTCAGAGAGTTTCTTTTCGACGGCTTGGATGTTTAGTATGGTACCCTTTGGGTGACATGCGACACATTCACTCTCAGGTCATAGTCTCTAGTGCGATATTAGTTGCAAACATCCATAAAAAACAGTTCTTCCGTAAAAGACAGAAAACGAACTTCAAACCTTTTTGCCCCGTGGGCCCGTAATTCAAAGGAAGCTTTTCTGAAGAAAAGAGTGTCGTTAACTCTCAGTTCTACCGCAAACGG
The DNA here is from genome assembly GCA_963859935.3 of Lathyrus sativus. Taxonomy (NCBI): domain Eukaryota; kingdom Viridiplantae; phylum Streptophyta; class Magnoliopsida; order Fabales; family Fabaceae; genus Lathyrus; species Lathyrus sativus. The sequence continues at coordinate 197,051,030 of OZ012737.1, forward strand.
TAACGCTTAAGTCTCCAAGGGTCGAGCTGCGTACATCCAACTGCTGGAACTGTTGGTTAATCCTACTCAATAAAACAGATGAATCTGAATCCCCGTAATCCGTATTATCCCGAACTACGTAAGCTCTGATCTCTCATACTTGTTGAGAGTACGTAGGCACAATACTGACGTATTGGCGAGCCACCTTCCCCGTAACCCTTAGTTAGTCGAACTACGTTGACTCTGATTTCTCATTCTCTGATGAGAATACGTAGGCATAAAGCGCGATGCTTTGCCGAGTCATTTTTCTTTTCTTTTTAAGCCAGCCTTGATAGGTAGATAGTAAAACCAACCCATCAGATAAACACAGCAAGCGTGGATCCCATCGAGTACGATGGACGTGAGGGGTGTTAATACCTTCCCCTTGCGTAACCGACTCCCGAACCCAGACAACGGTGGCGATGACCTTGTCTTATACCTTTTCGTCAGGTTTTTCCGATCGTTTTCTTTCCCGTTCTGAGGGATAAATAACGAAAGGTGGCGACTCTTCTGTTTTGCCGGCACCTTATTTTCGCGGAAGCGACACCATCCACACCAAGCCCAAACCGATCCTCATTGGGTAAAACTCTTGCGTGAACATGATTAGTATCACTATGTTTATTTGTTTTGCAGGTTTGATGTAGCCGCGAAAAGAGAGAGGAGATGATCGAGGGAGTTGCTGGCGGAGATGGAGGATGAGAGAACGGCGAGATCGTGATTTGGGGGGAAAGGGAATCTAGGGTTCCATCTTTTCTTTTTGTTTTCTGTTTGTTTTATTATTGTTGTAATATAATGCTTAATCACACACCATCACCACTGATCACACACAAATCACCCCAATTATCCACTTAACCTTCGTTTAACCCCTTTAAAAAACCTTTATTCTGCCATTAATTTAAATTAATCAGTTAACTCAATCTTTTATTAATTAACCAACTAATAAATTTCTTAATATAATTAACTCTTTTTATTTAATCAGCTTATTCTCTTAATTCAATGTTATTTTATTAATTACTTCATCAATTTAATACCTTGTTATAATATTGTTCATAAAATCCTTTTTTCTAAATAAACTTAATAATAACCACCTTTTTACAATAAGTAATAAAACTAAAAACTGTTTTTCATAATTTTAAAATTAACTTATATTTATTTTATAGTTAATAAAACCTTTTAATAAACCATCATCATTTAATCTATTTTCTATCAATTTAACCAATTTATACCTCTCTTTTAAACTCACTAAAAATATAATAACCTTTTTATTTAATCTAATAACGATAACAAAACCATTTCATTTAATAAATTTATTAACTTTGACCTTTAATCTTATTAACCAAAACTCATTCCATATTAATTTATAGCACCATGTTATTCAAGTTAACTTTTATTTAGATAATATTGACTAAAACATTTTCTTAAAATTCTCTTTATTTAATAATTACTATCTTATTTAGAACTAATAATCAAGGCAACTTTTCCTAAAATCAACTTAACATCGTCTAAAATCAACCTTCCCATTAATTAATTCAGCAATCAATTAAAATCAATCAACATCGTAAAACCATTTCAATTGTGCACACTCACATTCACGACACATGCACCTACACCTTAGCGCTTTCATGCGTGTGTATGGTTTACTTTCCTTGCAATTTAATTCCTCAGCAATTTATATTATCGCACTTACATTTTCCGCATCACATTTCGTCCAAAGGAAGAATCTGCGCATGATCCCAACAATCGTGCGTATGCATTCACATTTGCATCATCCTCCCCTTGATCCTTGATCTCATTCAAGTCGATCTCCTAGAAAAGATCCTACCCCATAGGAAGGACCTTTATCTTACAACATAGACAAAACAATTCAAACAACACAACACAAACAACATTCAAACACATTAGAGAAAGATGTTAATCATCTTAAGTGAGATAGAACCTCCATCCCACAACAATACAATCAACATGTAGGGACTTTGCCTTAAGAGAGATAAAGGTGTACCTCGTTGATCCCTATCCGAGTACGTAAGTCCTTTTCTTAAGACGATGCAAAGACTATTTTCCTACAACCTGTGGCGGTTATATCTCCCCTAAAATGATAAAGCATCTCTTCTCCTAAAAACAATCAATCAACTACCCTAAACCCGTAGGAACTTTGACCACAGTCAAAGAACTCCTCTAACCCTTTAGGGGAACTACATACACTCTGATTCCACTCCCGTAAGGATATGTAGGCATAAGATGCGATATCTTATCGAGTATACTTAGAAATAAACCACTAGGTCTTTCAACCATTAAGCAGATAACCGTAGCAATAAATAAACATAAAACAAGAGGTTCCTGTAGAGTACTACAGAAACTTAGGATGCTAGCACCTTCCCTAAGTTTACCCAACCCCCGAACCTATAACTCTCTAGCTTGCATTTGCATTGCATTGTGGGAATTTCGATCTTTATCCCTTCCTTTGGACAAATCAAAGTTCGGTTGCAAAATGAATTAAAGATTCAAATTAATCAATAGTTTGGTATCCGATTTTTACCGCGACAGAAATGGCGACTTCACTGGGGAATGCCTTAGTGGGTTTCCCTAACTTGTTTACTATGTTTGTTTATGTTTGCCTATTTGCTTATTTGTATAATTGCTCTTGTTTATTCTTTCTGGGTTGATACCTTTGAGTGGTGAGACAAAGTTCTACACCCGAACTTGAGAGAAATTAAGATAAGATGGTGATATATTCGATGAGGCTTATAGGGAGTGAGTCCCGACTAAGCTGGCTCGAGAATCCCGCTTAGTTGAGACCCTTTTGAAAATGGTTCGGTTGAACGAGTTTAGTCGTGAAAACTTTTACTATTCTCAATTGGAGTCCATGATGCTAAGGACCGTAGTTACCTTAACCCCACTTTGGCCTTTATTAGGATGTAGTGCGAGGCTATGAGGGAGTAAGTCCCAAAATAGTGCTACGCGATACTACACTCAAAAGAAGTTCTCTTGAGAATATTATTAACCCCCGAGTTAGTTGGGAAGTTGATAATATCCGAAAGATGGACTAATGACTTTGGGACCTCCTTAGAACCTTGTTTTGCATGTACCATCCACCTCTAGTCCTTGTCCTTTGGGAATGGGTATACCTTTGGCTCCATGCTCGTTGCAAACCTAGGGCCCCCTTGTTTGTTATCCTTGTTTATGTATGTGCTTACTTGTGTTTGTTGCATCCATATATCATCATATTACATTAGGTTTCATGGGATTTCTAGTTTATTTATAAACATTATAGAAACCAATATGGATTACAAAGAAAAAATATTTTGATATATTCTTTTAAGAGTCCTAACTTGGGTGACCTAAGGAAGTTAAGGGCACTACTTGAAGAATCAAGAAAACTCAAAGGAAAAATACAAGAGACTTCCACTGAAGTTCAAAATGCTTTTATTGAAGATCCAATTGAACAAGGGCTTCCTTATATATTTCCCAACAAGGGATAGAGGATTTATTTTCCTCTATCACATTACTCCTTAGAAGACGATTATGGACCACTTATTTTCAAGAATATCCAAGTGGGGGAACAAATCAACAAGCACGATAAAGGACTTCCTTAGGGCTTTCTTAGCTTTTATTTAGCTATTAAGTAAGAACTCTTATAAGAATGTTTCCCTCTAATCCATTATCAAAAAAATAACAAATGAATTTTTTATGGTATTCTGTAACGTTTATAAGGACTTAAGTTCCATGAAATCTTTCATTTTCTGCATTCTGCATTAGCATCCTGCATTTAGCATTTTTGCATGTGTCTCTCCTCTTCTGTGGCTCATTCGGTCTTATGTCTCTGTCTGTCAGCTGACATCTCGACCATCTGACCAAACTTGAAGTACTACCGAAGGATAGTAAAGAGAACGAAGGATATGGATCCCCTAACTGGCTTCAGAGTTGTGACTAATCCGTTATTTGATCTTCCCTCTGACGATAATGTTCAACAAGTAGGAGTTCCTACACAACCTCAGCTTATGCAAGACAACTTGGTTGTTCAAGCTTCCCAACCTATACAGAATGTACCTAATCTTCAGAATGTTCGTACTAAGATGAAGGTGGATGTAATGGAGAAAGAATTTTGTGGTTTCAAAGAACAATTGAAAATGATGAAAGGAGCTGAGGCATATGATCTGGATGCTCGTAACTTATGTTTAGTTCCAGGCGTGATTATTCCTCCAAAGCTCAAGATGCCTGACTTTGAAGTGTACAAGGGTACTGTTTGTCCAAAATACCATTTGACAATGTTTTGTCGAAAGATGGTTGCTTATGTTGACAATGATGAATTGATGATTCACTGCTTTCAAGAAAGCTTATCTGGGGCATCCTTTATATGGTATATGAAGCTACAAAGGAGTCGTATTCAGTCGTGGAGAGATTTAGCTGATGCTTTTGCGAAGCAATACAAATATAATTTAGACGTGGCTCCAGACAGTGATCAACTGATGAGCATGCGTAAGAATAACGATGAATCTTTCAGGGAATATGTTTCTAAGAACACTGCCAGACTCAAATTCATTCACCACTTCAAGAGAAAGAATTAAGCAACATGTTTCTAAGAACACTGCCAGACTCCTATTATGATAGGATGGTGGACGCTGTGCCATCAGATTTCTCTAAAATTATAGAAGTCGGAGTAAACATTGAGAATGCACTCAAAATTGGAAGAATTCAGGATAACTTGAATGGTCAAGCTAATGAAGGTTCAATCAATGATTCCCTAGAGGAAAGAAGCGTTGATGTTAATGCAGTTTGGGATCCCACTCAAATTCTGTCAGATCCGGTTCCAATATCTTATCCTCAACATGAAGCGCCTGTTCAGCGCAAGCAGCCATTACCTCATAAACGAAGGTTGGCTTCTCCAGATCAACATCAAGATCGACAGGTTCGAAGAAGGTTTCAGAATCATAAGGCACCTATGAATATTTCGAAAGAAGAAACTCGCTGGTTCAATCTTATCCCAATGACCTACAGTCAACTATGGTCTTATTTTACTAGAAACTCAGTGATGACACCCAGAAAGACTAGAGTCATGAAGTCTCACCCACCGTGGTTCAACTCGAACGCCAGCTATGAATTTCATGATGGAGTGTTGGGCCATTCGATTGATGAATGCAAAGTTTTTCAAGAGAAAGTCCAAGAAATGATAGATGACGAAGTGCTGACTTTCAGAGGAGAAAGCCCGATCATAAATGGAATACCGTTACGCTGATATAAGTGAAAACTCTAGAAGATATCGAGAAGGGCTTATCAACTATTTACTTCGTTTGCTTATGTGTTTTATTTCTTTGATTAAAAGCATAATTGGCATGTAAGAACATGTTATTCTGAACAAGTAGTGCAATAAGTGTTTGTCTCGAGGAAATCCATTCGTTTCACTCTTAAAATTATTTTTCATAATTTTATAATGCCAACTTTACCCAATTTTTCTCGCTTTGGTGAAGAATTGGAAGGAGGATGACGAATCAAAAACGTAAGGTCTCTCGATGTATGCTTTTGAAAAAACCTACTAATGATGTAAGGCATTTTATTCAAACCTCCAAAACACCACTAGATATAAAGCGGTTAATCCCTCTTTAACCATCTTTCAACCTCATTTTAACCTAGAGAAATTTTCAGTCAGCTGGATTGAGCACCTAAGTTTTCAAAAAAGTGAGCATCTTTCAAAAATGGATGGGTACAAATATACTTTGACCCTTATACCTTTGTTTTACAAATAATATAACCTTCAAAGTCCTAATTGAAGTAAGGTTACTTCGAAAGCATACTCGATGAGATAACGTTTCCTGACTCCTATGAGCTACGCTCAATTTTTTGTTGGCTTTATAAAAATAAATCTATATCCTAACTAGTGGTTTCGACCACAAGTTATTGTGATATCTCTTTTCAAAACTTCAAGACAAACGTGTGTTGCATTAACAGTTTCGAAATTGACACTTCTGACTTGCTAAGTTTGCTTGATATCTTTGAAAGATTATGTGAAGATATCACTGATTGAAATTTGAAGATTCTGTTAACCTGGGGCAAGTTATGTCTAGGTGGTTTATCCTGTGCAAATTATACTTCACCTAAATAAGCTATTTCTGAAGACTCAGTCATAATACCGTCGATCAGGGCCAGTTACGTCGAGATTCGACGAATCTCTCTAGGAGTTTGAAAATAATGGGACGCCATGTTTTCTGTAAAATCCTCTTGGAATGGTCTTCTTCTCATTACCATGTGACTTGGGGCATATGAGAAACGAAGATTATCTTGTCCATATGCAACAACTATCGTTCAAATGGCGACTACCACACAATCTTCAGTACAATTTTTCAGCAATTTCACCACATTCTTCATGTCCCCGATAAATTTTATTTTTGGTGGTCATGACATTCTTCGATAAAGTTTTTCGATGCAGGATTCCTAGTGATTTTCTTAACTTCACTTCCCCAGTGAAGTGCATGGTATCTTAATCCTCAGTGGATCTTCTCCAACTTCACCTTCCTAATGAAGTGGACGTACTTCACTCCCCAGTGGACCTTCTACAGCGTCGACCTTCTCCAGCATGAGTCTTTCCAGTAAGGCGGATATTTATTTTATCCATAAAGTTTCTACAGTTATGAGTTGGATCCACCCCTAGTGGATCTTTATCCTCGTCTTCAGCAGGATAACCTTTCAGATGTTGATCTCTATTCCCCAAGAGAAGAGTTTTGAAGCTATGAAGCAGACTGTGATCCCATATTTGGCTCTCCGTCTATCCCCAGTGGTGCTTCTATCTTCGAAGATTGGTCGAGATGTTTGTCCCGAGATGTTTATTTCATCTCCGGTCACCTCCTTCTGTTTGTCTTGTCAGTATAAGCATACGCATAGCATATAAGTAGATAGCATGGCATGTGCATTCTTGTTTCCTTTGTGTTTGTTTATTCTATCGCTTTGGCTATAAGTTATCCCTAGGTGTTTAGGTGTGTCTTATCCCTCCAAATAGATTCGTCTACTCTAGGCAGAAAGAGCCCAATGTTTCATTTTTTCCCCATGGAGTTCAATCCTCATGGAAGGTGGTTATTTTAGTACAATTCCATTTGAGTTCACACCTCATTAGTTGAGTCTTGCTTGACAGTTTCTCTTCAGTTACTTCCTGAATTGAACTTCGGTCTTTGACAATCACATCATGGACATCTCCAACTTTTAAGCATGGATTAAGTGTGCATTTATTTTGCACCCTATTCCCCAGGAAGAATATTCGTGAAGACAGACATTTTCTTCAATAATAGCATCACAGGATTTTCTTGAACATCTAATTCGGACTAAATAATCTCTTTATTTGAGCAACTCGTTTTGATCAGGACCTTATTCAAAACGACACACGACATTTTCTACAAGACAAATTCATTTACTCTCACTGACTCCTTCAGCATCATCAAAACATCGCTTCATAAATCCATCAGAGAAGCTTACCAAAGACATTACAAGATATCCCTCTTTATTTGAGAGCTTACAGAATATTTTGCAATTACAAAGACACTCAGCATGAACGCATTCCCCAGTGAGTTCATCACACAAGTTTGCTTCCGTCAAGTGACATCTCGCCAAAGAAGTCAAAGAAGTTTATCACAATATTCTCTCTTTATTTGAGAAGACATACTTTACAATTCAACCGGCTCACATCTCCCCGAAGATCCCCGGTAAAGCTTTACAACTACATCTACAATTACATTTACAAATTACATCTACAACAACAGAGCATATTACAGATTACATCAACAACATTTACAACCTACAAGTTCTACAACAAACTACATCTACAGTCTACAACGACATCTACAGTTTACAAAAATTTACAACCCCCTGTGAAGATGCTCTCACGAGTTTTCATCATTTTGGGGAGAGACTGAGACCAACTCATAGCATCCAGACTATGACGCTCGGGGAAGTTCTACAACAGAGACTGAGACCAGCTCATAGCATCCAGACTATGACGCTCGGGGAAGTTCTACAACAGAGACTGAGACCAGCTCATAGCATCCAGACTATGACGCTCGGGGAAGTTCTACAACAGAGACTGAGACCAGCTCATAGCATCCATACTATGACGCTTGGGGAAGTTCTACAACAGAGACTGAGACCAACTCATAGCATCCAGACTATGACGCTCGGGGAATTTCTACAACAGAGACTGAGACCAGCTCATAGCATCCAGACTATGATGCTCGGGGAAGTTCTACAACAGAGACTGAGACCAACTCATGATTCCCATATCATGACGCTCGGGGAAGTTCTACAATGACAATAACATTTACAACGACATTTACATCTACATCTACAAACTACAGTGATTCTACCATCTACAAAATTTTGACGTTTTCAGGCAGAGACTGAGACCATCTCGTGGTACCCTTATCATGACGCTCGGGGAAGTTATACATTTTACTATTTAAAGTTGAGAAAAGAAAGAAAAGAGTACAAATAAGGTTGAACCATCGACTCAATTCATTTGGATTATTACCAACCACTACATTATGGTAATAAGTTTCTCACCTATTGTCTAAGTCACCATACCCTCGGTGTATGTGCCATCGTTATACTTTGGTGATCCCCCTATTGGTGGTTGTTTACCATCCTCGTGGAGTCTCCTTTTGTTAGGCTTGTTTTTCCGGGTGTCGTGTCTAGTTTCTCCCCTGCGGCACCATTTTTCCACAGGGTCCTTTGTCTCGCATCTCATGTCATTGCATATCATTTGCATTCGGTGGCTTCATAGGGCCAAAAATTCGTGCAATGTTTGTATTTAAGTCCCTCCTATCTCGTCGAGACGGAGATTTCCACCTCCATATCTCCAAGTAGAAGTAACTTATATAGGGGCATCTGTTGCACCCTAATTTTTGACCATGAGATCCCACCTCTTCTTGCATTCTCATGTGTTATTTGCTTTTTTTTTGTATTTAATATTTATGTGACTAACCAATTTTTGTGCAAACGCAGTAATATCGAGTGGAGATAGTGTTCATTCCCATAGTCAATCATCATGTATAGCTAACCATTTAACCCACCTGTTTGTTTATTGCGTGAAAGATAGGCTACTGCTGGAAGTTCAGGGAATCACAAAGTGATACGTATAAGGACCTATTATTCAAGGGTTGGGGTTTATGCCATCTTGTTGTTAAGGGTTGTCTACCTTTGTTCAATACAATCATTGAATTCCATACTAGAGATCTATGAAACAAAATTCAAGATTCATCCACTGTGCCCATGAAGAGAAGAGAATTCAAAATCAAGTTTTGGTTCGATTTGAAATATTCACAAAATTCATGACAAGAGGTTGCATCTTGGAAATTCACCAAGATAGGATTAATGTGGAAGGTTGTTAACAGCCTAAATTTAAAGGATCAACCATGGAATTTCAAGATTCAAGGCATGAGAAACATGGTATACTTAAGTCATGGAATTAAGGGGATTTACATGTATTTTGAATCAAGATCCAAATTCAAGAGATTCCAAGGTCACGAACTTTAAATTTACAATAAGAAGATTATTTGGAATGAGCAAAACACAAATACATCATCGTTCAATAGTTTTTCTACAAAAGGATAATTTTCCATACATCTATCAAGTTTAAGATAAAGTGTCTAAGATTCATAAGATGCCAAGTTACAAAGGGTCTATCCATTATCATCTACTGAATTTTATGTTAATCCTATTGAACAGTTTGAAGTTACATTTATCTCAAGATCCAAATATAGATTTCTGAAGAGTATAACTTGCGAACAACTTCAAATTCAGTGCTCTGCTCCGGTGCTATTTCATGTGTCCTGCGACACCACCGCCGGCGTCATCAAGCTGCGCCAAGCGAACTCCATGATACCGCCACTGCAAGACGATTTATTTAAAAGCCTGCAAATCAAGAAATCACACATAGCAGGCACCAGGGGTACACGAATAAACCGTACGCAGTATTCACAAAGAAAAGAATTCATGAACATATAACGCAGAACACCATGATACACAAAGAATTGGGACCAGCGCCGGCATCATAGCATAACACACATTACACAACAATTATAAAAGCAAACATGCACGCATAACACAAGCTACGACATAGCAGCAACTAAATTTGAACCAACGCCACATACACATTAGAAAATAACACAAAATGACTACAACAAACAAAATGCAATGACAACGTAATACCACAGTAGCGCAACGAATGGTCAGTTGTCATGCTGCTACACCAGAAAATAAGCTGAGGGTTATTTACAAGAAATTATACAACCGAAGATCGTCGTTCCGTCGCTCTCATGGCTCCAGCCAACCTTGCAGCTCCTTTCCAAACCAAGTGATTAATAAATTCTCATCTTTATCCTGTCCTGCCAACAGAATTTGTAAGGTTAATAATGCAATGCCACGATTCAAACATCAAGGCACCATGCTATTAATGCTAAAACAATTCAAAGTACCCAACCTGTTATGAAAACACCTTTCGACAAGAAGAGGGAGAATGATGAGGATCAACAACTGAAGCGGCAGAGAGATATATTGAAGCTATTGACAGAACAATTTGTAACGATGATGATGAAACTACGACTACCGGAGAAATTACTAGTGAAATAAAGAATATTATTACCGTACGAGACACCGTAGCTGATTACAGTCTTGAGAATCATATTGGTGATGGTGCTATTGGTGTTGTCGTGTTGCCTGATTCTCTTGACCTTGTTGTGGGTGGTGATCCATACTTCAACAAGTTGATCTGTATTCTTGCCACTGGATGCATGAGTCAGGCGGTTTATTTTTGTAGTATATCATCATTATGGGCTTGCGACACCTTTATATACCCATCTCACTTCACCTATAAGAAGATATGCAGATGTCATTGTACACAGGCTACTTGCTACTTCTTTAGGAATATCCAAGTTGCCATCTGTATTTCAAGACAGGCTGCAGCTCACTAGTACTGCAGACAATTTAAAATTATAGGCACAGGAATGCTCAGATAGCAGGGCAGACATCTGTAGAGCTGCATACTCTCATTTATTTCCGGAAAAGGCCAACAGATACGGAGGCTAGGATAGTAAAGATAAGACCTAATGAGCTTTTTGTGTTTGTCCCCAAATACGGTATCGAAGGCCCTGTATATTAGACAACAAGAGCAAAAGATTAAAGGATTGATGGTAACATTTCATACAGCATTTTGCAGACAGTACAAATTCACATGGAGGTTGTGGAACCTTAGCCTAACCAGCCAAAACTTCAGCTTACTCTCATCTAGAGACATATGAGCATTGAACAAGAAGCGTGCTGTGAAATTTACCTCTTATTCATATTGCTAGCCGCATTTCAACACCTAGAGATGTCTGACATTGGAATTGACTGGGATGAATGTTTTGTTGGAAGGGAAAGAGAGACCAACAAATCTCGCTCTTCTTCACTCATGCCATATTGCACAGAGTCCATGAAACATCGTTCAAATTAGCACTCTTTGTCACCGCCAGCATTTTCGTGTAAACCTCCATCAAAGAGCGGATGAAACTCTGGACTCACCATGTCTCGCCGCACCCCAACGTATCAAGTTTGTTTCTTCTCTGGACCGCCCAATTTCTTCCCAGGCCCAAGACACATTGTTTTCTACACCTACAAACACAAATCCGAAATTAGCAAAATCAGAGAATATTCCACAAAGACTCAAAGAATATCCAAATCCAGACTTTGAACATTTAACGAAATTGATATTCCCAAATCAGAGATGAGATTTTCGTTGAAACGAGAAGGGAAAGTTTTCAAATCTACCATAGACCAAATAGGAAGGTTCAATCAGCATTCAAAATTATCATTCATTACTCATTCGAAATCGTTTCCACTCAAGAGCCTATATAAGGAGGCTAGTAGAAGAGGAATAGATCCAGATGAAAAAAAATTGCCTATCATACTAAACCGAAACCGTCACAAAAACCATAAAATTTCATAACCCAAAGAAGAATACTTATCCGTTCTAAAGCTCGAAGAAAGCCGTCGAGAGCTTCATCGCAAGCACATCGCCGTCGTCCGCACCAAGCCCAAACCGATCCTCATTGGGTAAAACTCTTGCGTGAACATGATTAGTATCACTATGTTTATTTGTTTTGCAGGTTTGATGTAGCCGCGAAAAGAGAGAGGAGATGATCGAGGGAGTTGCGAGCGGAGATGGAGGATGAGAGAACGGCGAGATCGTGATTTGAGGGGAAAGGGAATCTAGGGTTCCATCCTTTCTTTTTGTTTTCTGTTTGTTTTATTATTGTTGTAATATAATGCTTAATCACACACCATCACCACTGATCTCACACAAATCACCCCAATTATCCACTTAACCTTCGTTTAACCCCTTTAAAAAACCTTTATTCTGCCATTAATTTAAATTAATCAGTTAACTCAATCTTTTATTAATTAACCAACTAATAAATTTCTTAATATAATTAACTCTTTTTATTTAATCAGCTTATTCTCTTAATTCAATGTTATTTTATTAATTACTTCATCAATTTAATACCTTGTTATAATATTGTTCATAAAATCCTTTTTTCTAAATAAACTTAATAATAACCACCTTCTTACAATAAGTAATAAAACTAAAAACCGTTTTTCATAATTTTAAAATTAACTTATATTTATTTTATAGTTAATAAAACCTTTTAATAAACCATCATCATTTAATCTATTTTCTATCAATTTAACCAATTTATACCTCTCTTTTAAACTCACTAAAAGTATAATAACCTTTTTATTTAATCTAATAACGATAACAAAACCATTTCATTTAATAAATTTATTAACTTTGACCTTTAATCTTATTAACCAAAACTCATTCCATATTAATTTATAGTACCATGTTATTCAAGTTAACTTTTATTTAGATAATATTGACTAAAACATTTTCTTAAAATTCTCTTTATTTAATAATTACTATCTTATTTACAACTAATAATCAAGGCAACTTTTCCTAAAATCAACTTAACATCGTCTAAAATCAACCTTCCCATTAATTAATTCAGCAATCAATTAAAATCAATCAACATCGTAAAACCATTTCAATTGTGCACACTCACATTCACGACACATGCACCTACACATTAGCGCTTTCATGCATGTGTATGGTTTACTTTCCTTGCAATTTAATTCCTCAGCAATTTATATCATCGCACTTACATTTTCCGCATGGCATTCCGTCCAAAGGAAGAATCTGCGCATGATCTCAACAATCGTGCGTATGCATTCACATTTGCATCATCCTCCCCTTGATCCTTGATCTCATTCAAGTCGATCTCCTAGAAAAGATCCTACCCCATAGGAAGGACCTTTATCTTACAACATAGACAAAACAATTCAAACAACACAACACAAACAACATTCAAACACATTAGAGAAAGATGTTAATCATCTTAAGTGAGATAGAACCTCCACCCCACAACAATACAATCAACATGTAGGGACTTTGCCTTAAGAGAGATAAAGGTGTACCTCGTTGATCCCTATCGAGTACGTAAGTCCTTTTCTTAAGACGATGCAAAGAATATTTTCCTACAACCTGTGGCGGTTATATCTCCCCTAAAATGATAAAGCATCTCTTCTCCTAAAAACAATCAACCAACTACCCTAAACCCGTAGGAACTTTGACCACAGTCAAAGAACTCCTCTAACCCTTTAGGGGAACTACATACACTCTGATTCCACTCCCATAAGGATATGTAGGCATAAGATGCGATATCTTATCGAGTATACTTAGAAATAAACCACTAGGTCTTTCAACCATTGAGCAGATAACCGTAGCAATAAATAAACATAAAACAAGAGGTTCCTGTAGAGTACTACAGAAACTTAGGATGCTAGCACCTTCCCTAAGTTTAACCAACCCCCGAACCTATAACTCTCTAGCTTGCATTTGCATTGCACTGTGGGAATTTCGATCTTTATCCCTTCCTTTGGACAAATCAAAGTTCGGTTGCAAAATGAATTAAAGATTCAAACTAATCAATAGTTTGGTATCCGATTTTCATCGCGACAGAAATGGCGACTTCACTGGGGAATGCCTTAGTGGGTTTCCCTAACTTGTTTATTATGTTTGTTTATGTTTGCCTATTTGCTTATTTGTATAATTGCTCTTGTTTATTCTTTCTGGGTTGATACCTTTGAGTGGTGAGACAAAGTTCTACACCCGAACTTGAGAGAAATTAAGATAAGATGGTGATATATTCGATGAGGCTTATAGGGAGTGAGTCCCGACTAAGCTGGCTCGAGAATCCCGCTTAGTTGAGACCCTTTTGAAAATGGTTCGGTTGAACGAGTTTAGTCGTGAAAACTTTTACTATTCTCAATTGGAGTCCATGATGCTAAGGACCGTAGTTACCTTAACCCCACTTTGGCCTTTATTAGGACGTAGTGCGTGGCTATGAGGGAGTAAGTCCCAAAATAGTGCTACGCGATGCTACACTCAAAAGAAGTTCTCTTGAGAATATTATTAACCCCCGAGTTAGTTGGGAAGTTGATAATATCCGAAAGATGGACTAATGACTTTGGGACCTCCTTAGAACCTTGTTCTGCATGTACCATCCACCTCTAGTCCTTGTCCTTTGGGAATGGGTATACCTTTGGCTCCATGCTCGTTGCAAACCTAGGGCCCCCCTTGTTTGTTATCCTTGTTTATGTATGTGCTTACTTGTGTTTGTTGCATCCATATAACATCATATTACATTAGGTTTCATGGGATTTCTAGTTTATTTATAAACATTATAGAAACCAATATGGATTACAAAGAAAAAATATTTTGATATATTCTTTTAAGAGTCCTAACTTGGGTGACCTAAGGAAGTTAAGGGCACTACTTGAAGAATCAAGAAAACTCAAAGGACAAATACAAGAGACTTCTACTGAAGTTCAAAATGCTTTTATTGAAGATCCAAGTGAACAAGGGCTTCCTTATATATTTCCCAACAAGGGATAGAGGATTTATTTTCCTCTATCACATTACTCCTTAGAAGACGATTTTGGACCACTTATTTTCAAGAATATCCAAGTGGAAGAACAAATCAACAAGCACGATAAAGTACTTCTTTAGGGCTTTCTTAGCTTTTATTTAGCTATTAAGTAAGAACTCTTATAAGAATGTTTCCCTCTAATCCATTATCAAAAAAAATAACAAATGAAAGAGATAAAACTCATCTGGTTAATCCTCAGTTAACTGTGAAATTGAATGAGATAAAACTCAATTCCAAGTCTCTATGGTCATGGGATGTTGTGTTAAGATGTCTAATATACCATTTCAAGATCAATTCATCAAGAATCAAGAGTGTGAGAAGTTACCAAATTAGGGTTCTCAGTGTAAAATCCCCTATTTAGTCCCTAACTTCAAGACCACCTTTCTGAAGAATAGAAGTCTCATCTCATCTTGACCCCAACATGAAACTTATAGAGCATGTTCTTAGATTTCGTTTGAGTACTAGAAGTCATTCATCTGATTTCTAGAACTCAAGTTATGATGCTGACAAGTTACAGGTCCTCAGATGAATGTGGTTTTGGTCAACAAAAGTCAACCAACTTCCAACTCATTTTTACCTAGAAGGATGTTTCTCCTCAACTTTTGATGAACATGAAAGTTGTTCCTCATGTTCTTATCTTTCCAAAGACTACTAGAAGTCTTTCATCTGATTTGTAGAACTCAAGTTATGAGGCTTTCAAGTCAGGGGTATTTTGGGAAAGTAAGATTACAGGTCATTTTATTATAGGTCCATTTCACAACCTTACACACTTCAAATGAAAATCTTTTCAACATGAAACTTGCTCCAAATGGGGTCAATTGCTCAACCAAACATCAAGGAATCATGGAATGGATTTGGATTGAAGGATTGGTGTGAAACTTCCATGGAAAAAGCCTTAAAAGTCAAAAATCCAAATTAATTCAAAATGCACCATTTCAAGACATATTTGGGAATATTTTGAGCACAAAATACATTCTAAAAACAATGGAATTCATGGATTTGAATTTTGAGCCATAATAACACATCATATTTCATGTTGCTTAAGCTTGAATAAACACATGCTATATTCACCATTAAGATCAAACAAGGAGCCAATCCCAACCATTGAGATTCCCTACACCCCAAGCAACTGATTTAAGCCAATTTGAAGCTGTTTTGGAGCAAAATTCATGCACATGGCCAAGCTTGAAAACTCAAAAATCATGGATTGCAATTGGGCTGTAGAGGCTATGATTGGGTTCCAAAGCAATTAAGATCCACCATATATAAGATTTCCATCATGTACAAAGCTTCAGGAGGGAAATTGGATGAGAATTGCTCAAGAACTTGTGTGGAAAAGTGAGAGAAATTGGAAATACGAATTTGGAGATTTACTGCATTTCAATCCAAATCAAGCATTCAAATAGCTTCAGTGAAGATCATGGAGTGATTCGGGTCGGTTTTCTTCAAGCTTCAACACCATTTCAAGGCCCAGTGGAGGCTCTCCTCTAGGTAAACTCCAAATCAACTTTTCTCTCTGTTTATGATGCCATTGCTTGCCATTTTTGCATATTCGTGACCTATGAACATTGTAGATCATTTCTGGTATGATTTGATGGTGGTTCATGTTGATTTTTGTTTTGAGCATGAGACTTGTTGTTTGCATTTTGGCTTATTCTTGAGGTTTCATGCTTGATGAATCATGGATTTTAACTCTATGTAATGTGTAGATGATTTCTGGGTTCATTTGTTTGCTGATTGAGAACTTTTCAGTTTGAGCATGTTTTCTATTTTCCTTCGATTTGGTTTGTACATGCGTGATAAGTGAAAATTGATGGCATACTCAGACTCTACGTGATGAGTAGATGAATTTTGGTTATTGATTTGTGGATTTTGGTTGAGTTTTGCTTCATCTGCGTTTCCATGGTGCCCGGTCTTGAGGAAGAAGATGACTAGAGATGAATTCCGGCCACCGTCTGGTTCTTGCTTGTTTTTTGTGTTAGGGATGATGAGATGGCGTGCTACAGATCTTTGGATCTGCTTACTTTTTATTCCAACGCACGAGATTAAGACTCACTGTGAGTCTCGTTTGACCTCACCTCACCAAATCCTTAAGTGAAACGTTGTGTTTCACATATGTGCAGCGTGAGCCTTTTGATGTGCATACTAGTTTCATCTAATGGCTATTGTTGTGGACCACCATACGCTTGTGTTGACTGCACCATACCCCAACCAGTCTGACTTTCAACGCCCTTTTGGACCTGGGCTTGTCACTTGCTGCTTGCACCCCCATTTGAGCCTAGTTTGTTTTTTAACATGTTTTAATTACTATCTGCACCGCGCCTTTATACTTTTTATTTTATTTTCCTTTTTTATTTTGTTTTAAATCTATTTAGGTTTAATTCAATTAAAAATAGTTCTAATGGTACAAAAATTCCACAAAAATATTTTTTATACACTTTGAAATGTCCTTTATTTTTAGGAGTTTTTTATTTGATTTTTTGATTTTATTTTCAATTAAAAATGGAATTAAACATTGGAAGTGTTTTATTTGGATTCAATCCTGACATGTTTTGTTCTTGGTTTTGTTTCTCTCATTTCTTTTTGATCCAATGACTAAAATTAAATCCTCATATCCATGATGAGTTGATTAAATTTTGAGGACCATTTTGCCCCTGGTTGGTTGACTTTAGGATTGACTTTTGGTGCTTTTCTTTTGACCCTCGATTCTCCCATTTCAATGTGGTATATCTTGAATTTTATTTTCTTTTGATGGTGCTTTGAGGGGATATTTGCTTTGATCTTTTGGCCTCTGTTTGCCAACATGTTTGTGAGTCTCTTGCATTTTTATTTGGTCATTTTTGAGCCTTTTTCCTAATTTTGAGATGACTTGCAAGTCAAGTCATTTCCTAGGGTGGCTCATACAAGTGTATGACCTAGTTTGAGTTGGATATGACCTTTATGGATCCAATAAGCTCTCAACTCCTTTTGTTTCATATATTAGACATGTTGAGCTTGCTGTATGTTCATTTTTAGGTCAAAATTGTGTTCATTGCTTGTTGTTTTGTGCCTTCCTTTTGTTGTTTCCATTTAGGGTTTCCATATGTCTTATGTTTGCATTGTTTGTGTGGTATCTCTTATTGTGTGGTTTCTTTTATGCATTTCTTCTCATCCTTTCTTCTTTGTATTTCCCATAAACATGCTTGGTTGAGATGAGCTTGTGGAGGCTACTGCCCCACACTATTTTCCTCCCACTTTCATTCTACTTGTGCATAATATGTTTGCATTTTCATTTGCATGTTATTTCTTCTTCTTCTTTGGTTCTTCTTTGCCATGTTCCCCATAAGTTCTCTAACCTCTTGAGGTTATGATAGACATTAGGTGCCTAACCATGCATGATAACATTAGGTAGTTCCCTTTTGAATCTCAATCTTAGGATCACCATTGCATGATAACTTTAGGTTTGTGTTGGTCCCCCATTAGTGTCCTTTCTTCTCTTCTCATCTTCGAACATTCATAAAACACTTAATAAGGAATGAAAAATGTTGTACGCTACAAGCCTTAAGATATTTGGGAAATGATGATTGGGTGGTTGCCTCTCAATTGTCCAGAATGTTAGTATATATCCTTTGGACGATATGCAACGCATTCGCTCCTGAGTCATAGTCTTTAGTGCAACATGAGTTACAAGTCGAGTTCAAAACACTTCTTCTCTAAAAAGCACAAAAACACTTCAAACCTTTTTCATCCTTCGAGATCTTAATCAAGAAAATCTTTTCAGATAAAAAGAGTGTCGTTAACTCTTAGTTCTGCAAACGGTAATGCCTAAGTCTCCAATGGTCGAGCTGCATACTCCAACTGCTAGAACTGATTGTTAACCCTACTCGGGCCTAAAAAACTTTTGAACCAGCCTGTGGTCTTTTTTTAGCCCGAACTACGTTTGCTCTGATCTTTCATACCAGATGAAAGTACGTAGGCACAAGACGCGATGTCTTGGAGAGCAACCTTCCCCTCCTTTTCCCCGTAGTTAGTCGAACTACTTTGACTCTGATTTCTCGTTCCAGACGGGAATACGTATGCCCATAGCAGCGATGCTATGTCGAGTCCTCCTTTTTCTTTTCTTTTGTCCCTTGGCCTTTAGCTAGATAAATTGATCACCTTTTTAGATAGACAACAATGCATGGATCCCGTCGAGTACGACGGACGTGAGGGGTGCTAATACCTTCCCCTTGCGTAACTGACTCCCGAATCCAGACATGGTTGTGATTACCTTGTCTTTCTCCTTTTTCGTCAGGTTTTTCCGATCGTTTCCTTTCGCTCTCTTTGGGATAAATAATGAAAGGTGGCGACTCTTCTGTTTTTTCGCCGGGTGTTTTTCGCAGTTGCGACAGCTGGCGACTCTGCTGGGGAATCTGGTTCCCTATGCGAGTCAATTCTAGCGCTTGTTTGTTTATCTTTGGGTGTTGTACATGTGTGCTATATTTACTTTCGCATTTTACTTTCCCGCATTTATTTTCCGCATCATATATCATTTTTGCTGTGCTGTGGGGATGGGAAGTTATGATGAGTGATAAGCCAGACCTGGGTTGAGTACAAATATAGCATTAGAAGCGGAGAGTAGTGGTGAACCTGTATGTTTGGCACGCACTAGTTCCCACGAAATTTGCACTCAGACGAGATCTTCTTTGATGACTTTCTTTCCAGCCCAGTGGGCCGTTGAGAGAATTTCAGATCTGAGGGTTGTCGACTCTGGGAACCGATCATTTGTGAGTCAGCTAAGTGAGGCCTCTTCGAGAGAGGGTGATGCTAAACCAGAAATGGTGAACGTATCATTATTTCTTGAAAGTCTGTGATGCTGACAAACGCATAGGATGCCATACCTTATTAGTGAATAGGTCCATACCTGTGAGCGGGACTGGGGTTATGCATGAAACTTTTACCTTCAAATTACCCAGTTTTTCTCTATAGTTTGAATCTGAATTATTGGTATCAGTTGGTTTCTATCGGAGCAGTGCTATGTTCTTGCTGAAGCAGGGCTCTGATCTTTCTCAGGCTACAGCAAAGCAGTCTTGATCCCTTGTGTGTGCATTAGCATTTTGCATTTTTTTCATTGCATTTGCATTTCATTTTTGTATATCCATCCTCAGCCGGAACATGGAGCTTACCCATCTTTTGTCTGCTTCGTCAGTTGATTTCCCGACATTCGCATTGGACTTGAGTTAGCTTCTAGAAAGATCATGAACTCAGGAGAGCAGAATTTGGTTGTTACAAGGGTAGAGTTTGAGTTGATGAAGAATTAGTTGAGTCAACTCGTGGAAGCCATGACAGCTATGACTAGAGGAGAGGCCGGTATTCAGAGGACTCTAGTGAACAATGTTGCTCAAACTCAGCCTGTGCCGGTTCCTGTTGAAGAGCATCCCATTGCCAGAGACAGAGATTCATCTTCTCTTCATGACACAGAATATCAGAGTTTCACTTTCCCTGTGCCAGATTCTCAAAGGACTGTTCCAAAGGCTAATGTTGAAGACTTGCAGACTATTGAGTTTATGAGAAAATGTCATTTGTTGAACGAAAAGCTTAAGGCCTTGATGAGTCAGGATACTCTTAATTTGAGTGTTGCGAGCATGTGTCTGGTGCCCGGTCTTGTGATGCCTCCGAAGTTCAAAATGCCAAATTTTGAGAAGTTCAAAGGGGATAGTTGTCCGAAGCAGCATCTGGTAATGTTCTGCAGGAAAATGACCTCACATGTCCACAATGATCAGCTTATGATTCACTATTTTCAGGACAGTCTGAGTGGAGCATTGTTGAATTGGTATATGCAGTTGGAAAGTAGTTACATCAGATCATGGTCGGATTTAGCCAATGCCTTTGTGAAGCAATACAACTACAATCTCAACATGGCTCCTAGTCGCGTGCAGTTACAAGAATTATCCCAGGCGGACAATGAATCCTTCAGAGGGTATGTGCAGAGATGGAGAGAGTTAGCTGCTTATGTTCAACCTCCACTTCAGGACAGAGAGTTGATTGATATATTCCTGAGTACCTTGAAAGGCCATTACTTTGACAAGTTGATCAGTGGTGGAATGTCAAACTTTGCTGACTTGGTGATATTGGGTGAGCGTATTGAGAGTGGACTCAAGAGCGGAAAGATTTGAAACATCCCTTACGTCTCAGTTGAGGAGAATGAATCAGTTGTCAGTTCTTAGGAAGAATGGGAAAGAGGAAGTGATATTCTTTCAGAATCTCCTGTATCTCAAGTTTAATTTTCAGATACCTCGAGTGTTCAGAGTCAGCAGTATGTTGGGTCTGTGTATCAGGTATCTGTTTCCTGACAGAGTCAACGGTCTTACCATCGTCAACCGCGTCAGCACGCTAGACGAAGACCCAGGAAACCAGAAAGGCATTTTACTTAGTTTCCGGTATCGTACAGTCAGTTGTTTCCAGATTTGATCAGAGGTGGTTTGATAGTACCGAAGAAGATTAATCCAGAGATTCCGCCAGGCTTCGATGTCAGCGCCCGCTGTGAGTACCATGCTGGGGCACAAGGGCATTCAGCTGAAAATTGTAAGGTGCTTAGAAGCTAGATTCAGGCTTTGCTGGATTCCAACAGGATCTCAGTCACGTTCCAGGGGGTTCAAATCAATGATCCTCTTTTATCTAGTCAAGCGGGTGTATTAGTTCATGTTATGGAGGAATTCACTGAGAGTACTTGTTCAGAAGAGTATCAAACTAAAGACTCATTTGAGGGCTGTATCCCTGTGTAGCATTTGTTCATTACTGTATGCTGACCATCGCCAGACTTGTTGGTCAAGGTCACTCTGTTTATATTCAGTTACTCCTGTGTGATATATGTGTGATGGTTATCCCTGATTGGATCTTGGGTCCTTTTTTGCCTTGGTGCTATTCTGAGGTTTCCCTGTTGCATACTTGTCTGCATCTTGCATATTATTATTTTTGTTTAACAGGTACCTCGGAGCTGTTAATCTGACTTCATGTACTTCAATAGTTTGTTGCAGGTTATACAATCAGATACAGGAATTCCTGCAAAGTTATGGAGCAAGTTCAAGCAGAGTTGAGAGAAGTCAAGAGCCAGATGGGGCAGTTCATTGCGGACATGCAATCATTGCGCTTGGATCAGAATGCGCTCAAAGAGGAAAACCAGCAGTTGAAAACTCAGGTGGGCTTAATCATGGAAGTGATAAGGAACATGCTCAAAAAAGAAGGTGATCAAGTGCCTGAGGCTGCAGCAAAGATGCATGCACCACTTCTGTCTGTGGAACCTATCCCAGAGCGCAATGTGTGTCAGAGATCTTTTGCACAACCGGAGGTTCCGAAGTTCCCGTGGCATCAGATGCGTCTCATTTCTCAGGAGAATCTCAGGATTAGAAGATATGATCAAAGTACAAAATCTCAAGATAGAATCTTCGATCAGATCCCCATGGATTATGCTCAGTTGGTGCAACTCTTGCTCCAACTTCAGTTGGTTAAGCCTCGGACTTTGGCTCCACTTACTGGCCAACCACCACCGGGCTTTGATATCAATGCTTATTGTAATTTCCACTCTGGGGGACAGGCGCACAACATCGCGAACTGTAAAGCTTTTAAGCATAAGGTTCAGGACCTGATTGATTCAAAGACAATTGAATTCACGCCGAGCGGCATGAAGGTATTAGGAGAATTTGCTCCCTGTCGTGAAAAAGAAATGGATACTCATATTCCCATTCCTAAAGCTGCAGTAGGTCAAGAGTATATCCTACAATATTTGGTGTCAGAATCCCCCTGCCCATAGTTGTTGCCTGTTCCTGGATCAAGTTTAAGGATGAAAGCGCATGGACAGAGAGAGTCCTCAAGAGTCCAAACCCAGTCGCCGGAAGTTTTTGCTGTTTAGAGACCACGACCTTTTGGGTCTTTGCAGCAAAGCTATCAGTACCAGAATCAGAGTGGGCCTCACAACAATCTGAAAAGAAGGAATGCTTCTCTGCGTCCAATGCCTATGTCATATCGCTCGTCTGATTGAGTTTGAAGACTTCAAGGGTTGCATCTCCCTAAGCAGCTAATCAGTGTGAAACCTCAGTTCCCAGAAGCTGGCCATTTTCGTTTTATCCTGTTATTTCTTTATGTTTGTATTTTCTCTCCTGTTTAAAGTGCAATCTCATTTGTAAAACTTGTTGTTTACGATTGATATTAATGAAATGAATATGCATGTTTTGATTTAATCCATTCTTGTTCACTAACTGCTTTTTACAGATGTTATACGCTTGTTTAAGCGGAGTCCGGGGAGGATGACGAAGTTTAAAGACGCGCAAGCTTCCGATTGTATGCTTTTGAAATAGAACCTGCTGATGATGTACATGCATTGTTTCAAATTCCCAAACACCGGAGATATAAGGATGATAATCCCTTGTCAACCCCTTTGAGCCTCGTAGTAGGAGTTTCTTTCTGAAAACGAAAAACCATAAATCTTAACCTGGGGCGGGGTAGGTGTCAGTTAATTTGACCGAATATCCAAATTGCAATAGGAGTGTTCTCGTTCGAGGATCAATCACACCTGTATAGGTCATGCCTAAAAAACCACAATGGTTATTCATTGCCGACCAAGGAGTGAAACAGTCACAATCTCTTCAACAAGTCAGACAAGTCGGTGTCACACGGTTTGTTCAACAAAAAAAAAGAAGAAAAAGCCCGCTAAGTTGAATATTGAAAACAAGCGACTTAGGCAAAAATGAGGGCATCCCGCTGGACTTCGAAATCAAAAGAAGCTCAAAAGAGCCAGTCCAGGCAAAAGTTAGGGGAAAAAATGAATGATGATGAAAAACAAGTCGTGTGATTCAAGCACCAAAGACGAAAAATGAGTGACTGTCGCTCCAAAAAACTTGCAGTTTCCTGAACCGTCACTCCTGTCATTCAATCTCTGAGAGGTGAGCGCTAGTGTCAAATTAGCTGAATATAGGATTGGAGAACATCACGGAGAATGGGTGAGTTAAAATAAACTTTGAGCCTTTATTCTTTCGTTGTAAACCGTGAACCTGACCAAGTTACAACCTGAAAAAGTCCTAATTGAAGCAGATTTATTTCGAAAGCATACTTCTGTAAAGATTGCATCGAAACTAACTACTAAAAGGATTCCTCTTACAACGTTGTGCTAATATTGACATGTTGATAAATGATTTATTCACTTTATGTCACCAATTTTTCCAGTGAACAGATTGGAATTTCAAAATTGCCATATGAATTGCGTTTAATATATGTTTTATGCAGGACAATTTGTTTTACTGGTAAGTAAGCGCTTGACAGCAAGTCAGTTCCATAGTGGAAAGTCTGATCATGATAGAATGCAGATTGCTTGAATACTCCATCGAACTGGGGAAAGCTATATCAGATATCATGGGAGTCATCCATCCAAAAGTCAATTAATCTAAGGCAGTCAAGTCGAGATTCGGTGAATCTCTCGCAGCCAAGAAGCACTATCCCCACGGATCAGCCAGTCAGGGGCAAAGTCATTGCAGACTGGGGCAGGCCACCCTAAGAGCGCAAAAGCTATTCCTTATCCATGGGGCAATGAATCTGAAGTACCTCTCCGAGGTTCAGAATGCTAAGGCAGTTCATATCAAACCATCAGAGTACAGAAATTTCAGATCTCCTTTCGAGGAACATCCCCATAGAGATCCCACGGGTTGGGGCAAATATCGTAAGCGAAGGAATTATTTCTCTCCACATCCTCAGAGCTATTCAAACAAGTTTAGTCAACTTTCAAGTACAAGACGAATGTCGAGAAGTCACGTTACTATCCCTTGACCCTTTCAACCAAAAACCTTTGAGTGCAGACAAGATATTTTTCCAGTATCAGTCTTACCTGATCCTTTGCAAATCCAATTCCCTTTGGTACGCAGGAAGACTTCGTCTATTTCTTCTCCAACAAAAGTCCAATCATCATTGGCACGTGTAAGCCATCCCCGATAGAGTCCAATCATACTGGGGGCGTCCGGTTACCCCCAGCGGAGTTGGTTTCACCTCTTCAACATTTATTTTGCTGGAGTAATTCTGTTGTGTCCGGCTTTCCCCGGCAGCCCGGGCCTGCATCTGCATCTTTGCATGTTGTTATCATATTTGCATCATCCTTGCATTTCATCCTCAAATGCGTAGCATTTCTATTTCGTATGGAACATTACACCGTATTCAAACATATGCATATGCATTCGAAGCATAAGCTAATTTTCTGTCAGCTTTCCGTGGCAACTTGAATCACTTCGCAATCAATACAGGGGCATTTATCCAGCAGCTTTGTTCAGACAGCTTATCGGTTTACTCGGGTTTCAGATCGTACGTCGATTATGCTTTGTCCATCAGTCCTCTAATGATGACATCCCCAAGCAGATTTTCTTTTCGTCAATCCATATTGACGACGTGTTTCCCCAGCAGGTTTTTCTCTCTGTCTATCCTTAGACGATGTGAGTTTCGAATATGATTTTCTCTCCGTCTATCCTTAGACAACGTGAGCTTCGGACGTGGTTTTCTTTCCATTTATTGGAAATGGCGTTGTATGAGGGTTTTTCGTTCTTTCAATTCCTGTTGACGATGTGGTTCTTTGGAGATATTTTATTTCCATCAACTCCTATGGACGAAAGAATGCAGCAATTTGGCGAACGGTTTTGAATTACGATTTTGGTGTCTTACCGTCTACTTTTAGACGATGTGAGTATTTGGAGTCTTTCCGTCTACTTTTAGACGATGCGAGTATTTGGTGTCTTTCCATCTACCATTAGATGACGTGAGTATTGATATTTCTTTCTATCTATCCTTAAACAATGTGGACCTTTCATGGGTGTCTTCCCATCTATTTTTAGACGATGTGAGTATTTGAAGTCTTTCCGTCTACATTTAGACGATGTGAGTATTATTCTCTTCCTGAGGTGAAGTTACCAACTGCGTGTTGATATAGCCTTTAGTTTTGATGTCTGTGGCGTTACACAGATGACTGGTAATGATGTCAGGTGTTCTTTATCAGATGATCAGTCAGCTGGTTGTCGTTGCAACTGTCTTCGTTCAGTTTTTCTAGATATTTGTTCCCCAATCAGAGTGTTGCAGTTTATTTCTGCGGTTGGAAAATTTTCGAGTTCTTTGGTATTCAACCGTCTTTTACCTTGATATTTTGAAAGTCGTTTGCTTTTCATCCATTCAGGTCCAAGTCGTTTGAATAGGGGCAGTTATTGCACCCCAAAATTTGCCCAACCTTTTTCTTTAGCTGGATTTTGTTTCATTTCATTTTGTTCTAGCATTTGCATTGCATAGCATTTTTCATTTAGAAGGGGATCAAGAGGTTGTGCATAGCAAGAGGAGTCTATCAAGATTGTTGAGCCTAAGCAAGGGGTTTACTCAAGCATGAGTGGTCATCAAGTCATTAAGAAGTGGTCAATGGATGTATGTCGGTCAGCTCCTAACTTGGAGGCCAATTGAAGATCATCAGAGGATTGTGAATTCATGATTATGGATATGGTATATTGAGAGAGCTCATGGAGTGCTTTGAGAGCCATGTTGGAGTTCATTCAAGTTGTTATGTGATATGGAAGAAGCCACAGTCAAGAATGTCGCATCTAGGGTTTTCATCTGGTTAATCCTCAATTAACTGTGAAATTGAAGGAGATAAAACTCAATTCCAAGTCTCTATGTTCATGGGATGTTGTGTTGAGATGTCTAATATACCATTTCAAGATCAATTCATCAAGAATCAAGAGTGTGAGAAGTTACTAAATTAGGGTTCTCAGTGTAAAATCACCTATTTAGTCCCCAACTTCAAGACCACCTTTCTGAAGAATAGAAGTCTCATCTCATCTTGACCCCAACATGAAACTTGTAGAGCATGTTCTTAGATTTCGTTTGAGTACTAGAAGTCATTCATCTGATTTCTAGAACTCAAGTTATGATGCTGACAAGTTACAGGTTCTCGGATGAATGTGGTTTTGGTCAACAAAAGTCAACCAACTTCCAACTCATTTTTACCTAGAAGGATGTTTCTCCTCAAATTTTGATGAACATGAAAGTTGTTCCTCATGGTCTTATCTTTACAAAGACTACTAGAAGTCTTTCATCTGATTTGTAGAACTCAAGTTATGAGGCTTGCAAGTTAGGGGTATTTTGGGAAAGTAAGATTACACGTCATTTTATTATAGGTCCATTTCACAACCTTACACACTTCAAATGAAAATCTTTTCAACATGAAACTTGCTCCAAATGGGGTCATTTGCTCAACCAAACATCAAGGAATCATGAAATGGATTTGGATTGAAGGATTGGGGTGAAACTTCTATGGAAAAGCCTTAAAAGTCAAAAATCCAAATTAATTCATAATGCACCATTTCAAGACATATTTGGGCATATTTTGAGCACAAGATACATTCTAAGAACAACGACATTCATGGATTTGAATTTTGAGCCATAATAACACATCATATTTCATGTTGCTTAAGCTTGAAGAAACACATGCTATATTCACCATTAAGATCAAACAAGGAGCCAATCCTAACCATTGAGATTCCCTACACCCCAAGCAACTGATTTAAGCCAATTTGCAGCTGTTTTGGAGCAAAATTTGTGCACATGGCCAAGCTTTAAAACTCAAAAATCATGGATTGCAATTGGGCTGTAGAGGCTGTAATTGGGCTCCAAAGCAATCAAGATCCACCATATATAAGATTTCCATCATGTACAAAGCTTTAGGAGGGAAATTAGATGAGAATTGCTCAAGAACTCGTGTGGAAAAAGTGAGAGAAATTGGAAATACGAATTTGGAGATTTACTGCATTTCAAGCCAAATCAAGCATTCAAATAGCTTCAGTGAAGATCATGGAGTGATTCTGGTCGGTTTTCTTCAAGCTTCAATACCATTTCAAGGCCCAGTGGAGGCTCTCTACTAGGTAAACTCCAAATCAACTTTTCTCTCTGTTTATGATGCCATTGCTTGCCATTTTTGCATATTTGTGACCTATGAACATTGTAGATCATTTCTGGTATGATTTAGTGGCTGTTCATGATGATTTTTGTTTTGAGCATGAAACTTGTTGTTTGCATTTTGGCTTATTCTTGAGTTTCATGCTTGATGAATCGTGGATTTGAACTCTATGTAATGTGTAGATGATTTCTGGGTTCATTTGTTTGCTGATTGAGAACTTTTTAGTTTAAGCATGTTTTTTATTTTCCTTCGATTTGGTTTGTACATGCGTGATAAGTGAAAATTAATGGCATATTTGGACTCTACGTGATGAGTAGATGAATTTTGGTTATTGATTTGGATTTTGGTTGAGTTTTGCTTCATCTGCGTTTCCATGGTGGCCGGACTTGAGGAAGAAGATGACCGGAGATGAATTTCGGCCACCGTCTGGTTCTTGCTTGTTTTTGTGTTAGGGATGATGAGGTGGCGTGCTACAGATCTTTGGATCTGCTTACTTTTTATTCCAACGCACGAGATTAAGACTCACCGTGAGTCTCGTTTGACCTCACCTCACCAAATCCTTAAGTGAAACGTTGCATTTCACTTATGTGCAGCGTGAGCCTTTTGATGTGCATACTAGTGTTATCTAATGGCTATCATCGTGGACCACCATACGCTTGTCTTGACTGCACCATACCCCAGCCAGTCTGACTTTCAACGCCCTTTGGACCTGGGCTTGTCACTTGCTGCTTGCACCCCCATTTGAGCCCAGTTTGTTTTTTTAACATGTTTTAATTATTATCTGCACCTCGCCTTTATACTTTTTATTTTCTTTTTCTTTTTTATTTTGTTTTAAATCTGTTTAGGTTTAATTCAATTAAAAATAGTTCCAATGGTCCAAAAATTCCACAAAAATATTTTTTATACACTTTGAGATGTCCTTTATTTTTAGGATATTTTTATTTGATATTTTTGATTTTATTTTCAATTAAAAATGGAATTAAACATTGGAAGTGTTTTATTTGGATTCAATCTTGACTTGTTTTGTTCTTGGTTTTGTTTCTCTCATTTCTTTTTGATTCAATGACAAAAATTAAATCCTTATATTCATGATGAGTTGATTAAATTTTGAGGACCATTTTTCCCTGGTTGGTTGACTTTAGGGTTGACTTTTGGTGCTTTTCTTTTGACCCTCGATTCTCCCATTTCAATGTGGTATATCTTGAATTTTATTTTCTTTTGATGGTGCTTTGAGGGGATATTTGCTTTGATCTTTTGGCCTCTGTTTTCCAACATGTTTGTGAGTCTCTTGCATTTTTATTTGGTCATTTTTGAGCCTTTTTCCTAATTTTGAGATGACTTGCAAGTCAAGTCATTTCCTAGGGTGGCTCATACAAGTGTATGACCTAGTTTGAGTTAGAAATGACCTTTGCGGATCCAATAAGATCTCAACTCCTTTTTTTTTCTTCATATATTAGACATGTTGAGCTTGTTGTATGTTCATTTTTAGGTCAAAATTATGATCATTGCTTGTTGTTTTGTGCCTTCCTTTTGTTGTTTCCATTTAGGGTTTCCATATGTCTTATGTTTGCATTGTTTGTGTGATATCACTTTTTGTGTGGTTTCTTTTATGCATTTCTTCTCATCCTTTCTTCTTTGCATTTCCCATACGCATGCTTGGTTGAGATGAGCTTGTGGAGGCTACTGCCCCACACTATTTTCCTCCCACTTTCTTTCTACTTGTGCATCTTATGTTTGCATTTTCATTTGCATGTTATTTCTTCTTCTTCTTTGGTTCTTCTTTGCCATGTTCCCCATAAGTTCTCTAACCTCTTGAGGTTATGATAGACATTAGGTTCCTAACCATGCATGATAACATTAGGTAGTTCCCTTTTGAATCTCAATCTTAGGATCACCATTGCATGATAACTTTAGGTTTGTGTTAGTCCCCCATTAGTGTCCTTTGTTCTCTTCTCATCTTTGAACATTCATAAAACACTTAATAAGGAATGATAAATGTTGTACGCTACAAGCCTTAAGCTATTTGGGAAATAATGATTGGGTGGTTTCCTCTCAATTGTCTAGAATGTTAGTATATGTCCTTTGGACGATATGCGACGCATTCGCTCCTGAGTCATAGTCTTTAGTGCAACATGAGTTACAAGTCGAGTTCAAAACACTTCTTCTCTAAAAAGAACAAAAACACTTCAAACATTTTTCATCCTTCGGGATTTTAATCAGGAAAATCTTTTCAGATAAAAAGAGTGTCGTTAACTCTTAGTTCTTCCGCAAACGGTAATGCCTAAGTCTCCAATGGTCAAGCTGCATACACCAACTGTTAGAACTGATTGTTCATCCTACTCGGGCCTAAAAAACTTTTGAACTAGCCTGTGGTCTTTTTGTAGCCCTAACTATGTTTGCTCTGATCTTTCATACCAGATGAAAGTACGTAGGCACAAGACGCGACATCTTGGCGAGCAACCTTCCCCACCTTTTCCCCGTAGTTAGCCAAACTACGTTGACTCTGATTTCTCGTTCCAGATGGGAATACGTAGGCCCATAGCAGCGATGTTATGTCGAGTCCTCCTTTTTCTTTTCTTTTGTCCCTTGGCTTTAGCTAGATAGATTGATCACCCTTTTAGATAGACAAGAATGCGTTGATTCCGTCGAGTATGACGGACGTGAGGGGTGCTAATACCTTTCCCTTGCATAACCGACTCCCGAATCTAGACATGGCTGCGATGACCTAGTCTTTCCCCCTTTTTCGTCAGGTTTTTCCGATCGTTTCCTTTCCCTCTCTTTGGGATAAATAACGAAAGGTGGCGACTCTTCTGTTTTTCCGCCAGGTGTTTTTTGCAGTTCCGACACATACACTCATGAAAATCATTCAAATCTTCAGCTGGTGAGTTGAATTTCACAATGGAATTGGATTGGGCTTTGTATTTGATCCAATTTTGAAGTTTGGAGGTGAATCTTCTTTGTGAAGAAATGCCAAAATGCACGTGTTTTTCCTTCATGAACCAAAACCAACTAGTGCATTTTACTTTTTAATGTATCTTAAATAGAATTGAACCAAAATAAGACATGTAAATGACCTATAATGTATTCAATTGAAATCACAATTTAAAGTTCATTTTCCACTTGAACTTCTCACCAAATGTTCACAACCATCCATAATTCACACAATTCTTGAGTTTCATGATGTAAAAGGGGTCTTTAGGAGAAACTTTCATGTTGGTTGAAAGTCCATTTGAAGTACACAAGTGCATGAAAATGACTTATGTAACAAATGGCCTATAATCAAACTTTCCCAAAATACCCTTGCCTCGTGAGGTCCATAACTTGAGTTCCATAAATGATATCAAGGACTTATAGGACTTTTTGGAAAGCTAATATCATTAGGAAAAACTTTCATGTTCACCAAAAGTTGAGGAGAAACTTGATTCTAGGCCAAACGTGCTTTGGAAGTGAGTTGACTTTTGTTGACCAAAAAATATGTTCATCTGAGACCTATAACTTGTTGGCATCATAGCTTGAGTTCCACAAACCCAATGGATGAGTTCTAGTACTCAAAATAAAGGATAGAACATTCCCTACAAGTTTCATGTTCACAGGAAAATGAGATTGAACTTGTATCATGATGTAAATTGTCCTTGAAGTTGAGCACTATAGAAGGGGATTTTACACTGAGATCCTCTGAAACCCTAATTTAGTAAACTCTCGAACTCTTGATTCTTCTTTATTTGAACTTCAAATGACATCCTAGATGTCTCAACATAACTTCCCATAGCTCCAATGACTCAAAACCAAGTCTCAAACTCCCTCAAGTCTTCAGTTGACCTTGAGCTGACCAGATGAAACCCTAGGTGCACAACCTTTGATTGTGACCTCTTGCAAGTGAAATAAATATTTAGATGAGCACCACAATGGCTTCTAGAGCACTAAATGAGCTTCACAAACACCTCTTATCCATAAACATGAACTTGTGAACCCCTGATGATCCCCAGTTGACCTCCAAGATAGAAGGTAAGCAGCATACACCCAATCTTCTCTTTCAAAGACTTCTGACCACTTTTTGATGATTGTGAGCACTTGATAACTTGAATAAACACTCTTGCTTGAGCTTGAAACCCTTGATACTCCTCTCTTGAATGGCACACATCCCTTGATCCCTTGTAAAGGACAATGCAATACAAAATGCAAATGCTAAAGATGAAATGAAACATAAGCCAAGTAAAGAAAGAGGTTGGTCAAATTTTGGGGTACAACAGCTGCCCCTATTCAAGCAACTTGAACCTGAATGAGTGAAAAGCGAATGGCTTTCAAACAATCAAGGTAAAAAATGATTGAATACCAAAAAACCCAGAAATTTGCCAACCGCAGAAATAAAACTGCAAACCATATTATTGGGAATGGAAATCTCCAAAGATAATTGAATATGTTAGTTGCAACGACAACAAGCTAACTGATTACCAATCACGAAGCCTCGACACGCAGTCGGAAGAAACATCTGCTAACGCGCAGGCAACGAAACTCAGTCGAAAAGATCATCTGATATCACCATCAGGCATATGTTTGAACCAAATAGGCATCGAACCCGAAGGCCGGCTCAACACGAAGCTGACAAGAACATATGACATCACCGCCAGGCATCTGTTAAATAAAAACAGGCATCGAACCCGAAGGCCGGATCAACACGCAGTTGAGAATCTCTGCTAACCAGCAAGAATTCGCTAAATAAAAGCGAGCATCGAACCCGAAGGCCGGATCAACACGCAGCTGATAACATCTGCTAACTAGCATGCATTCACTAAATAAAAGAGAGCATCGAACCCGAAGGCCTGATCAACACGCAGTTGATAACATCTACTAACCAGCAGACATTCGCTAAATAAAAGTGAGCATCGAACCCGAAGGCCGGATCAACACGAAGTTCATAAGAGTATCTGGCATCGCCACCAGGCATCTGTTAAATAAAAAAAGGCATTGAACCCGAAGGCCACATCAACACGCAATTGAGAATCTCTGCTAACCAGCAGGCATTCGCTAAATAAAAGCGAGCATCGAACCCGAAGGCTGGATCAACATGCAATTGATAACATCTGCTAACCAGCAGGCATTCGCTAAATAAAAGCGAGCATCGAACCCGAAGGCCGGATCAACACGCAGTTGATAACATCTGCTAACCAGCAGGCATTCGCTAAATAAAAGCGAGCATCGAACTCGAAGGCTGGATCAACACAAAGTTGATAAGAGAATCTACCGATTCACAATCCAAAAAAGATATTCGCTGAGGAGAGAGAAACTTAAACAAGCAACTCTGTTGGGGAACAAATGGTAAGATGAACACATTTGTCAAGAGATTTATCCGTGGTCTAGATACCACACAGACTCAAGAATTCACTGATAATACGTCGGGTCTGGATACCGCACGCTAAAGGGATATTACATCATTTGCTGGGGTCTGAATACCGCGCGAACAAAGCAAAATCAACTGTTTACTGAAGATATACCTGCAGAGAAAGAGGTAACAACCTGGCTTATGTTTCAAATGCACATGTTTGAATATGGCGTAATGCTCCATACGTAATGGAAATGCAACGCATTTCTGAGGGTGCTATGCACAAATGCAAAATGCAACAGAACCAAATCAGCAAAATAAATGCTGAAAGGACAAGACCAACTCCGCCGGGGAGAGATGGGATATGTCAAGTACGATTGGACTTATGGTGGGAAAAACAAGCCCTGGATGGCCTCCAAGAAAAGAACTTTCCTGGGTAACACTGTTTTGACGAGAACATAATCCACTCGGCTGGGAATCAAATCAACTCTCGCTGAGGAAAACGCCTTAAACGGCCTTCCAGAATACCACTCTTCTGGGGAACAAACAACCTGGATGGGGAAAGACAACCAACCATTGGAATCAAGACCAACCTACTGGGGAAACCAATGACCCAGTAGGGGAACCACGAACAAACATTGAGATTAGCTTGCGCTTTATCAGGGAAAGCAGCCTTGAATGACCTCATAGAACACCGAAACCTTCTAGGGTATAAAGAAAGCATCTGGGGATAAATCCACTCCACTGGAGATCCAAATCCACCCTGTCGGGGATTACTCAGTGGGAAATCAACATCAAAATACATCCCAACTGCTAGGGATGCACCAATAAACTTTCTCAGAAACGATTCCAACCTGCGGGGAAGAACCTACTCTGCTGAGGAATAGTATACTCTGTCGACTTCGCTAGGGAATAAGAAATAAGGGAAACAACATCAACCTCTGCTTGGGGACTGAGTCAACAATCAAACTCTGAGGAGATATAAAGTCAAACATAATTGGACTCTATGGGGAAACAAAATTCTGACTTTGCTCCGCTGCTTCCGAAAAAGTTCCACATCTGCCCGATGGAAAGAAATCTGGTCTTGACTCTCCGGGGAGTAAGTGCATACCTATAATCTGCTGGGGATATGGGCACACACTTGACCTGCATGGGGGATATCAATCTCGATCCTCTGAGGACGACTTCATTCTACCGAACAAATCAAACCTAAATCGCTGAGGAATAAGTGCATACGGACAAACTGCTGGGGAGAAGTGCATCCACTCAACCTCACACTTGCATATCCTTTCCTGTAGAAGCAGACTCTCGCTAGGGATAAGGTGCATCAGGACCGCTTCTGGAGATAAATGAGTCTCAACTACACACCTTCTTTCTGTGGGGATGGTGATCCTACCAGGGGTACACCTCTAAAAAACTTTCCCCAAGGGTAACGACCCTGCACAATAAACACACAAAAAGATATCTTGCACAATGGAAACTATCTCGGTCATAATCTGTGACATTGTTCAAATAAATCAAAGTTTTAATGATTATTGGAAAAGCCTACAAGTTTATGTACGTAAAGTTTTATCAAAACATCGGGCGTTTTTTCGCAAACAAAACAGTAAAGCCAAAGCAATGTCAACAATTTACTGAATAGTATATGCTTTATTGACAAATGGCCTGTAAATAGGCAGATTTTACAATAGATGCAACCCCTGAAAAGAGGAAGCTGCGCAAAAATTATAGAAATGCACAGAAATATACAAAATGTCGGCAATATGGCACAGACAAACACCATGTATCGATCCATCTATGACTCGCATGACTTTGATGCTTCTATGATGCTTCGTCTTCTGAAGAGATTGATTCGGATGAACGGTCCTAAGGTCCTCCCTTAATCCACTATACTCTGAAGATTAATACACAGACCGCAGTCATTTGCTTTTCAAAATCCCTAACTTTTGCCTGAATCGCCCTTTCGGGTTTTCAATTCACTAGGATACCCATTTTTGCCAAAGTTTCCTTTTTAGGTTTTCAACTTTGCGGGTTTACATCTTTTCTTTTTTATCCCTAACTTTTGCCCAAACCCATTCTTTTTGTGATTCGCTGGGATGCCCCATTTTTGCCTGGATATTCTTTTTCTTTCCAGCGGGTCTCTTTAAGCAAAGTATTTTTTAACTGCGTCTGCGTTCACAGGGGATGTGAAATATTCACCATCCATGGTTGATAACAGCAAGGCTCCTCCAGAGAAAACCTTTTGCACGACATATGGACCTTCATAGTTGGGAGTCCATTTGCCCCTATGATCTGTTTGTGGAGGGAGAATCTTTTTCAACACTAGCTCGCCTGTTTGAAAGCTTCGAGGACGCACCTTCTTATCGAAAGCTTTCTTCATCCTGCTCTGATATAAACGACCATATACAATGGACGCTAACCTCTTCTCATCCATCAGGCTGAGCTGATTCAATCTGTTTCTCACCCATTCTGCCTCATCAAGCTTGACCTCAACTAGAACTCTCAAAAAAGGAATCTCGACTTCCACTGGTAGGACAACTTCCATACCATACACCAGTGAGAAAGGAGTTGCCCCAGTTGAAGTATGCACCGTAGTACGATATCCGTGCAAGGCAAAGGGAAACATCTCATGCCAATCCTTATAGGTTACAACCATCTTCTGCACTATCTTCTTTATATTCTTATCGGCCTCCTCAACAGCGCCATTCGTCTTCGGACGATAGGGAAAAGAGTTATGATGCTCAATCTTGAAACTCTAGCATAATTCCTTCATCATCTTGTTACTCAAGTTCGAACCATTATTAGTAATGATTCTTTCAGGCACTCCGTAACGACAGATGATGTCCTTCTTGATAAATTGGGCTAGGAAACATCTTCGACCCACTTGTTGAAGTAGTCAATTGCTACCAAGATGAAGCGATGTTTGTTGGATGCGGTCGGCTCGATCTTGCCTATCATGTCAATGCCCTACATGGAAAAGGGCCAAGGCGACGCTATGACTTCAGAGGACTCGGCGGCACATGAATCTTATCAGCATAAATCTGGCATTTATAGCATTTCTTCGCATACTTGAAGCAATCAGACTCCATAGTCAACCAATAATACCCTGCTCGTAATAGCTTTCGAGACATGGCATGCCCACCGGCATGTGTACCAAAGGCACCTTTCGCGGACCTCTTCCATAAGCAAACTTGCTTCCTTCTCGTCCACGCATCTTAATAGTACCAAGTCAAAATTCCTCCGGTAGAGCACACCATCTTGGTTCAGATAGAAATTTCCAGGCAACCTCCTCAAGGTCGTCTTATCCCGGGTCGACGCCCCTGGCGGATACCCTTGGTTCTTGAGAAAATTCTGGATGTCATAATACCATGGCTTGCCCCTGGCGAATATGAATGTTGGCCTATCAAGGCGCGAGATAACAATTCTCGGAGCATCATTCCAAAAGTTCACTTTGTACATTGAGGATAATGTAGCCAGAGCATCTGCCATCTTATTCTCCGCTCTTGGCAAGTGGTGAAACTCCAACCTGTCAAAGAATGGCAACAACCTCCTGGCATAGTTCATATAAGGAATCAGGTTGGGCTGCCGAGTCTCCCAGTCTCCTTTGATTTGATTGACAACTAGCGCTGAATCGTCACACACATCAAGATTCTTGGTCCTCAGATCAATGGCTTCTTCCAACCCCATAATGCACGCTTCATATTCGGCTTCATTATTGGTGCAAGGAAATGTCAACCTGGTAGTGAATGGTATATGAGAACCATGGGGAGTCGTGATGATTTCCCCAATTCCGCTACCATAGGAGTTAACAACACCGTCAAAAATCATTTGCCACTGGGAGCTTTTCTCGGGACCTTCATCAGGGAATGGCTCATCATAGTCTTTCATCTTCAAAAACATGATGTCTTCGTCAGGAAATTCAAATTTCATCGGTTGATAGTCGTCAATCGGTTGTTCTACAAGATATTCAGACAAAACACTTCCCTTGATAGCCTTTTGGGAGACGTATTGAATGTTATATTCTGTCAAGACCATCTGCCACCTGGCAATCCTTCCCGAAAGTGCTTGCCTTTCAAAGACATACTTAATCGGATCAATCTTCGAAATCAACATGGTTGTGTGATTTAGCATATACTGTCTCAGGCGTTTGGCAGCCCAAGCGAGTGTGCAACACGTCTTTTCCAACATTGAGTACCTGGACTCACAATCTGTGAACTTTTTACTCAAGTAGTATATCGTATGCTCTTTTCTTCCAGTCTCATCATGTTGACCGAGAACAAAACCCATGTTATTCTCGAGAACTGTTAAATACATTATCAATGGTCTTCCAGCTACTGGAGGTATCGGTATCGGAGGTTCCTGCAAATACTCTTTTATTTTTTCAAATGCCCTTTGGCAATTTTCATTCCTGACGAACACCTGATCTTTCTTTAACAATTTGAACATGGGTCCACACGTGGCTGTGAGATGAGATATGAACCTAGCAATATAGTTCAATCTACCCAAGAAACCACGAACCTCTTTCTCTATTTTAGGCGCTGGCATTTCTTGAATTGCTTTTATTTTTGTAGGATCAACCTCCATTCCTTTTTCACTGACAATGAACCCCAACAACTTTCCTGATCGTACACCAAAAGTGCACTTGTTCAGATTCAACCTCAGTCTGAATTTCCTTAGCCTCTCAAACAGCTTCAAAAGGTTTACCAGATGCTCCTCCTCCATCTGTGGCTTCACAATCATGTTATCAACATAGACTTTGATCTCATGATGAATCATATCATGAAAGAGCGTCACCATTGCCTGCTGATAGGTTGTCCCTGCGTTCTTCAACCCAAAAGGCATTACCTTATAACAGAAAGTCCCCCACGGTGTGATAAAAGTTGTTTTCTCCATATCCTCCGACGCCATCTTAATTTGATTATATCCGGAAAAACCGTCCATAAAGGAAAACACTAAATACTGTGCGGTATTATCAACAAGTACGTCAATGTGGGCGTGCGGGAAATCATCGTTCGGGCTCGCTTTGTTCAAGTCTCTATAATCAACACACATCCTTACCTTACCGTCCTTCTTTGGTACATGTACGATGTTAGCGACCCACAGAGGGTAGTTTGTCACGACGAGAAATCCTGCATCCAACTGCTTCTGGACTTCTTCTTTGGTTTTTACTGCCATGTCTGGTCTGGTTCTTCGGAGCTTTTGCTTGACAGGTGGACACTCTTCACGCAAAGGCAAGCGATGAACCACAATATCTGTGTCAATACCGGGCTATCTTCATATGACCAAGCAAAGATATCACTATACTCTCGGAGCATTTCAACCAATCTTTGCTTGACATCACTCTGCAATGCAACCCCTATCCTGACTTCCTTTCTGGCTTCCTCAGTACCCAAGTTGATGATCTCAATTTCTTGCTGATGAGCCAGAATGAATTTCTCTTCCTGTTTCAGCACCCTGGCTAACTCTTCAAGTAGGTCTTCATCTTCTTCAATCTCTTCTTCGGCTTGAAAGATCGGATTATCAAAGTCAAAGTGAGTCATAGACGATTCTGGAATGGTGTCATCTACAATGTGAAACCTGCAATGATGATGATCTAATGCTTAAAATGATATGCAAACAAGCGCAAACCACATTGCCATTTTATTTTTAAAAATAAAACAAGAAAAACAGAGATCACAATATTTGAATGCAAGAAAAACGCCCTTTGATTAAATTATTGTTCAACATAAAAGATTAGGCCCTGCATACAAAGACCACTATTCTTCGGGTAGAGCACAGAGCTACAGATAATCAAGAAAACAAATCATTCCTCTTCGTTAGTCACTTGGATGACTTCCTTGACGGTCTAGTTGTTTAGGCTCTGACCATGAGTACGCGGCCAGATCCACGCATCCATGTCGCAATCATTGTCCCCTTCTTCGTCGGACACGACATTGATCTGCTCAAAGATCACCCCAGCGCCGGTGAATTGGACGGGTCCCTTGTAGCGCGACGCGCTCTGTGAAGAGGAGGATGGGTTGTACCCTAGTCCGAACTTGTCTTTTTTGTTGGGGATGCTCAAAACTTATCCCCAGCCCTGAGATGCTCTGGACTTCACCACTGCCTGGGCTTCTTTAAAAGATGACATGGCAACCTCATGTACTTTGTCTACAGCCGATGTTTTCTCCTTAATCTGTACAATCTCAAAAGCCTGACATAGTGTCTCGTGGATATCACCATCAACTTCGACGTATTTGAACGAAGACAAATGACTTATCATAATATCTTCTTCCCTACAAACAGTAACAACACTGCCACCCACCATATATTTCAACTTCTGGTGCAGAATTGACGTGACAGCGCCTGCTGAATGAATCCATGGTCGTCCCAACAGACAGCTATACGTTGGCTGAATATCCATGATATAAAACACAACATCAAAAACTTCCAGACCGACCATGATCAGCAAAGTCAATTCCCCAAGCATGGACCTTCTGGTCCCATCAAAAGCTCGAACCACCAAGTCACTTGGGGTGCACATTATCCCTCGGGTATCTAGCTTCATTAAAGCCTTCTTGGATAACACATTTAGTGATGACCCAGTGTCTACCAGCACGTGTGACATTACAGACACTCTACATTCGATGGATATTGTTGCGGTGAGAATTGTGATACCAAGCTATTGATTAACTTGAATATTTAATTATTAAATTACAATCGGACTTTAATTTATCCAAAGGAAAGGTCTAAAGAAAGAAAAACCCTTTTCGCGATGTAACAACAACGCTAAGAGATTCGGGGATCGGGGGTTGGTTATGCATAGGGTAGGTATTTCACATCCTAAACATTTGTAGTACTCTACATGAACCTTTTGTTTGTTTGCATGCTAAATTTGGTAAATGTTTGCTAAGGATTGGGATTGGGTGAGGGCATAGGTTAAGACCTAATGATAGTTTCTAAGTTTGCTTGCAAAGACATCGCGTCCTCTGCCTACGTATCCTAACTAGGATAGAATCAGAGCAATCGTAGTTCACCTCACTAGGGTTGAAGAGCACTTGATTATGATCAAGGTTCAAAGGGGAACAAACATAACGATGTTTGTATAGAGTTTAAGGAAACTCTCTAGATCTATGTTTAAAACACTCAAAACGGGAGTAAGTAATCATCATTATGATTCTTACATAGAGTCTACAAACTCTATCCTAGGGTTCTAGTTGAAGTACACTCCTAGTGTAGGTAAGGCTTTTTAGACTTAAATCAAAGTCTAATGGCTTGTATGTTCTAACTTAACTAAGCTAGGGTTTAAGATGACTTCACAAAGTCAAGACAGGGTAGAGAACTATCCAATGACACAAGGGTCAAGGGAGAGAATTTTCCTTTGGAAGGAGAGAGAGAGAGAGGCAACTTTGATGAGAACTAAAAAGTTCCATCACTTGAGAAGAAATGCTTACCGAAGCAAATAAACAATTAAGCAAGATGAATAAGATTACAATTGAGTAAGCATGCATATTACAATAAGCAAGGATCAAATAATACCAATGGTTACAACCGATAATCAAATATCTTAACAAAGATGATGGTAACAACCCCAAAGCCATATTATCAAATATGAAACACATCAACCATACAAATAATTTACAACTTAAAAATGATCATGTTATAAGTTCAAATGTAACAACAATTAGGCATTGATAACAATCAAGTACGCAAGGATTGATCACAACAGTTCAATTCAAGACTTTAAGAAAAGGAACAATAACTCATGGTAACAACCAACAAGAAAATGGGATCTCAACATGTTAACAAACATAAAGGAGTCAAATACCAATAAATCTCACAAGATCAAACAAACATGGTATGAAGGAAATTTAATCAAAACGCACGGTAACAACCTAAGAACGGATCTACTAACAAGCAGGCAAAAAGCATTGTAAAATCAAGCACCTATGAGATTACAATCCAATTAGTACAACTATATATCACAATGAAAAAGTTGCAAAAAGAACGGGTCGAAAATAATAAACGATAAATAAGTTACGAATATTTGAAGTTTGAAATGATTTATGACAATAACCACACAAATAAAATAAAAAAGGAGAAAAGGGTCAAGCTGGGAGTTAAACCCAGGCCCTTGTGTTTACAAACACACACAACAACCAACTGGGCACCACACGCGCGCTGGTAGTGAGAGTGGAAGTAAAGAAGAAAATACAGTTCAATCATAATTGAAAATAAAATACCAAAAGGGTTGGTCCCAAGGATCGAACCCATGGCTGGCAAGAGAAAGAGGTACTTAAGGCGCATGCTTCTACCACTGGAGTGGCTATACATCCGTTGATTTAGCCACCCCTAAAAATATATATGGCATATTTCCATGGATTTCTGGGCAAACAACGGAAGCAAGAATAAGGCAATTTGAAGAAAGCGTTTTGATTCATAACTATATCAAATCTTAATCTTTTTTGATGAAATTTTAGCCAATCTTGACTGATTTTTAACAAGGATCGTGATAGTGCCAATGAAATTTTGAAATGATGCCTCCAACCAAAAACACGGTGCAAGATGTAAGATGATAACATGAGTTGCATTTTGAAAATTACCAACAGCTATGAGTTCAAATACATGTAAATGGCATGGCACACACAACATATATATCATAACAGAAGTGTAGGACCCTTAAGGCTCAAGATTGAACTAGTAAAAATAGAATTGGCACATGAATTGCAAATAATGACATGAAAGTGCAGCAACTGTCCTAGCAGATGGGAAGATTTCAAATCAATACCTATGGCATATGAGTCCTAATCATGTTAATGAAGATGCACTCAAATCAAACAAATCAATTTAAATGCTCAAACAGAAACAAGAAGATAGCATGGTAATGAACATGAGTGAACTTCTTGCTAATTTGTGAAAAACAGATGAACTTGTTTTCAAAACCTCAATGATAAAATGGTTTCAACTGAACAACCTAAATGTCTAGAAACTGCACAGGTAACATTTACATCATACACAAATGGCTAGCTCAAAATATGACATGAGGGAGGAATTAACAGTTGGCCAGCAACAGCAGCCCATCAGCAGGCCATAATCAAAGGCCTTGCTGCCTAGATTCACACAGCACACCAAACATGAGTGGAACAACTCTTATCAGAACAGAAACAATGTAGGCATGAATTTTAAAAACATCTAGAATGCAAGGATAAACAAGAAGATCATAATGCCAAGATTACACACGAAAGCACAATTGTCATGCCAAGTAAAATTTGGAGAAAAGTGCAAGTTGAGGGGCAAATCAAGAAACATGCATCATTAGGTTGTGCAGACCTCACACACAGAC
Source organism: Lathyrus sativus (assembly GCA_963859935.3). Lineage (NCBI taxonomy): Eukaryota > Viridiplantae > Streptophyta > Magnoliopsida > Fabales > Fabaceae > Lathyrus > Lathyrus sativus. The sequence goes on from OZ012737.1 coordinate 197,093,611, forward strand.
CATAAATATAATATTAAGTGTGTCCAATCTTCAAAATTGACCATAAATATCATAGAACTGAAATGCACAAGTCAGCTACTTGATTAACACATATAAATGCAATATTGGAATCAAAACTGGTTTGGAAACAGATGAGGTCAAGAAAATGCCACACACAAGTCTCAAATACATTAGGGAATGATGCTAGCACTTGAGATGATCATGAAATGCACAGAACCAGAAAATGGCTATCAAGCTTCAATTGTATCAAACAATGTGAGGCAGGCTGTCATGACAGAAAAGTAAGACACACAAAGTTGATCCATCCACACACCAATCCCAAATATTATTAGAGGTCTAACTATGAATGAGTTACCCTAAAACAAATCAAACCAAAAAAAGTCAAGTGTGTGCAGTTGGTTTTTAAAGCTGTTTGACAGCAGATGGTACAAACTTGATCTAGCTATGAAAGTGATCTCATGTTGTCAAACACAGCACACACATATCATAAATGTAGGAAAGGATGAGTTACAACTCAGAAAATAAGCATATTGCAAGCAAGCAAGAATTTGGCATGGTCATGGTGTGTTTTAGCTTGAAAAAGCAGTTTGAGGGTGAAATGAGAAAACAAGTACACATAGATCAAACCAAACATCTTCACACATTAGAATCATGAATATGGATGAGTTACAACTCCACATTTAGGCATATGCAAACAGAACAGCAATTTGGTAATATTCATGGCAGATTTTAGTGTAAAAGTGCAATTGTGAGTGAAATTGTGAAAAAGGTAAGAACATATCAAACAAATAATGTGCACATATCATTATCATGGTGGTGGATGAGTTTCAACTCCAAGAATGAGCATATGACAGTTGGATCAAAAAGAGCATGTTGTGGTAGGAAGTGTGAAAAACTGTCTTGGCAAGTTGATGTAGCAACAGGTGCATTTTAAAGACAATGAGTTTTATGTTGAAACAAACAATATACACATACCATGAATATGCTAACGTATGAGGATATGCTCTAGAAATAGCTTAAAACAGTATCAAACAGAATGTCACATATGAAGCTTGTGAATATGCACAGAACCAATCTCAATAATGCAGCAAGCAAGTTCATGATAGTTGGGATGATTTGGTAGCACACACAAGTTTCAAATAAGTAGATCAATGAATCCATGCACATAGATAAAGTAGAATGCAGTTGAAACAGAATATGGTATGTGTTTGGCATTATGAAATCTTGAAAATGCAAGTGAAGCATGACAAAACAGTTTGAACAAGTAAGGAGATTTTGAACTTACAAGCACCTCATACAATCTCAAAACATAATTACAAATGAGTCTACTACTTAAAAACAAACACCAATTGCTCCAAACCAGAATCGGTATACCTATCCAATTTTGACAACAAAACCAACAAGATCTCATGACAGGCCCTAATGGCAAATCTCATGTTTCTCATATTCAACCAATTCAAACAGGCAAGTAAGATCAAATAAACATTAACCAATGATTTAGAACATTTGAGATACAAAATAGAAAGCACAAACAGTCCAATACACAACTCATGGTAATGGTAAAGCTAAATGGCACAAAATGACACAAATGTGAAAACAAGTGCCACAATAGATTCACACATGATCTAGGACAAGGGGATCTCATAGAATAACTTACAAGTCAATCAAATTTTACTAGTGAACCAAGGCTAAAGTATCTAGGGCAAGCATACCACATTTCAATGTTGGATCCCTAACACTAACATATAGATCAAATCTTCAAAGACAAGTCAAACATGATATCAAAGTGCAATCTTAGTAACACATCATCAATATATCATTTACAAATGAAAATACATTATCAAAAACAAGTAACATAGCTATAAAACCTAAGTTCTTGACAAAGAACTAGTATGGGACAGCAATGATTATATCTTACAACAAGCACCTCAAAATGATAAAACATGACAATGTATGATCAATAAGGAGTTTGAACATCACATACCTCTTGTAGACAAGTCTTGAGCAAGCTAATAAGCTGAGAAACCCAGAGATCCTCTTCTTTGGCAAGGATTTGAAGCTTGCTTCCTCTTGAAGCAATAAACCACTTTTCAAGACAGTTGGAGTTATGAAGTTTCCAGCTAGTTTTTTAGAGTTTGGACAGTTGAGGTATGATGTATTTATGATGTAGGGAGTGTTAGAATGGTAGGAAATGCCCCCAAGTGAAGATTTGGCTTTCAAAGTGCAAGAAAGTCAAACTACTTAAGGTGTGAAGGTTGACTTTGGTGAAAAATAGATTTTTGAGTGGTTTGAATGTATGGACACTTTCTACACAATGTTTATGGATTGTGTAGATGGTTTTGAGTGACTTAGAAATGGTAGAACTGAGCTTGAGCAGAGTTTTGCTCAAGACAGCTTTTTAGTGAAAAATGGAAGTTTTGAAAATTGAGATTCTTGAGGAAATGAAAGAGAATTGAGAGCTATTGTTCCTTGGTTTTGGAGATTGCTCTGGTGTATCTAACATCAATGAAGAGGCCTCTATTTATAGTGAAAACAAGAGTGAGGGCAGCTTTGTATTTTACCACTTTTGGAGGGAATTTCATGAGGTTCTTTGAAAAATCTTGCCAAGATCTTCTCTTATCAGTTCCATAGCTCAAAGAAGATCAAAAAATTAAATGGAATGATGGAAATGAAGTGACTGAGGTGAGCTTAGAGTGTAGAGTGCAGCTGCAACACTCCTTGAGTGAAAAAGTTTCTCTTTCCTCTTACACACATTTGATTATTTTAATACACAATGCTTGCAACTTGCCTCTCTCTTCAAACCTCTCATTTTTCTGCTTTTTCCTTCATCCACACATCTAAATATCATATTGAATCATGATCCAAGGGTCAAGGATAGTCCAAGTTGTGAAAATCTGAATTTTGAGAAGTGTTGGATTGGTGATCTCAAGTGTTGACAGCCCTAACTTCCACGGTTCATAACTTTCTGCTCACAAGTGCTATTGAGGAGTTCTACCACAATTTAGAAAGCCCTTAAGTAGATCTATAAATTTTATGTTTTGGAGATTTCCAAATTCTATATGGAACTAGGTTGAAAAACCCTTCCAAGTTGCTGAAAAAATCACTTAAAAAGGCTAAATAACTTAGAATTTTTCTAAGTTATTTCCCTTCTTAAAATGAAACTTGTCATAACTCCAAATCTATGCATTTTTTGATCATGGACTACTTTGAGGATTTTTTAGGATTTGTCAAGAGCTTTCCAATGAGCTTTGAACCACTTCAATTGGATGTGTGGTGGAGGAGTTATGGTCTTGCCCCCTTTGAAACCCTAATTCCCGATTTTTGCAATTACTTCTTAACCCTTGATCCAATGGTCATGAAATTTTATGGGGAGGTGTAATATGACATAAGGAACATTTTGGATTCACATCTTGAAGTCAAATTCCTTATTGTTGAAGAGTTGACGGTTCGGTCAACCGTTCGATAAATCGGTGACTAACGAGTCGACTGTCAATGATCTGGACATTCTGAGGACTTGAAACTCTTTGGATAGACTTGAATAAGCCATAGGAACTTAATGGACCTTGATCCCACCATTGAAACACTCTTTAAATAAAAATTCGAACTACGAATGACTTTTCCTGGTCAAAAATCCTAATCGGGTATCCTGAACTGCACTGTTCTCAATTCCCGGGTGACCACCTCAAATTAGATTCATACTTGACCCAATGTAGTATCCTTGATCTTATTTGAAGTTGAATCAATCCAAAACATTGATTGATCAAACCATCGGAGCCTCGATTTTGACGGTACGGAACCCTACTTCATCTACATCTTGACAAAGATAAACTGGAAATGGGTTAAGGTTAGTTAATCAAATGAAAATGATCCTACAATGAAGATGAGGGTCTAAGGGGTCAAAATTTAGGGTGCAACAGATATATGCAGCGCCAGATTATGATTCCTTCCTTTGGGTGTCAAATCAAGATCAGTAAAGCCCATCCCGTTACCCGCATTAACGTGTGCCACTACTCCTTCGAGTTGATTCGCAGATATCTCCTGTGGCATGTATGTTGTGTTCAAGATTCTTAAAAGAGCATTCCTGTGTGCTTCAGAACACAACAGCAATGACAGAATAGAGATCTTTGACGGCATTTGGTGTAAGTGATCTACGATCTTGTAGTCAATCCTCCTGATTAACCGCATAAACTCTTCCGCTTCCTTCAACAAGGACTCTTTCTGACCAGCCTGAGAACTATCTTCGACCACTGCTTTTCCTTAACCCTTATCAGATTTCTCAGCACTCACCTCGGGAGGTTAAAATACTCTTCCACTTCAGGTTATCCCACCGACACCTATCAGATTATCAACAGAATCTAACGGTGAACCTTTCAGTTCCTGCTTCTGACCATTACAGTATACATCGGCTCCGTAATTCCACATAATAGCCTTAGTGCTCTCATAGGGTATGGGTCCAACTTTGGTAATTATGATAGTGGGCAGCCTTGGAGGCGCAAAAATAGTGATTGTCTTGTAAGGAATCGAAATTGTTGCAACTTCATTCTTTTCTTCATCAACTATTTCCTCATCTTTCTTCTCTGACACTCTATCAAATTTTAGAATACCATCATTCATCAACTTCTGAACATGACTCTTCAACTTCTCGCATCCCTCAGGGTGGATCAAACATTCTACACAAGCTCTGTCACAACCCGAAAATACCCCTCCACTCAGCAATTTGTCCTTTACAAAACTCAACGGAGTCTTCAAATCTTCAACATCAGCTACCAAGTTCAAACCCTCATCCTCAACAATGGCATTAACCCCCGCTGTCCCATGATTAGGCATGGGATTCTGCACGACATTGGGCACATCGTGAGAGAAATTAATGGTTTTGTTGTCTATAAGGTCTTGCACCTTATGCTTGAATGCTTTAAAATTGTCGATATTATGGCCGGGAGCACCAGAATGAAAATCACATCTAGCATTAGCATCATATCCGGGTGGTGGTGCACCAATCAAAGGAGCCAGAGTCCTTTTTTGAATCAATTGTAATTGCAACAAGTGTTGAAGCAACTGCGATTATGGCATCAGCGGCGCATCAAACTGCCTGTTTACTGCTCTGCCCCGGTCCTGAAATCTGCCAGGAGCACAATTTTGTTACTGTTGTTGTGATTGTTGTGGTACTGCAGGAATTGTAATGCTTGCAACCTGAGGTTGCTATTGACGGTACTGCTGTCCTCTACCTTTGTTTCTGTTTCGGGAACCCGAGACTGCATTGGTTTCCCCTTCTCTCCTTTTGTTGCCAAAACTTTTCTTAACTCCTCCAGCTGAGGATCCTTCACCGGCTTGAATTTTACCCAATTTGATTCCGTTCTCAACTCTTTCCCTTGTAATTATTAGATCTAAAAAACTTCCTGACATGATGCCGATCAGCTTCTCGTAATACACCCCCGGTAATGTAGCAACGAACATGTCTATCGACTCTCTCTCCACCATAGGAGGTTGCATTCTAGCAACCAATTCACGCCATTTCTGGACGTACTCTTTGAGGCATTCATTATTCCTCTGAGATAAATTCTGTAACTGGACCCTGTTCGCTGCTAGATCACTGTTGTACAGGTAATGTTTAACAAATGCCTCAGCCAAATCCCTCCAGCTTCGGATGTTAATTGAATCTAGCCCCATGTACCATTCTAGAGACGGACCAGAAAGATTGTCCTATAAAAAGTGCATAAGCAGCTTCTCATCGTCAGAATAGGCGGACATCTTGCAGTAGTAAGAACGAAGATGAACCCTCGGAAAAGTTGTCCCCTTATACTTATCAAATTTTGGGACTTTGAACTTCAGAGGAACCTTCAAATCTGGAATCAGCCCCAAATTTGCCATATCCAACCCCATGGAATTCTGATTCTCATAACTCTTCATCTTTTCCTCGAGTAGCTTAAACCTCATGTCTGCGTCAGATGGCAGACCAGCACCAACATCCCTCATAGAGAACATATCCTCTTTATCATCTTCCTCCCACTAAGGGGCAGTATTCCCATGCAAAGCACACGTAGATCCAGGAATATGACCTCCTGTCTGATTTCCTCCGCCCAGAAGATAACAACTGTAGGACCAGTATTAGCATGTGGGGTGACATTGTCAGCAGTAAGAGGTATAGCAACAGTTCCACCATGAAGCACACCGCTCTCGTCAACCCTAGCAATTAACGGTTGCACCAAAGTTCTCAGCTACTCTTGGCCATTGGCGACCCCTTGCATCATATCCATGAATTGGGCCATCCTGTCATGGAATTCCTGAAGTTCAGCCTGAATTTGATCCATAATCCTGCGTTGATTTCCCCGAGTAGCATAGCAATGAGTCACTTGGTTGTCAATCCTGAAACAAGTTGAACAAACCACGGAGATAAGGTTAACGGTTTCGGAGCACCTGCGATGCAAAAATGAGAAATGATGCAGTATGCAGACATGTAAATATGCATTAGGGAAATTTTCCCCTCAATTCTAGTTCCGCGAGAATAGCAAGACAATGGAAAGCCAACAGATAAGCATAGAAAACCCCTCATAAAATGAGAGCCAAGAGTCAATGTACAGCTCAACACTGAATACAAGGGAATCAAAATGACCTCATCCAACAGGTCTGGTTATGGTCAAGATACATCATAATGACAAACTACAAAGAGAGAAAATATCAAATACAATGGCGAGCCTAAAAATCCTCCCACAACTCTCTCGTATCTGAATGATATGGCCTGTCTACCAACCCCTGGATGAGCAACTCTCTCTGGCTGATGATGATCTGCAAGCTCTGAACATAATCCTCCCAAGCGCCTTCACCAAACACTTCCTCAAGCTTAGATCTTTTCACATCTGCTCTTGCCTTATAGTCCTCCAAGGTTGCAAGAGCTTCATTCAATCTATAGTCGCTTTCGCGTCGGTGCGAGGATTCAGCTATAACCTTCTCATCTCTCACCTAGATCTGGGCCTTTAACTTAGCAATCTATTGTCGCAATCCGTCTTCTCGCTCCTTGTTGTTAGTTAGAATGGTGTTCCATTGGTCATTAAACTTGGAGATCTCTACATATGCTTTATCCAGCTCTTTCTTCTTGGAACTAAGAACATCACTGACGCTCTTCAGATCTAAGCCCATACGCTCTCAAGCGCGAATCTCTGCAGTTAGCTCTCTACCCAACTTATTCACCAATTCAGTTTGCTTCTCAGATGAAAAAGTGGCTTGATTTCTCTCGTTTCGGAGCTGAATAATCTCTTTTTCCAATTCCTCGTTTGCCTTACGCAATTTCTCCTTCTCGAACCATAGCTGATTATATTTCTGGATATCAACAGTAGTCGGCTCCTCAATCAACAAAGGATATAAAGGCTCACAAGCCGGAAATGGCATCAATAATCTCCTAGCTCTCTCCTGAATCCAAACCATATAAGGCTCATAAGCTCTATTGTTGCTCTTACCCAAGGAAGCTTTCCCTCTACGGTGAATCTTGTTCCAAGCTTTCTCCACTCTGACCAGGGTATCATTCTCAAGCAAGTCAGTGAAATACAGAGATTCTTGTATTTCCTCTTCCTTCAGAGGTTCCCTCAGAGCATACCCAAACTGCCTCACTGCAAGAGCTGGGTTGTAGTTAATACCTCCTTTCCTTCCAATCAACGGGACATTAGGAAAATATGGAAGGCATCCAGATCCACGAAGTCAGGAATATTCGGAAACAAAACTACACCATATATGCACAGAGCTAAGATGGCATTAAAGATAATCCAACAACCCTCTTTCGCAAAGTGTTGAGCTTTACCAACTAGGAAAGATAATGGAAATCCAGGCATCCCATTTCTTCTAACCAACTTCCCCTCTAACTCTGAAGCATCTAGATGAAGAGCATTAGCAAGCTTAGTCAAATTAGGTTCAGCTTCAGTATGATAAAAAGGCATCTGATCCAGAATAGGAACTCCTAGCAGCGTAAAGAACTCCTCCAAAGTAGGCATCAGCATATAATCCGGGAAAGTGAAACACCTCAATTGTGGATCATAGAACTGAAGCAAGGTGTGAAGGCCTCCCAACTCAAATACTGAAGCTTTGCAGACACGTCCCAAAAGCTTCCCATACTCTTTCTTGAAATCTTCCATTACAGTACGATCAACAACAGAAATTAAACTGAGCAGAGGTGCTATGTCAGGGGTAGGAAACATGTACACAACAGTCTTCTTCAAACTGGGCTCCATGTCAGAAATGGAATAAGCTCACTAGAATCGAGAGGGAAATATACACCTGCAACATAAATACATGTTAATGTTAAATGCAAATGAAAATGCAAATGCAATAGGGGATCAAGATTGATGTGTTGTTGACTGAGAAGAACCAGCGCTTCGCTTCGGCGGGAACATAACACAACACTGATATAAGGAACCACTGTATCAAGGACCAAAAGTTCACACTGACAAGAAAACCGGGTAGGTTGAAGTTCAAAGTTTCTTGCATAACCCTCCCCGCTCACAGGTATGAACCTATCTCTGATAAGGTCTGGCATCCTATGCGGTCATCAGCGTCACAAACTTTCGAGAAACGGTGATACATTCACCATTTTTGGTTTGGCATCATAGTCTAATGAAGCGGCCTCACTTAGCTGAATCCCAAATGATCGATCCCCAGAGTCGACAATCCTCAGATCCAACATCCTCTCAACTATCCGAAACAGAATGGAAAGGTAGTCATCAAAGAGAATCTCGTCTGAGCGCGAATTTCATAGGAACTAGTGCATGTCAAACATACAGTTTCACCACTACTTTCCACTTCTAATGCTATGGTTATACTCAAGCCTGGGTTTTGGCTTATCACACAGTGGAACATTCCCACCCCACAGCACAACAATAATGATATATAACAATGCTGGAAAGTAAAATGCAAATGTAGATAAAGTACAACACATCTATACACACCCAAAGATAAACACACAAGCGCTAGGATTGACTCGCATAGGGGATGGGAAGAGTCCCCAGCAGAGTCGCCAGTTGTCGCATCGCTGCAAAGAGGGGGCTGACAAGGATAGAAGAGTCGCCACTGTTCGTTATTTATCCCAAAGAAAGGGAAAGGAAACGATCAAAGAAAACCTACGAAAAAGGGAGAAGACAGGTCATCGCAACCAAATCTCGGGTTCGGGAGTCGGTTACGCAAGGGGAAGGTATGAGCACCCCTCACATCCGTTGTACTCAATGGGATCCATGCTTGTTATCTATCTAAAAGGGTGTTAATCTATCTAAGCTACAGGCCACAGGGACAAAAGAGAAGAAAAGAGACTCGATAGAGCATCGCCGTTTTATGCCTACATACTCCCTCGTGCAATGGGATAGTCAGAGTCAACGTAGTTCAAAAAACTACAGGTGAAGGTGGGGAAGGTTGCTCGCCAAGACATCGTCGTCTTGTGCCTATGTATCCTCGTCTGGTACGAGAAATCAGAGCAAACGTAGTTCGGGATGACATGACCACAGGTTGGTTCAAGTGTTTTAGCCGAGTAGGGTTAAACCTTCGTTCTAGCAGTTAGGTATATTGCTGCTCGACCATTGGAGACTTAGGCGTTACCTATTTGCGGTAGAACCAAGAGTTAACAACACTCTCTTTGAAAATGGTTTTCAATTAATCCCGGAGGATAAAAAAGTTTGATGTTTGTTTTTGTGTCTTTTATGAAGAAGAAGTGAATTGAATTGTGTTTTTAATTCATGTTGCACTAAAGACTATGACTTAGGAGCGAATGCGTCGCATATCGCCCAAAGGGCATACGCTAAACACTCTAGACAATTGAGAGGATGTCCCCCAATCATCATTTCCCAAATGCTTAAGGCTCGTAGCGTACAACACTCAGTATCCTTTATTTCATGTTTTGAAGAATTTTTTAGATGAGAAGAAAGAAGACACCACTAAGGGGAAACTAACTCAACCCTAATGTTATCATGCAATATGCTCCTATGATTGAGATTGAAAAGGGGAAAGACTATCCTAATGTTATCATGCTTGGATTGAACACTTAATGTCTCTCCTACTCCCATCTTAAACAAATGGGACTAGGAATCCTAAAGGATCATGGCAATGAAAACCAAGTAAACGCAAGATAAATCAATCATAAATGAAAAGGGAGAAAGGGATGCAAACATGAAATGCAACACAAAGAAAAGAGGGAGGAAAAAAGTGTGGGGCAACAACCACCACAAGCACATCTCAAACTCTTAAATTCAAACAAAGAGATGCAAAACAAAAAAGAAATGCAAGCAAAGAGACTTAAACAAGTCCAAGCAAAAGTGAGATGCAATGGGAGAAGTCACAACTCCTACAACCATTCAAGCATCAATCACCAAACCAAAAGGCAAACAAATGAGAAAGATAAATAAGGCATGTTCAAGATGAGGATGGGAGAATAGGCTTAGGCATCAAGCAACATAAGAATAATCTCAACCAAATGCATCAAATTGATCATGCAACAAGAAAGCACAAATAAGTTCTTAAAGAGGCATCTCATTCAAGGCAAACTCAAAGTACAAACTAAGAGTACCAAATCACCTTGAATGAGTTCCAAAGTCCAAAGGACAGAAGTGAGAACAATAGAAGAAGGTTCACAAACCAAAGAAGAAACAAAGCCAAGACAAGTTACAAAGTAGGGCAAGGTAAAGAACCAAAGTTCAAAAAACTTTCAACATTCAAATGCAAATGGAAAGCCCTAATTAAAATTAACTTGCAACACAAACCAAGCAAGTGTGTGACCTATAAAATTGAAACCAGCATCCTAAACATGTCACGAATGTGAATCAAGAGGCATGGGATGCATATGGGATCCACAAAGGTCATCACCCAAAAGAACTAGGTCAACTAGTTTATATGAACCTCAATTAGGGTGACTTGACTTGCAAGGTTCACCAAAAATAGGAGAATGGTTCAATAAATGCCAAATAAAATGCAAAAAGCTCTCAAACATGTTGGCAACCAGAGGCCAAAACATCTAAACCAAACTCCAATCAAGGCATCACCAAATGAATTGACCAACTAGGGTGCTCCACCTTGAAGGATATGTATCGAGGGTCAAACAAATGCAAACTAAAATCAAACAAAAATAGGTCAAACTTTGACCAAAATCAGCCTCAAAGGCACCTAAATCCATCATCAAAATGGAGAGGAAGCCCTACTCATAGGTGATTGCAAATGGTCCACAAATCAAACAAGAAGAAATGAAAACCATATTAAAAACACTTCCAATTATAAAATTCAAATTAAATTGAAAAATAAAAGAAAATTCAAAATAAAAATTATGAAAAATTAGTTAACACATCAAAGTATTTAAAAATATTTTTGTTGAATTTTATGACAATTGGAAGCATTTTTAATAAAATAAAATCAAAAAAGAAAATCAAATGTAAGCCAAGGAGGTGTAGCAAGCAAAACCAGAATACAAAGAATTCAGTTATGCGCGCAATGGGCTCCAAAACCTGGGGGTGTGGATAGCAAGGAAGGCCCAATCCATAAGCCATCCTTCATATTAATGAAATGCAGTGTTTCATTAATCTGAGGTGGAGTCAAACATCCACATACGCGTGGTCAAGAAAATGAGAGGCAAACACCTCACCCGGTCAGAAGGTCAACAAAAGCCACCTCAGATCTGAGGGTTTTGAACCAGATGCCGGAGCCCTAGCTCCGGTCGTCTTCTCCGGCGAGCTGGCCAGAGCTCAGATCATCAAACCTTCACCAAACTTCACAAAATGCACATCAAAAGAAAGCTGAGCTTATGTAGGTTTCAAATCCATGATCCATTCATCTTAAACACGTCTAAATTAAGAGAATTGAACAGATCAATTTCAAGATGCACATCTGAAAACTTAAGCAAACATGAAAATCAAACAACCAAACATGGCCTACACAAGGTAGGGCTTCAGATGCAGCCAATATGAACCTAAATCATGGCCTAGCATGAGAGAAAAATGGAGAAGAAACTTACTGAATGGAGACACTTCGTTGGTGCTTCAGACGCTTGCAAGCTTGCTTCAAACTATCCAGATCTACTCCAAATTGCACAAGGAAGATGAATTGAACCTCAATTGGAGTTAATTTACTGTGAAAATGAAAACACGATTTGGAATTTTATTTGAGAATTTTAAAACTGAATTTGCTCTCTCTGGCTCCAAAATGCACTTCTGAGCTCTCCATTCACGTTTTGAACTTATATATGTTGAACCTCTGATCAATTGGAAGGCCCATGAAGCCTTGCTTGGATGAATTTTCAAATTGCCCAAAAATAGAATCCACTCATGCACACGTGAAAACAGATGCATACACTCATGAAAATCATTCAAATCTTCAGCTGGTGAGTTGAATTTCACAATGGAATTGGATTGGGCTTTGTATTTGATCCAATTTTGGAGTTTGGAGGTGAAACTTCTTTGTGAAGAAATGCCAAAATGCACGTGTTTTTTCCTTCATGAACCAAAACCAACTTGTGCATTTTACTTGTTAATGTATCTTGAATAGAATTGAACCAAAATAAGACATGTAAATGACCTATAATGTATTCAATTGAAATCACAATTTAAAGTTCATTTTCCACTTGAATTTCTCACCAAATGTTCACAACCATCAATAATTCACACAATTCTTAAGTTTCATGATGTAAAAGAGGTCTTTAGGAGCAACTTCCATGTTGGTTGAAAGTTCATTTGAAGTACAAAAGTGCATGAAAATGACTTATGTAACAAATGGCCTATAATCAAACTTTCCCAAAATACCCTTGCCTTGTGAGGTCCATAACTTGAGTTCCACAAATGATATCAAGGACTTCTACGACTTTTAAGAAAGCTAAGATTATGAGGAAAAACTTTCATGTTCACCAAAAGTTGAGGAGAAACTTGATTCTAGGTAAAAAGTGCTTTGGAAGTGAGTTGAATTTTGTTGACCAAAAAATATGTTCATCTGAGACCTATAACTTGTTAGCATCATAGATTGAGTTACACAAACCCAATGGATGAGTTCTAGTACTCAAAATAAAGCTTAGAACATTCCCTACAAGTTTCATGTTCACAATAAAATGAGATTGAACTTGTATCATGATGTAAATTGTCCTTGAAGTTGAGCACTGAAGAAGGGGATTTTACACTGAGATCCTCTGAAACCCTAATTTAGTAATCTCCTGAACTCTTGATTCTTATTTATTTGAACTTGAAATGACATCCTAGATGTCTCAACATAACTTCCCATAGCTCTAGTGACTTAAAACCAAGTCTCTAACTCCCTCAAGTCTTCAGTTGACCTTGAGCTGACCAGATGAAACCCTAGGTGCACAACCTTTGATTGTGACCTCTTGCAAGTGAAATAAATGTTTAGATGAGCTCCACAATGACTTCTAGAGAACTCAATGAGCTTCTCAAACACCTCTTATCCATAACCATGAACTTGTGAATCCCTGATGATCCCTAGTTGACCTCCAAGATAGGAGTTAAGTAGCATACATCCAATCTTCTCTTTCAAAGACTTCTGACCACTTTCTGATGATTGTCAGCACTTGATAACTTGAATAAAAACTCTTGCTTGAGCTTGAAACCCTTGATACTTGTCTCTTGGATGGCACACCTCCCTTGATCCCCTGTAAAGGACAATGTTATGCAAAATGCAAATGCTAAAGATGAAATGAAACATAAGCCAAGTAAAGAAAGAGGTTGGTCAAATTTTGGGGTACAATACCAATAACATATGCTAGTATCTTTGCTAAGTTGATGGAGAAAAAAGTTGTCGTTCCAAGAGATTTGGCTCCCCGAACTGTCATTCCTGTCGACTATGATGCAAATGCTCATTGTGAGTTTCATAAGGGCGCTCCAGGTCATACCATTGAGAACTACAGGGCTTTCAAGCACAAAGTTCAAGACATGATTGACAAGGATGCTATCAATTTCAATGGGAAGTCTCCAAATGTCATCAACAATCCAATGCCACCGACCAGCTAGTGCCAGCATCGGTTAGATCAAATCAAGTCAAGTTCAGTTTCTTGAAGAAGGCTGTCATGTTGCCATTTCATTTATTTGCATTTTGTCTTTGTTTGTTTAAGTACTGTATGCTTTCAACAATTGCCATTCGTATTTGGTTTTCATTAATGTATTGTTTATGCATGTTTTGAATTAGTTATGTCGTATTCACTCATTTTTATCACAATCACCGACACATTTATTCACTCCAATCTATAAACTATTGTTTAGCATATGATTTGAGGGAGGATGATTAAAATGAAATACCCATAATTGCAAACTGTATGCTTTCAAATCGAATCTCGTCAATGATGTACAGGCATTATTTCAATTCTCCAAACACTAGAGATATAAGGAGTTAATCCCTAGTAAACCTCTTCGAGCCTAGAAGTAGCAGTTTTCTTCAGATATTCGAACCTTTTACACTCAACCTGGGGCAGGGTAGTGTTCAGTTAATCCATTACGCACTCAAATCAACAAAGCGAAATTCAAAAGATGGTTGTTCATCAAAGACCTATGACATGGAAGTCACTATCCACCAAAAAAATCAAAAGCCTGCTAAGTCAAACACCTCAAAGGGGACTTAGCCAAAATCAAGGCAATCCTGATGGATTTGACAAGCAAAGTCAATCCATGCAAAAGTTAGGGATCAAAACAAAAGTAAAAGAGGTCATCGAACCCTCAACAAAAACAAAATAAGATTCAGTGACCGCCATATCAAGTCAAAAGGGTCGCTGACATCCCTCAAAATCACAATAAGGTGACTGCCATTTCAAGCAAACCTTGAGCCATCAAGCTTACACCGTCAAGACAAGTATGTGAAGAATTAACTGAATGTAGTACTAAAGATCATTACAAAGAAGGGGTGGGTACAAATCATACTTTGAGCCTAATATCCTTTGTTTCTTAACCATGAACCAGACCATATTAGAAACCTCGAAAGACCTAATTGAGGCAAGGTTTATTCTGAAAGCATACTATCGCAAGGTTGCGTAAACTGACTCCTCACACATATGTTAATCATCAACATTGGTGTCATTATCCTTGATATATCTTTCACACTAATCAAAGCTAGCACTACATCCGGACTAACGGTCCATTCATTTCACACTAGCACGACACTCAATAAACAACACTTTTTTCAAAACTTGCATTGAGCTTTGCATTAAGATTACCATTAGTGAATGTACAAATTTAGTTGCAAATCAATGTTAGACATCAAAGACACTCCAACGAGGGGCAATCAAGGAAGAACTTGACTTTCAGTGGCTAACACAAAGCAAAGCTACTTCAAAACCCACAGGCTGGGGAAAATCATTCAACAGCTCGAGCAGGGGCAAGTCATCAGAGTTCAGCTTCACCTTTATAACTGGTTAATCAGAGGCAGTCCATCAACAAGTACTCAGAATTTGGGCATAAAGAGCATCTTCTCCTGCTCCGATCATGGCATTTTCAGCGAACTGTGTGTCGAGGAAGTCAACCCCTCCCACCACCCGAAGTCCAATCCGTATTGGCAACTATAAAAGTCCACCACGCTGGCGTCTCCACTTACATTTCAAATTACCCGTCTATATCATATGCATCATATACATTGCATTCGATATCATAAGCATCTTGCATCATAAACATACTTCCCCAGATCTTGCATCTCAGTGCGTTAGCATTTGCATTCGCATTTCCATTCGCTATGGAATATCATTATGCATCAAGCATTTTCAGAGGCAAGTCAAGGTCCAGGGTCAATCTTGAAGATTTCCAAGACCATCGTCAGCCCATTCAGGGGCATTTTTTGCAAAGCTGTGGGTTTCTCCCACAAAATTCAAAGACATTCAAAGCAAGATTCAGCCCAGTCAGGGGCATCTTTTTCAAAGATCATGGGTGCTTCACATGATGTATTTCAACCTTGTGTTTGATCAGATCTTCAAATCAACATACAGCCCAGTCAGGGGTATATCATTCAAGACCGATGGGCGTCCCCACAAAGTTGTTCAACTTTCTGTTGGGAAAATCCAAGAATATCAAGGCAAGATTCAACCCAGACAGGGGCATCTTCAGCAAAGCCGTGGGCGTTCCTCACGAAGTTGTTTAACCTTTTGTTGACCAAGACAAGACATCAATACAAACTCAGCCCAGACAGGGGCATCCTCTTCAGAGTTCATGGGCGTTCCTCATGAAGTTATTTCAATGAAACTGTGACCTCCAAGCAAGACGGTGGGTGTACCCCGTTGATTCTTTTCAATCCAATTTTCCTCTTGGGTGTTACCCAGTGAGTTGTATCCAGCAAGCATGACCATTGTCAATTGCCTTGATATTATCCTTTTGGTGATAGCAACCTGTGTGTGTGTGTGTGTGTGTGAGTTTGCTCTATCATCCTTTTGGTGGTGGGTCTGTCATCTTGTTGATGTCAGATTGTGCGAAAGGATTTTGCTATATCATCCTTTTGGTGATAGTAACCGGTGTGAGTTTCGCTCCATCATCCTTTTGATGGAGGGTTTGTCGTCTTAATGATGTCAGATTATGCGATAGTGTGTTTTGCTCTATCATCCTTTTGGTGGTAGTAGTCGGTGTGAGTTTCACTCTGTCATCATTTTGGTAGGGGTCTATCATCTTGTTGATGTCAGATTGTGTGATAGTGTGTTTTGCTCTATCATCCTTTTGGTGGTAGTAGCCGGTGTGAGTTCGCTCTGTCATCGTTTTGGTGGTGGGTCTGACATCTTAATTGATATCAGATTGTGTGATAGTGTTTTGCTCTATCATCCTTTTGGTGGTAGTAGCCAGTTTGAGTTTCGCTCCGTCATCCTTTTGGTTACGAGTCTATCATCTTGTTGATGTCAGATTGTGCGATGGTGTTTTGCCCTACCATCCTTTTGATGGTAGTAGCCGATGTGTGTTTCGCTCCGTCATCCTTTTGGTGGTGGGCCTGTCATCTTATTGATGTCAAATTGTGCGATAGTGTTTGTCCTGTCATCCTTTTGGTGGTATTGGCCGATGCGAGTTTCACTCCATCATCCTTTGGGTGGTGGGTCTGTCATCTTAATTAATGTCAGATTGTGCGTTAGTGTGTCTCCTATCATCCTTTTGGTGGTAGTCGCTGGTGTGTGTTTTGCTCTATCATCCTTTTGGTGATAGGAGTCGTGTGTGTTTCATCCCATCATCCTTTTGGTGATGACGACCTTTTGCTAGTTATTCACTGCTTACTCAGATGTATACCCTTATCCAACATTTCTTTTCTTTGCGGATAAATTCAGGGTTTTCTTCATATCTAATTGACTTCTACCTTAGGAGTAGAACGATGTAGCAGCTCATTTCCCTAGGTTTAAGCCTATTAGATAGGGGCATCTGTCATACCCCAAATTTGTCCTACCTATACATATAGTTTTCATCTGTACATCCAACCACTATTATTCATAGAATTCAAAATATGTGGTGCAAGTTTGAATTCAAGATGTCACAAGGTTGGGTGGAGGGAAAATAAGGTTTATCTAAGGCTTATCAGACAAAAGGTTTGCTTCAGGATCAAGGCCAAAGTTTATGGTGATTCAAGTGTTTGAGGCTCCAATTAGGGTGTATGTCAAGGTGATTCATTTCGTGTAGTTTAGGATTTAGGGTACATAGAGTCTTCATGAATGAAGATTCAATAGTTGGTTCATCAAGGCTGAGATAGGTTCATGGTTCCTTAAGGGCAGTCCATCCTATTCATTTCGTAACTTCTTTTTTTTCATTATTCTTCTTTTATATATTTCATTAATCAGTTGCATTATCACAAACCATTGTCCAAGTTCCCATATCTAAATCATTTCTACTATCTAAACCATTTTTCGAAATGTGTTTGATTTAAACATTCATCAATTTCTAATTTCCACTTTTCTTTTTTACATATCCATATTTTAGGGACATTCAATCCTACACCATTAAGTTTGTAATTCATATGTTAATATTCATTTATTTCTTTTTCACCCACCCAAAATCCATATCATAAATTATATATTTCACATTCTAGAAAAATTCTCAAAATAAAATATAGTAAAGCCCTTGGTCCATGATTGCACAATAATCTCAAGGCCCATTATCATTTAGAATTATAAAAAAAATTACAACACAAAAAAATTCAGAAACTCCAAAACCCATTGTTAATAACAAATTATCAATTGTTTGCAATTTACAATAAACAAAAGAAATAAATGTTGCTTCATATGGCCCGCCTACAATCAAGCTTCACAAGCTGCTACAACCAAGCCATCACGCGGCTTCACGCTACGAAAAGAAAACCGATTCACAAAAGGCTATGATACGAACTATACCATTCCAACTTTGAAGCCTACAGAACATGGTCCCCACACAATGTCATATACAATATCAACATACCCACATAATCCCAACAATTTTCATCACAAACAACACCACAGAAAACCAATTTGTACGATAAAAAACCATTTGGCAACTTCCAGCTCACAGTTTTTTCAATCCTCCCTATTATACCCTTAATTCACACTACAAGTGGGGGGCCGATTTTTTCTGATTCGACACAGTGGAATGGACCGTTAACTTTCTGCTCAACCGAGATTCAAATGGCACTTCCTGTATATCTTCGCGACACAACCTTCAGCCAAGATAAAAAACTTTATCTTCTCTATGCTATGACCCTAACTTCTATCTGCCATTAACCGCAAAAACTCTTCACCTTCAAACGATGCCCATTTTCCAAACATTTCTATCTCCTTCAATAACAACAGACTCAGCTCCACCTTCAAATCGTCTAAAAAAATAGTATGAACAGAGCCACACGTAAATCCTTCTTCTTCCCTCAAAACCATCTCCAAAGCCAAACCAACTGTAACACAACCCAGAATTTGAAACAGAACAAGAAGTAGAGGAGAAGAAAAACTCCTTTCTTCAACGAAACCCCAACAATCCTTCCAAATTTCCTTCAACCGACCCATTTCAACCCCAAACTCATAACTCAGAAAAATAACCATAACAGAAGGAGAATCTTAGAATGAAGAAGAAAGAATAGAGTGAGAAGCGCAACGAAATGAGTCAGAGAGAGAAATCGAGCGTCGTTTGAAGAAAGCTGGGAGCCGCAAATTTCGTTCTTCATTCTTTTTTTTCTAAGGCATTTTGTTAAGGGAAGGGAAAGTAAAGTGAGGGGATGATGTTCGTTCGTTCCATACTTTTGTGTTGGCATTTCAGTTATTATGTTTATGGACTCTAAAACCATGAAAATGATTTGATGACTCAAGACCCCTTTTGATCTAAACCGTCCGTGTCCTTTTATTTTTTTATTTTTTTTTCTTCTAATTTGGTGATGGGTCTTTGAACCCGTCTCATCTTCTTCTCATACTTTTTTCTCCTTCTTTTTTTAATGGGTGGATTTTATGTGGTGGGCCTAGGAGCCCACACTACTACTCACACACTCTGTTTTAACAGCCCCACCCCCTTTCCTTATTCTTTTAAACACTTTGTTTTTATTTTTAGATTTTCTTCAATTTGGTTATTTGTTCAAATGAATTTGCTAAAAATTTAACTACAAATTTTAATAGATTTTATTAAAGTTTTTTTTTAACTTTGATGGCTTCCTCATTTCGATATTTACCTTCTTTTTATTGTTTTTTTCGATGAAGAGACCTCTAAATTATTTTTCCGTCAAATTATTGATGAGAAACAATAAATCCGAGACCATATTTTCTTTTCATTTTCATTTTCGATTTTTATTCATTTTTATCCATTTTTTAATTTCATTTTTATCCATTTTTGGTCAATGACGAAACTTCATGAATTGATATCGGTCAAACTATTGATAGATAATGATTCATCCGAGACCATTTTATTTTCTATTTCATTTCTTCTCCAATTTCCTTTTTTATTAATTTTTTTCGATCTATGATGTCTTTTGATTCGTAAACGTCGTTTATCGAAGTCGATAACCTTCTCGATTTCAAATCTATGGAAAATGACCATTTGGGTCATTTTCTTTACTTTGGGGTCGTGAGAGGCCACCCTCGATTAATTGACATAATGTTTGTGATTAAGACGAGATCCCACCTTTTCTTTTGTCTGTGCAACACGATTAAATTGGAGAATGGTCTTCAATACCATTTCTCTATCTTGTTTTAGCACGGATATCAAATCACGCGACCTCCTATAGTTCGACTTTCATCATAAGTCGAGTTACGACAATTTAGCGTTACATTTGTCCCGATTTAATTCCTAAACCAACTAACCACTAACTTTAATTTCCGTCAAATGTTAATTGCTTTAAATTTCAGTCAAATTTTATTGTGGATATTATTGTTATATTATCTTGCTATATTATTCATGTTGTTCACTCACATCATATTCTCCATATCTTATTCACCCATATCCGAAAACACGTAATAATTATCGAAATGCTAATAGCCAAATTGGTGTACTGTTGGATCATTGGTCATTTGCAGGAACCCTAGCTTGGATTTGTGCCCGACTTTAGCTCGAGGCATAGTTTATGACACATTGCACACACACACGGATTTCTCTTGGGCTACCTGACAATGAGACCCCTTTATTTCGTGCAAACCCGTGTAAATTACATGTATCCCTTTGCCATTCTGATGTATGTTTCACATTTCTTTAATTATTAGTTTATCTTCTAGGAACACCCATAGGGACTAGCATAGATCAAACTATTTTTAAACTAATTCTCGAATCATCATCGAGCAATTTTCAAACACCATTCTGTAAGTCGAGTGCTCATACGCATTTGCCATCAACCTATTACACACACTTCATCGTGGTTTTGATATTAGGGGGGCATCCTTAGGGACTAGTATCGTTTCTCACAACCTAAGCCTTAATGCGTAAGTCAAGTCGGTTCCGTTTTCAATCCAAATCCTCGACTCGTCGTCGAGTTAGTTTTCTCAAACCATTTCCATTCCAACACGTTTTGCACGCGAATATAAGTCAAACCCATGATCCAACGTCAACCGAATTTTCACAATCAAACTTTCAATCAATTAACAACTATCTAAATCTTTTCAATGTGTAAAGAGTGGGATCAAGTCTTTGATCTTGCTTTCAGTTGTTTGGATGCGAGTTATCTTACTCGGGTGTGATCAATTGACGCCTCTAGTAAAATTTCCAACTCAACAACATTCAACCATCGTTCAACTCCTCATCATTTCAAATACCACTCAAACAAATTTCTTCTTTCGTGATGAAAAATAGAAAGAGTTAAGTCTTTGACTCGTTCTCCCGATTACTTGGGCCCGAGAAGTCTATATTAAGCTTCGAGTAATCGTCGTCCGATTCCAACCACTTATTATACAAACACCATTTAAACACCACTTCTTTTGCGATGAAAAAGAGAGATAGTCAAGTCTTTGACTCGCTTTCCCAATTACTTGGGCCCGAGAAGTATTTCTTAAGCTTCAAGTAATCGTCATCAGTTCAAACTCACCTTTCAACTACAACCCTTCTTTCAAGATGAAAAAGAGAGATAGTCAAGTCTTTGACTCGCTTTCCCGATTACTTGGGCCCGAGAAGTATTTCTTACGCTTTAAGTAATCGTCATCCATCCCCGTTTCGAACTAATTAAATCCCGTTTCTTTTCGTGGTTGTTACCACGAACTACGGACGTTCTGATTCTTCATTCTCATCTGAATGTAAGATACGTAGGCACAAGAATGCAATGATCTTGGCGAGCACATTTCCCTTTTCCTCCACTATTACACACTTCTATCTTCCTCCATTATTCCATCTACCTCCTCTCCATTTTTTTCGTTTCCCCCATCCTTTCCCATAGTCGAACTACGACGCTCTGATTTCTCATTCTCATCCAAATGAGCATACATAGGCACAAGGGCCCCAATGCTTGGCGAGCACTCTATCCTTTAACCATCCCCTTTCCCCCTAACATTTTCATCCCTTTATAGTATCGTTTAGTATTTAGTATTAAGAAGAGAACAACTAAGCTTAGCTAACATTCATCACAATCCGAATTAAGAGGTTCCTGTTGAGTACAATGGTCGTGAGGGGTGCTAATACCTTCCCCTTGCATAACCGACTTCCAAAACCAGAAACATCAGGTTGCGACGACCATGCTTCTTTCGTTTTTAAGAGGTTTTCTTGATATTTTCTTCTCCCGTTTATTCGGGATAAATAAAGTTCGGTGGCGACTCTGTCAAACCGCAATTCCGCGCCTTTAGCGCGAGGATCGTGTTACTGAATTATCTTTGTGATTTTTTGAGGTGCGACAACTGTTCCTCATGAAGTTTCTCAACCTTTTGTTGACCAAAAAATAACATCAAGGCGAACTCAGCTCGGTCAGGGGCATCCTCTTTAAAGTTCACGGGCGTTCCTCATGAAGTTACTGCAGCCTTTTGTGATCAAAATTGTGACCTCCAAACAAGACGGTGGGTGTACCCCATTGATTCTTTTCAAACCAATCATCCTCTTGGGTGTTCCCCAGTGAGCTGTATCCAGCAAGCATGACCTTTGTGATTTGTATTACTATCATCCTTTTGGTGATAGTCGAACCTCGTCGGTTCAACCTAACCTGCATCCTTTTGGTGTTGGTAACCTTCAATTTGTGTCGTTTTATCATCCTGTTGGTGATAGCAACCTGTGTGTGTGAGTTTTGCTCAGTCATCCTTTTGGTAGGGGGTCTGTCATCTTGTTGATCTCAAATCGTGCGATAGTGTTTTGCTCTACCATCCTTTTGGTGGTAGTAGACGATGTGAGTTTTGCTCCATCATCCTTTTGGTGGGGAGTTTGTCATCTTGTTGATGTCAGATTGTGCGATGGTGTTTTGCTCTACCATCCTTTTGGTGGTAGTAGCCGGTGTGAGTTTCACCCCGTCATCCTTTTGGTGAGGGGTCTGTCATCTTATTGATGTCAGATTGTTCGAGTGTGTTGCTCTATCATCCTTTTGGTTGTAGTAGCCAGTGTGAGTTTACTCCGCCATCCTTTTGGTGGTGGGTATGTCATCTCATTGATGCCAGATTGTACGAGTGTTCCCCTACACCCTTTTGGTGTCAGGCCCGTGTGTGTTTCATCCCATCATCCTTTTGGTGATGGTGACCTTTTTCTTGTTATTCATTGTCTACTCAAGGGTAGATCTTGGTCCATTATCCCACCCCCTAAGCATTCCCTTTTCTTTTCAGACAAATTCAGGGTTTTCTTCGTATCTAATTGTCTTCTATCTCGAAAGAATGAACTACGTAGGAGCTCATTTTACTCGATTTAATCTAATTAGATAGGGGCATCTATCATACCCCAAATTTGTCCTACTTGTATAATTAGATAGGTTGTTACTTTCCCTTGAAGGTGTCAGGTCATGGTGTGTTATTCAAAAGGTGTGCGTCTGATACTATGCTTACAGTTTTTGGGCCAATTCGAGTCAGTTGCATGGACCAAGTTGTCAAGTTGTCATTATTTCATGATTGAGGATCAACAATGATCATGGAATTTTCCAAGGTTTTATGTGGTGTACGGAGGTCTTGGTTCTATGATTTCAAGGCACATTCTTATTCATAGTGGAGATCCTAATTCATCACTATTCAGAAAGTTGTGTACAAGTTCTATTCCTTGTTGGATTTAAGTCAGTCGGCCTCAACATAAACTTCAAGCTTTAATAGTCATCAAAATGCAAATTTCATTCATGATCAAGCTTTTAACACAATTGAAAATTGGCGTATGGGAGGTGCAAGTTGCAAAATTCATTAGTCCATGTTACAACAAGAAAATGAAGAAGGAGAAATGCTTATGCCTAGTTTTCCTCTCATCAAGAAATGACGAAGGTGGACCAACTAAACCATGTTCACGCTTCTACAACCAGCGACTCAACCTGCGTAGAACTGAGTAAACACCATCCAAGCTGTAACACTCTTTTCTACCCCACAAATATTATGGCAAAATACACAGATTTCAGAGTAAAATATTTACTTTCATAAAAAGCCACAAAAAAGGCGTACATCTCTCATGTTACTCAAAATAAGTCAATGCTCCGTGTACAACGGGTTTTCTCAAAATACATCAACTACATAAAACAGTCGAACTCAAAGGCATATCCAAAGTTTTCCTTATACGGAAAGATAATCAAAATAACTCAAATAAAACATAGCTCAACTCAAAGACCCCAACCCGATGTTACACTATCAGAGCAAGACCCTCTAAGTTGACCCAAGGCCAACAACCTCGAAACCTCAAAACTCCTTAACAGCATCCACGGCTAAACCTGGTCATCTGCATGTTACTCACGTGGAGGTAACATTCAAACAGGCAGGCCGAGTAAAACAGTTCATAATAATCAATGTATAACAATCAACGTATGATCACTAAACACCTCAAATCTCGAACCAAACAAATAATGCCTTCAAAGCTTCAGCATAAACACAACAACAACCAACTCTAAATCATGTGTCAGATAATTCCTCTTATGCACTTTAAGTTGCCTTAAAGCGTAAGCTAAACTTGCTGATGTTGCATTAACACACCTCCTAATCCCATCAACGAAGCATCACAATGTACCATAATGGTTCTGTCGGATTCGACAAAATCAAACCCGAGCTGTTGTCAGTATTCTCAAAAGCTATTGCAACTTTTCTTCATACTTTGCATCCCAAAACAAAAGCTTGAACCTTCCTAGTCCATTGCATCAATGGCAAAGATAACTTGGAAAAATCCTTCAATGACTTTCCGATAATAATCGACCAACCCAAGAATACTCCTAATCTTAAAAACAGGTTTTAGAGCTTCCCATTACAATACAACTCCAATCTTCAACATACCAACCACAATAATTCTACTCGAGATCACATGACCAAGGAACTCACTTCCTTCAACCAAAACTCACACTTTGACAGTTTTGCATACAACTGCTTCTCTCTTCAACACTAATAACACAATTCTCAGATGCTCATCATGATCTTATCAAAATATCATCAATGAACACAACCACTAACTTGCCCAAATAAGTATGGACAATCCCGTTCATATACTCCCCAAATACACATGGTATCACAGAATACCCATCATGTTCATACCTCGTCCTAAAAGCAATCTTCTGAACATCTTCCACTTCCACACGAATCTGATGATACCCAGATCTCAAATCTATCTTACTGGGCACACCTGCAACAACCCACTGATTCATCCACTCATCAATCCTTGGAAGTGAACACTTATTCTTGATAGTCACCTTGTTCACTTATCTATAATCCACCCAAAGCCTCACAAAACCTTCTTTCTTCATAATCAACAAAACTGGTGCACCCCACGGTGACACACTCGAACAAATGAATTTCTTCTCAAGCAAATCTTAAGTTAACTCTTCAACTCTTTCAATCCCAATACAGACACACAACATGGAACCATCAATATCGGACTAGTTCCAGGAACTAAGTCGATCACAACTCCACCTCACATTCCAGCAGTAAATCAGTTATCTCATCAGGAAAAGCCTCCGGACAATAACAATTAATTAGAAAACCACCAACTTCCCCACTTTCATTAACACTCAAAGTTTCCATCAAAATAAACATCTCAGCACCATCCTGCACTGACTCACCAAAACAATTCGTAAGCACTTAGCTTAACTTAAAGCAATTCACTACACACGCCATCCAACATGACCCCGTCTACTATCAATAACAGATTAAGGCTAATCAGTTTCTCAATTTGTCAACAGACAGCCGAAAATCATGATGGGGCATAAACCATCTTTACCGAACTATAAGAGCATTCAACAATACACTGAGCCGCCACTCCACACTTGCAGCATTCTGGAGAAGCACAAACTTCTCCCCCACTTGTTTCATTCCCACTTCTGCATACAAAGGTTAGAAAACAAACGTGTACCGACAATGTTTTTACACACATGTCGCATACAAGGGAACAAATAACATTAGATACCTTGGCCGGACGGACCAACGAGGCTTTGTTACCACTAATGTAACACCTTTTTCTACCCCACAAATATCATGGCAAAATACACAAATTTCAGAGTAAAATATTTACTTTCATAAAAAGCCACAAAAAAAGGCGTACATCTCTCATGTTACTCAAAATAAGTCAATGCTCCGTGTACAACGCGTTTTCTCAAAATACATCAACTACAAAAAACAACGGAACTCAAAGGCATATCCAAAGTTTTCCTTATACGGAAAGATAATCAAAATAACTCAAACAAAACATAGATCAACTCAAAGATCCCAACCCGATGTTACACTATCAGAGCAAGACCCTCTAAGTTGACCCAAGGCCAACAACCTCGAAATCACAAAACTCATCAACGACATCCACGGCTAAACCTGGTCATCTGCACGTTACCCACATGGAGGTAACATTCAAACAGGCAGGGTAAGTAAAATAGTTCATAATAATCAATGTATAACAATCAACGTATAAACGGCGTCATATCCATATTCAACATATTCATATCCTTCAATAGGCCTCGAAGGCCACAACATCATAATTTATACAAAAAGGCTCATAAATGCAAATGCAACATAGACTCAATGCATGTGGTACCAATCATCACAGCGCGATAGACATTGGGCCATCAACCCTCCATAGATCCCCATCAATAGGATCGATTCTACTAGAGAACTAGAGCACATCAAAATACTTCACATCCGCACAGTGGGATTGAAGCCAAAGTAATCGAGGTCCTGAACTGAAGTCCGGATGTACATGAATGCATGATGCACACGTCACAAATCATCCTCATAATAACATCATAGGTGCATCATCATTCATCATATTCATCATCATCAAACATCATAGCTCATCATCATAATCATCATCATACATCACGTCATCATAGTGTTAGAACACAGATTGATTCTCAGTTATATCTCTATGTTTTGATGATAACAATTATGAAATTTTGTATTAAGAAATTATATACTCTAAATTTGTTCAAGTATTTTTGATGCAGATATTAAATTTAATATTCTTCTAAAAGCAAAAATGGATCTGAATGTTGAACTACGCAAGGCTCTGAAGCGTCAGAAGCATCTCTTAGAAGACTTTGAGCGCTGCCTACAGAAGACTCTGAGCGCTGCCTACAGAAGGATCTGAAGCAGAAGCTACAGAAGCATCTGAAGCGTAAATTGCAGACTTTGTATGAAGAGTTTCAAGCACTATTTTTCAGAAGACTCTGATAGTAATATTCGCTGCAAGTACTGAGGATCTGATCTCCAAACTCCGCTCTGATTAATTACACGCTGACGCACACTTGCTGCAATGCTCTGATACAGCAAACTCTAAAGACATCAAGACTCTGATCACTCAAGGCTCTGATGTTAATTGTTGTGAATTAAAAACTTGTTGAAGAAGATTATTCAAAGTTATATCTGTTGGTTATGCCAAACGAATCTTTCCTCTTTTATGCTAGACACAAGAACTCAGGAAAAAAGGATTTCTCTGAACGTTCTACTTCTAGGAAAGGTCAAGTGATGTGAAGACAAAAGGCTACAACTACTTTGTAGTACACAGTCTTCAAGCTTGCAACGTCTTGGACTTGTAAGTCTATAAAAGCAAGCCTTCAACAACTTTCTTCAGTTGACGTACTTTGACAAAAATTCATTGAAAAGCTCTCATACAAATTATTACTCTTTGCTGAATTTATTTCATACGTTCTTAAACTTAAGTGTAAATCACAATTGTGATATAGATTACTTAGAAGCATTCAAAAACTTGTTTAGTTTACATTTTATTGTAAAATTTCCTTGAGAAGACCAAGTTGTGGTCAGTAGTTCTTGAGAAGACTAAGACAGTTATTCTTAGTGATTGATATTGTATTCAGTTGATTATAGTGGATTAATTCCTTGTGGAGAAAGGAAAATCACTCTTGATAGGGTGGACTGGATTAGTTGAGTTCAACGAACCAGGATAAACATCATTGTGTTTTTATTGCCATAATATTTTCTAAATCCTTATTCAACCCCCCCCCCCTTCTAAGTATTTTCTCACCTTCAGTTGGCATCAGAGCTCCGGTTCTGTGTTTGTTATCACTTCACCGTGAATAGAAAAGATCCTGTAAGAAAATGCTTGATACTTCTTGGTTGATATTATGGCTGAAGCTTCAACATCCAACAACAACAACAGATATGAAGAAAGGGATAAAATCAGCATAAAACCCTCTATGTTTGATGGGGAGAAGTTTGACTATTGGAAGGACAGAATAGAGAGTTTCTTCCTTGGTTATGATGTTGATCTATGGGACTTAGTCATTGATGGTTATGTTCACCCCACTGATGGGGATAGCAAGAAAATTGATAGAAAATCTATGACTGAAGCCCAGAAGAAGGAGTTCAAAAATCATCACAAAGCAAGAACAATCTTATTAAATGTTATATCTCATACTGAGTATGAGAAGATTACCAACAGAGAAACAACATTTGATTTGTTTGAGTCTTTGAAGATGACTCATGAGGGGAACTCACAAGTTAAAGAGACCAAGGCTCTAGCGTTGATCCAGAAATATGAAGCCTTTAAAATGGAAGAATCTGAATCTATAGAAACTATGTTCTCTAGATTCCAGATCCTCACAGCTGGATTAAAAGTGCTGGACAAAGGCTATTCAACTGCTGATCATGTGAAGAAGATCATCAGAAGCTTGCCCATCAGATGGAGACCAATGGGCATTGCTCTGAAGCTAGCTAAGGATCTGAACAAGATCACATTGGAGGAACTAATCAGCTCTCTGAGGAGCCATGAGATTGAACTTGAGGAAGATGAGCCTCAAAAGAAAGGTAAGTCAATCGCTTTAAAATCTAACAAATCTGTTAAAGCATTGCAGGTGTTAGAAGAAAGTTCTGAAGAGTCTTCTTCTTCTAAAGAAGATGAACTGTCCTTGCTGTCCAGAAGGATCAACAAACTCTGGAAGCACAAACAGAGGAAGTTCAAGAACTTCAAGAAGCCAGATCAATGCAAAGAGTCCTCTGGACACAAAAGATCTGGAAAGAAGGAGGTTGTTTGCTATGAATGCAAGCAACCTGGTCATTACAAGAATCAATGTCCAAAGCTTCTAAAGGAAAAGCCAAAGAGGAAGTTTGACAAAAAGAAGAAGGTTCTAATGGCAACCTGGGATGATTCAGATGAATCTGAATCTTCATCAGAATCTGAAGAAGAATGCACCAACATGGCACTGATGGCTGGTGTAGAAGATCAGGATAAAGGATCATCTGGATCTGAATCTGATTTTGAATCTGACTCAGAAGAGGTACTTTCTGATCTCTCTAGGGAAGAACTTATTAAGGTTTTATCAGAAGTCCTAAATAACTACAATCAGATTAAGCTCAAATGCAAGAAGCTTAAATGCAATCTTGAATCTGAGAATAGTCTGTTAAAGTCAGAAGTTGATGAGCTCAAAGAAAACAATTTGAAAATGAAAAACAATTTTGAAAAAGCTCAACAAGACTCTGAATCTGAAACTAAGTCAAAATGCAAAAATATTTTAGAAGAATATGACTATAGTTTTCAGAAGTTTCTGGCTAAAAGCATAGATAGAAGCAAGATGGCTTCGATGATCTATGGAGTTAGAAGAAATAACAGGAAAGGAATTGGATATGAATCTTCCTCTGGAAAGGATTTAAATCCAATGCCTGTTGATAAACTTATCATTAAGAAGACTCCCTTATATTCTCATTTTAAGTTTGGTCATCTGAATGATATTAAACACACACATTCTGATCAGAACGTTCATGTGTTTAAACCAAAAGTTAGTCAGAACAAACCTGTTGTAAAAAGACAGAAGTTCAAACAAACTTTTAAGGCAACTAACCCAAAAGAACCCAAAAAGATCTGGGTACCTAAGGATAAGATAATACCTGTTGCAGATGTATTTAGCAGCAAAGTTAAGACGCCTATCATGGTACCTGGACTCTGGCTGCTCACGTCACATGACGGGAGAAAGGTTTATGTTCCAAAGCCTAGAGCTTAAATCTGGAGGAGACGTCAAGTTTGATGATAAGCTTGGCATTCAAAAGCCAAAGCAGTTTGAAAGTTCTGTGGATAGAGAAGTAATTCTCACAGACTCTGAAGGCTTAGAGGCAGAAAAGGTTCAAGTGAAAGAGACAGAAGCAACGCCAGATGCAACCCTGATAACACGAAATCGTATATATATTTTGATGCATAATTCAACTGATGTTTAACCGTTTTCGATCCGATTTCGGGTTATTTCCGTGTTATTTGTCTGATACTTTGCAGGTATTTGATGATCATGTCTAAACAAGGCAATACGAAGAAAAGAAGCAATCTCAGATGAAATATGGACAAAAACCGGATGAAAACAACATGAAAAACGCAGAATGCTGATTTTGCTGCTATGACGACCGTCACATGGGTGACGACCGTCACACACCGTGACGACCGTCATGCAGGCAAAAACGCCCCACTTCAAATGCACGTGAAAGAAGCAGTTCCAAGTCCCAAATAGTGGACCACTACTCCCTGATAATTCTGCCTCAAAGTCCACCTTCTTCAAGTTATAACCGTTAGAATTCCATTTCTATAAAAAGGGAAGAAGGGGAACTCAGAAGGAGAGCCGCATTCTGACAATGAAGTGCTGCCCAATTTCATTTCCAGAGCAAACCATCAGCTTTATTTTCTTTCTATTTTTTTTATTGCCTTTCATTTCTTCTGTAATTCTTATTTCCCTTGTACGATCAATTGGCACAAAGACCAGAATCCTGCCAACATTTGTGGAGGATCTGCCCAAAGGTCAATTGGAATATTTATAGGTTTCTCATTTTAATCGTAATTCCAGTTTTTATTATGATGCATGCTATTATTTATTGTTTTCATTTATGTTTTACCTTTCCCAAATCCATGTCTAGCTAAATTTAAGTAATCGATATGTAGTGATGATTCGAAAGGGATTTGATAATAACCGGTTGAAAACTGTCTTTTTCAAAAGTCGTTTATGGTCTGAGTGTTTAAAATTAATTTACTGAATAAACTTCGTCGCGAAAGCGAGAACTTATTTAAAAGTAGTTTTGCCACGAAAGTGGGAAATTAATTAAGGTACGAACCAACAAGCGAAAGCTGCGGCAAGACCCGATAGTAAACACTAGTCATTCATTTTAATAACAGCGAAAGCACTTTAAAATGAATTAGAACTTAGAGATTTCCAAAAAATAATTTTAACCCCGAATGGGACACGAAAGCGTACGTTTGGCCCTTAGAATTATGATTAGCGTCAATAACCATCGTGAGGCGAGAGTCTTCAGATCACCATTTTCTGCTTAAATAAACTCTGAAAAATATTTCCTAAACCGGTAACTTGTCAAATCCCCGAAGAATATAATTACTGCATATCGATTCAATTAATTATAATCTAAGTAACATTCTTAGTTCCCTTTAGTGACAATCTTATTCCCTTAAACATTATCTACCTAGCTAAACATAGTAACTCCCGAGAACACTAGTTTGATTACGAGTCCCTGTGGGATCGATATCTATTATTACTACGCGATAGATTGTGCACTTGCAGTTAGGTTGTATTAGACATAGAAAGTCGCGATCAAGTTTTTGGCGCCGTTGCCGGGGACCCGTTTAGTCAATAGTGTAACCTTCTGTTACACCGTATAGACTAGGTTAACTATTTTCATTTTTACTTTACTAGTGCTGTCGAGTGTATGCCAAGTAATCGCCCACAAGGCGATATCTTGAAACCTTCAGTCGCAGAACTAGAACGCTTCTTACATTTAAGAATCCGAATCATTGAGTACCAACTCAAACATAACATTCTCGATCCTCTCACTCCCATTCCCAAATCCGAAGAAGAATCAAACATGGCTGAAGGACCTCCAAACAAACCGCTGAAGGCATACGCTACACCCTCTCAGATGGAGCCTTGAAGTAGCATTGCTGCCCCAGCTATTACTCGAAATGATTTTGAGCTTAAACCATCGTTGCTGTCAGCTGTACAACAAAACCAATTCTCAAGAAACGCAACTGAGGATCCAAACGAACATTTAATGAAATTTGTACAATACGCAGACATAATGAAAGCAAATGGAGTAACTCCAGACGCGATAAGACTTCGTCTTTTCCCATTCTCTCTTAGAGACAGAGCGTGGACATGGTTACAATCTTTACCATCCAACTCTGTTACGACGTGGGAACAATTGAAGAACGTCTTCTTAGCGAGATATTTTCCGCCAAGCAAAACTGCTATGCTTAGAGCTCAAATCAACGGATTTCGACAAAAAGATACTGACTCTCTTTACGAAGCATGGGAACGATTCAAAGATATGATGAGAACATGTCCTCACCATGGTCTAGAAGACTGGGTGAAAATCCATACTTTCTATAATGGGCTTTTATACAATACCAGATTGACAATAGACGCTGCCGCGGGCGGTGCACTTATGGATAAGCCATACGACGAAGCCTATCAGTTAATAGAAAACATGTCTCAGAACCACTTACAATGGGGAGGTGAACGCACTCCAACAGAGAAAACCACAGCGAAAGGTGGGATGTACGAGATCAGCAGCCTTGAAAAGTTCAACGCTAAAGTAGATGCTCTAGCACAGAAGATTGACAGTCTGGCCGTTAACCCCACTGCAACAGTCGCTGCCGTAACTCCAAACAGTGAGTTATGCGGAAGCACCACTCATAATGCACCAGAATGCCCATTGTTAGCTGGAATCCCACCTGACCAAGTAAATTATGCTCAAGGAAATCCTTACGCAAATACCTATAACCCAGGTTGGCGAAATCATCCAAACTTTTCCTACAAAAGCGAAAATGCATCGCAGATGCCCACTGCTCCGCCAGGATATCAGAAACCAGCTGCTGCTCAGACTGCACCTAGGAAATCAAACCTCGAGTTGATGATGGAAAAATTCATAGCTACTCAAGCTCAAACAAACAAAGAATTCCTGAATCAAAACATACACACTAGCGAGCAAATTAAAAAGTTGACCGGAAAAGTAGACGCTTTAGCCACCCACAACAAAATGTTAGAAACACAGATATCACAAGTGGCTCAACAACAAGCCTCTGTTGCCGCACCCGCTGGCACATTTCCTGGACAACCCGAACAAAATCCAAAAGGCCAAGCAAATGCTGTAATACTAAGAAGTGGAAAAGAATTGGACGAACCGATCGATCCGAGGATCGAAAACTCAGCCATGCAACAAAAACCAACTGAACAAGCAGAAAAGGAATCCGAGTTAGAGAAGAAGGAAGACAACGAGAAGGAGGATACCGCAATTGAAAAAACTTAAGCACCTCCAGCGCCATATAAACCACTTATCCCTTATTCTCAAAGATTAATAAACTCCAAAACTTCAGGACAGTTTAAGAAATTTGTAGAGCTCCTTAAACAGTTGAATATCACTATTCCTTTTACAGAAGCGATAACTCAAATGCCGTCATACGCTAAATTTCTCAAAGAAATCCTGTCGAATAAGAGAAAGATCGAGGATAACGAAACAGTTACACTTACTGCAGAGTGTAGCGCTATAATTCAAAACCGCATGCCTCCTAAATTAAAAGACCCAGGTAGTTTCTCCATACCCTGCGTCATAGGAAAGTTCGTGATAGACAAAGCTCTATGCGATTTAGGAGCCAGTATCAGTGTTATGCCTTTATCTATATGCAAAAAGCTGAATATGGGAGACCTCAGACCAACCAAAATGTCCGTACAATTAGCTGACCGATCAGTAAAATACCCCGTCGGAATACTGGAAAACGTTCCAATACGCATAGGAAAATTCAACATCCCAACCGACTTCATAATCATGGACATCAAAGAGGACTCTGTTACCCCAATTATCCTAGGAAGACCGTTCCTAGCTACAGCCGGAGCTATTATAGACGTGAAGAAAGGAAGGCTAACATTCGAAGTAGGAGAAGAAAAGATAAAGTTCATTCTCACCAAGTTCTTACAAGCACCAGCCATAGACGATACCTGCTATTTAGTAGATGAAATTGACGAATGCATAAGAGAACTTGAAAATGAAGAGACCACGTATTCAGAAATAATAAAGATTCAAATACCCTATATTTCTGAAGACGATGATTGGCGTAAACCGTATAAAGACGACAGCCTAAGCGAAAGCTTAGCACTGACTCCAAACCATATGCCAGGTCCGAAGAACCCATCTTTAGAACTTAAAACACTACCCAAAAACCTTAGATATGAATTCCTAGACGATGAACTAAAAAGACCAGTGATAGTCAACGCCGACTTAGGACAACCAAAAACCGAAAAGCTATTAGAAGTCCTAAAGAAGTACCCCACCGCGTTAGGCTATAACATAAGCGATCTAAAAGGTATAAGCCCTTCAATCTGTATGCATCGAATTACAATAGAGGAAGACTCTAAAACCTCTAGAGAGCATCAGAGGTGACTGAACCCCATCCTAAGCACTGTAGTCACAGATGAAGTAAAGAAATTGCTAGATGCAGGAATCATCTATCCAATCTCCGATAGTGAATGGGTTAGCCCAGTTCATGTCGTACCGAAGAAAGGAGGAGTCACAGTAGTTAAAAACGAAAAAGGCGAATCAATAACAAAAAGAGTCGTGACTGGAAGCAGGATGTGCATTGATTATAGGAAGCTTAACAAGGCCACACGAAAAGATCACTTCCCGTTACCCTTCATAGACCAAATGTTGGAAAGATTAGCCAAACATTCATATTTCTGCTACCTAGATGGTTATTCAGGATTTTTCCAAATTCCCATTCATCCTGATGACCAAGAAAAGACTACATTCACCTGTCCTTATGGTACTTTTGCTTACCACCGAATGTCGTTCGGACTCTGTAATGCTCCAGCAACCTTCCAAAGATGCATGATGACAATCTTCGCAGATTTCATAGACGACATCATGGAAGTATTTATGGACGATTTCTCGGTATGTGGACAAAGCTTCGAAGGATGCCTACAAAACTTAGAAATGGTATTAGAACGATGTGTAAAAGTGAACCTCGTCCTAAATTGGGAAAAATGCCATTTTATGGTCCGACAAGGAATAGTTCTAGGACATGTCATATCAAATAAAGGAATTGAGGTCGACAAAGCTAAAATAGAGATTATAAAAGATCTCCAACCTCCAAAATCCGTACGAGAAATACGGAGTTTTCTAGGACATGCCGGTTTCTACCGAAGATTTATAAAAGATTTTTCAAAAATCACAAAACCATTGACCGGCCTGTTGATGAAAGATGCTGAGTTCGTCTTCGACGACGACTGTTTAAAAGCATTTGAAACATTAAAATCAGCCCTTATCACCGCACCGATTATGCAACCACCCGATTGGCGACTACCGTTCGAAATCATGTGCGATGCGAGTGATTATGCCGTAGGCGCAGTTCTAGGACAAAGGAAGGACAAGAAACTCCATGCCATCTACTATGCCAGTAGAACCTTAGATCCTGCCCAAATGAACTACGCTACCACAGAAAAGGAACTTCTAGCAGTTATATTTGCGCTTGACAAATTCCGTTCTTACTTAGTAGGAGCAAAAATTATCATATACACAGACCACACTGCCATAAGGTACCTAATAAGCAAAAAGGATGCCAAACCAAGATTATTGAGATGGATCCTGTTATTACAAGAGTTTGACTTAGAAATCAAAGATAAGAAAGGAACCGAGAATGTTGTTGCAGATCACTTATCCCGAATAGAAGGCATCAAACATGAACCAGTACCGATAAACGATGATTTCCCGTACGAACGTCTGATAGCCAAATTAGAAAGTGACATGCCCAACTCAATCTTGGAAGATCCAGAATTCGAAAAAGTCGTAGAAGCCGTCTATTCCCAAGTCACATTACCTTGGTATGCCGACATTGTTAATTACCTCGCTGAAGGCGTGCTTCCACCGGATCTCACTTATCAGCAAAAGAAGAAATTCTTCCACGATCTGAAACATTATTATTGGGATGAACCTCTACTCTTCAAGAGAGGGGCCGACAACATATACCGCCGCTGTGTCCCAGAGGAAGAAATAGAAAATATCATTTCCCAGTGCCATTCAGCACCGTATGGCGGTCATGCTAGTACATCCAAGACGTGCGCTAAGATTCTCCAAGCCGGCTTATTCTGGCCTAACCTCTGGAAAGACGTCCACATCGCTGTGCTAAAATGTGATCGATGCCAACGAACTGGAAACATCTCACGACGCGATGAAATGCCTCAGAAAGGAATCTTAGAAGTAGAAATCTTT
Organism: Lathyrus sativus; assembly: GCA_963859935.3. NCBI lineage: Eukaryota > Viridiplantae > Streptophyta > Magnoliopsida > Fabales > Fabaceae > Lathyrus > Lathyrus sativus. Next base: position 197,129,762 of record OZ012737.1, read on the forward strand.
GACGTATGGGGAATAGATTTCATGGGACCATTCCCACCTTCTTATGGTAATAACTACATACTCGTCGCTGTAGACTATGTGTCTAAATGGATAGAAGCCATTGCTGCTCCAACAAATGACGCACGAGTAGTAATCAAACTCTTCAAAAACACGATCTTTCCTAGATTCGGTGTACCCAGACTCGTCATTAGTGACGGCAGATCTCACTTCATATCGCGAATATTTGATAAACTTCTTTCTAAATATGGAGTTCGACACCGAGTAGCTACACCTTATCATCTGCAAACTAGCGGACAAGTAGAGGTCTCGAACAGGGAAATAAAACAGATATTGGAAAAGAATGTCGCTACCTTAAGGAAAGATTGGTCATCAAAGCTACATGAAGCTTTATGGGCTTATAGGACCGCTTTTAAGACACCAATAGGTACTACACCCTACAAATTAGTTTACGATAAATCCTGCCATCTCCCTGTAGAATTAGAGCATAAGGCCTTCTGGGCCATTAAAACACTCAATTTCAACTACGCTGAGGCAGGAGAAAAGCGAATCTTGAACTTACATGAATTAGAAGAACTTCGATTAGACGCTTACGAAAATGCCCGTATCTACAAAGAACGAACTAAAAAGTGGCATGATAAACGTTCAATCAAGAAACAATTCAGTGTGGGAGACATCGTATTGCTATTTAATTCAAGATTAAAACTCTTCCCAGGTAAACTAAAATCTAGGTGGTCTGGACCTTATGAAGTGACTAAAGCACTTCAGAGTGGAGCTGTCGAAATTACCGATAAGACGAATGCACTGTTTATTGTAAACGGGAAACGTCTAAAACATTATAATAAGAACGAAAACAGCCCTCAAGTCTGCAGTATAACATTGCTTGAGCTTCCAGCTCAAACACCCGAATAGCTTGTCACCAAGCTATCGTCAGGCTTTAGACGTTAAAAACAGCGCTTACTGGGAGGCAACCCAATTTTCCCGCATTTTTCCTCGTTACTGTATTTCATTTTTATTTAAAATTTTACTTTGAAACTTTAACAAAAATTCTAAACTTAAAACTACTACTATTTTTACTTTCGTTTATTTTCATATTTTTATTTTTATTTTATTTTTCTCTTTTGTCTTTTGTTTTTACCGCTTTTTGTTTTTAAAAATCCTGACTTCAAACTTCTGTTTTAAACTTTTCAGGATTTTAAAAGTCTTCAAACCTTCCTCCTGTTTTTCTCCGAACTACCTGAGAGTATGGCCGCGTACGACTTCACTAAGGTTCATTTTCGAGGACTAGCTTAAAAGGCAATATTTGAAGCATTAACCGAGAGAGAACTAGCCTTAACGCTGTATTACGATAAGTCTACCATGGAGAAACTAGGAATCACGGATAGCATCCAATACCTGTTCAATCAACTGGGTTGGGAGAACACTGCTTTGAAAACACGTTTTGCTACCTATAAGGACCTCACCTACGAATTCCTTAGTTCCTTCAGATACCTACCCAACTATGGTTTTGGATCCAACACAGAGCTGATTACCTTTCGAATGTTTGGAATGGACCAAACCCATAGCCGGATGTCACTAGCTAACCTCCTAGGATTTCCTAGCGGACCGCATGTGTTCATCAGTGCAGAAGATGACAATATTGATTTTGAACTCGACCAATTCTGGGGTAGAATCACAGGCGACTATCACCCTGAACCAGACAGAATGTATAATGATGATATTCATAACCCAACTTTCAGATACTTCCACAAGATACTAGCTCACACCCTTTTCGGGAAAGAAGAAAATATTACTACAGTATCTAAAGAGGAGTTATTCATCATGTTCTGTGCTTCTCAGGGACGTACAGTAAATGTAGTGCCTTTCATGATGAGATCTTTCAGACGCCTCACTCAGCACCCACAATCACCTATTCTTATAGGAGGCCTCGTGACAATGATTGCCCACGAGCTTGGCCTTAGATTCCACCTTAATGCAAACACCAGTTGTGGCACCATCCGACCTATGAATATCCAGTTTTGCTTTAACAGGCGCATTTTAGGAACTATGGGACCTGGACCTTACGAGTACCTCATAAATGAAAAACCTGTCCAGCTATTCACATTGCCTAATCATCTGATGACAAGTATCCACAACAAGGACAACTGGCTTTATGAATTGGATGAGCCTATGGGACCTCCTTCACCTCAATCAAAACCACAGAACTATATGTACGACAGTGACCACATTTATGAGGCACACGACTATATGTACTATGAGGATGTTGTATCAGAAGCTGAAGTAGACCCTACGACTCCTCCGCATTACAACACCTATCCCGAGCCTATCCCTGAGGAGACCACCAACAAAATGGATATTGTTCTGCACTGATTGGACAACGTTGATGCAGCTCTGACTACTGTAAAAGACGACATCGCAGGCATACACATCGAACTGGTAGTCTTCATGGACTTAGTCTGTGACCAGCTCGACTACTACGCACGGAAGTTCGATGAGTTGAAGGCACGAAAAGACTAGATACTAGTTTTAGCATTAGTTTTAGTTTAGTTTAGTTTAGTTTAATCATTTGGATTTTCGCATTGTTAATTTCTTTATGTATTACATTACAATCATTCTAATTTCTTGTTATTTCAATTATAGTCTTTATTCATTTATTCTGTTTTTACATTATTTCAATTATAGTCTTTATTCATTTATTCATTTATTCTGTTTTTACATCATTCATTGTTTATTGGCTGCTATAATACATTGCCATATCAATACTAGGCCTAAAAGTCACTGCAAGAACACCCTCACAGCAAAATTCTGCGTTCTGCAGATTTTGTTGGTGTGACGACCGTCACAGGAGTCTGACGAGCGTCACGCGGGTGACGACCGTTACAGATACGTGACGACCGTCACGAACCCAAAACTGTTATCTGATATAACAGGGGTTGCGTTTTCTCTCCCACTCATCTCCTTTAAACTTCCAATCATCATAAACTCCCACCCCACTCCAACTTTTCGTTTTCCCCACATTGCACCATATATTCCAACTCCCTTCTCAACTTCCTACCGCACTTCTGTTACATTTTTCCACTCCACAGAACCAACTCATTCCTCCAACAATGGCGAGAAACCACGAAACCCCAGACCTCAGCAACATTGTGTTCAGCGACGGTGACTCAGGCGAAAGACAGCGAGCCAACTACATCGCATTCCATCAACGGTCGCTCCAGCCGACTCATTATCCACATATCCCATCGCTCACAGAGCTCGAACTCCTTGACAGCGTCACTTGGATGCTTCAAAGAGCCGACATCTGGAACCTCTGCACCAATCCACTGCCGACGTACGAACAACTCACCCTCGAGTTCCTAAGTTCGTTTACCTACGTCACTTCCAGCGGCGACCTCAGCCAACACTCTGGTGCCGCATGCTTCCGGATGTTCGGCACAAATTATCAAGTGAACCAGAACCAGATTGCCGCCATCCTTCAACTCCCTCGAGGCGACAATGCTCACCGCCGCCTCACCGATCAGTTCCAGCACGAAGCCTTCGCGCTCTGGTACCAGTTGACCAGCATCAATGCCGATGGTTGGGATTCTCTGCACGCAACGCATATCCACAACCCGACCATCCGGTACTTCCACTGAGCATTGAGCAACACCATCTTCGCCCGGGACAGCAACCATAAGGTGAACTCGAAAGAGCTCTTCTTCCTCCGCTGTGTCTTCAACAACGAGCCTATCAACGCCGCTCCGTTCCTCCTGGCCCACATTCAGGCCAACTGTAACCGTGGCTCTAAGCCATTTTACTTTGGCGGGATTGTCACTGCCATTGCACTTGGGCTGAACCTCGGTGACCGCCTCCAGCACCTCCACCCCATTCCCTCGGTGTTCCTTGACACCGACCACTGCAGAGCCTCTCACCTCATCCGTTCCAGAGCCGATGGCAAGTACCACCCGGTAGTGCGTGGCAAAACTGTCTGAAGCATCATCCTTCCATCACGCACCCAGATACACCCAGAGGATCGTACCAACTGGTTATTTGACCTCACTGCCCCTCCTGCTGCTGCTGTTCCAACTCAGGACCACACCCAAGGTTCTGATGACGAAATCCAAGCTGAGTTGGACAGACCAGAGCAACCGGAGGCATCGCAGCCTCTTCCTTCCGAAGGTACATCCTACCGCCGCCGCCGCCATCGTCCAGTGCCCGACTACTCAGAAGAGGACCTCCGCCGCTCTCTCGACTAGCAGGCCCAGATACTCGCTATGATGCAGCAGCAGAATCAGCGAGCAGAGCAGTTCGAAGCTTGGCATCGAACCCAAATGCAAAAAATTCAAACCGGCCAAGAAACCATTACTGAGAACTTGGCGAATCTGACCTTGCAGGTCGAAGGACTCCGTGACTATGTCTACCACACCGGAGCTATGAGTTTTGAGGACCGAGTCGCCCAGGTCAGAGCCAGAGGACGAGAGCGAGGACGTGACCGAGGCAGAGGCCGTGATTAGTTACCATTTTCCTTATTTGTTTACTATATTTTTAGTTTCTATGTACTTTCATTTCCGTTGTATCTCCCTCTCGCATTCTTTCAAATCAGTGGGGACACTGATTGAGATAGTGTGGGAGCGGAGCGTTTATTTCCCATTCCTGTGTACTTTTACTTTCGTAATTTCTATTCAAACATTTTCTATTTTTAGCAAATAAAGCTCGTTTATATATCCTTTTTCCGTTACGCAAACATTCCCACTTTATTCGACGTAAACAAAAAATTTTCGTTCGTTCCTCAAAAACAAAAGCATCACGAGAATGCGCCCAAGTTCAAACCAAGTTCTGAAACTCCGAGGAGACGACAATTCTAACAAAACCAGTATCGTCCAGACACCTTAGATCTCCGGTTTATGCGATTCGGTTTCACTACCTACGTGTACCAAAGTCTCAAGTGTCTACGCAAACTCAACCCCAAGTAGTTTATACTAGCAGTCAGCACCATCCTAAAGCACTTCTAAGCGAGCGACCGATGCAAATAAGTGTATGATCTCCAAAAAGATGAAAAATCATGAAAAGAAAGCCATATAGCCAAAAATATAAAGACACGTCTCCTTCTAAGTTAGGTGCTCCTCGCCCGAGCATTTAGCCCAACGGCACGAAAGCTCATTGAAAAATCAATGATATAAGCTTATGATCAATGAAAAAGATCAAAACAGAAATGAGATCATATTCACTAACAGGTCAACTTGCCATGAAAGTGTATGGACAACGGGCTTAATGTGATTGCGCTAGAACAAACAGGGTGAACTTGCTGCGAGAACCTTGACACCAAGCTACAGTAGCATGACTGGAACCGATTTGCATAAGAAGGAAACCTCCGAAGACTTATAGTCCAGTGTCGTCTCCGTACTCGTTTTGTTTTTACTAAGAATCCCGGTTTTTCCCAACTTCGCGAACGAAGAAGCTGCCTCGTGCTTGCCGACTTTTTCAACTTTTACTTGAGGACAAGCAAAGATTCAAGCTTAGGGGAGTTTGATAACACGAAATCGTATATATATTTTGATGCATAATTCAACTGATGTTTAACCGTTTTCGATCCGATTTCGGGTTATTTCCGTGTTATTTGTCTGATACTTTGCAGGTATTTGATGATCATGTCTAAACAAGGCAATACGAAGAAAAGAAGCAATCTCAGATGAAATATGGACGAAAACCGGATGAAAACAACATGAAAAACGCATAATGTTGATTTTGCTGCTGTGACGACCGTCACAGCTCCATGACGACCGTCACACGGGTGACGACCGTCACACACAGTGACGACCGTCATGCAGGTAAAAACGCCCCACTTCAAATGCACGTGAAAGAAGTAGTTCCAAGTCCCAAATAGTGGACCACTACTCCCTGATAATTCTGCCTCAAAGTCCACCTTCTTCAAGTTATAACCGTTAGAATTCCATTTCTATAAAAAGGGAAGAAGGGGAACTCAGAAGGAGAGCCGCATTCTGACAACGAAGTGCTGCCCAATTTCATTTCCAGAGCAAACCATCAGCTTTATTTTCTTTCTATTTTTTTTATTGCCTTTCATTTCTTCTGTAATTCTTATTTCCCTTGTACGATCAATTGGCACAAAGACCAGAATCCTGCCAACATTTGTGGAGGATCTGCCCAAAGGTCAATTGGAATATTTATAGGTTTCTCATTTTAATCGTAATTCCAGTTTTTATTATGATGCATGCTATTATTTATTGTTTTCATTTATGTTTTACCTTTCCCAAATCCATGTCTAGCTAAATTTAAGTAATCGATATGTAGTGATGATTCGAAAGGGATTTGATAATAACCGGTTGAAAACTGTCTTTTTCAAAAGTCGTTTATGGTCTGAGTGTTTAAAATTAATTTACTGAATAAACTTCGTCGCGAAAGCGAGAACTTATTTAAAAGTAGTTTTGCCACGAAAGTGGGAAATTAATTAAGGTACGAACCAACAAGCGAAAGCTGCGGCAAGACCCGATAGTAAACACTAGTCATTCATTTTAATAACAGCGAAAGCACTTTAAAATGAATTAGAACTTAGAGATTTCCAAAAAATAATTTTAACCCCGAATGGGACACGAAAGCGTACGTTTGGCCCTTAGAATTATGATTAGCGTCAATAACCATCGTGAGGCGAGAGTCTTCAGATCACCATTTTCTGCTTAAATAAACTCTGAAAAATATTTCGTAAACCGGTAACTTGTCAAATCCCCGAAGAATATAATTACTACATATCGATTCAATTAATTATAATCTAAGTAACATTCTTAGTTCCCTTTAGTGACAATCTTATTCCCTTAAACATTATCTACCTAGCTAAACATAGTAACTCCCGAGAACACTAGTTTGATTACGAGTCCCTGTGGGATCAATATCTATTATTACTACGCGATAGACTATGCACTTGCAGTTAGGTTGTATTAGACATAGAAAGTCGCGATCAAACTCCTTTAGCTTCTCAAATGAACAACTTGAATATTTATGAAGAATCAAATGTTAGAGGATCATCTTCCAGAATCAAGGCCTCTCATCCAGAGGATGTGATCATTGGAAAGAAGGATGACCTTATAAGAACAAGATCCTACCTCAGATCATCTAAAGCGTCATTATTTGGTTTGGTGTTAGTTATTGAACCAACTTCTGTGGATGAAGCTCTGCAAGACAATGACTGGATAATTGCCATGCAAGAAGAGCTCAATCAGTTCACAAGAAATGACGTTTGGGATTTGGTTCCAAGACTAAAAGGATTCAACATAATTGGAACTAAATGGGTATTCAAAAACCAGTTGAATGAAAAAGGAGAAGTTGAAAGAAACAAAGCAAGGCTTGTTGCTCAAGGTTATAGCCAGCAAGAAGGAATTGATTACACAGAGACTTATGCTCCTGTGGCCAGGTTAGAGTCTATTCGTTTACTCATTTCTTTTGCTGCACAAAATAACATCACTCTATATCAAATGGATGTTAAGAGTGCCTTCTTAAATGGAATTATAGAAGAGGAAGTTTATGTTCACCAACCTCCTGGTTTTGAAAGTGATAAATTTCCAGAACATGTTTTTAAACTTAAGAAATCTCTTTATGGTTTAAAACAAGCTCCCAGAGCTTGGTATGAGAGATTAAGCAATTTTCTTCTGGAGAAAAATTTTATCAGAGGCAAAGTGGACACAACTCTCTTTTGTAAAACATTTAAGAAAGATCTGTTAATTTGTCAAATGTATGTAGATGATATTATATTTGGATCTACCAATGTTATACTGGGAAAGGAGTTTGCTCAATATATGCAAGCTGAATTTGAGATGAGCATGATGGGAGAATTGAGATTCTTTATGGGAATTCAAGTCAACCAGACTTCAGATTGCACTTACATTCATCAGACCAAATATGTAAAAGAGCTTCTGAAGAAGTTCAACATGACTGATAGTAAGATGGCAAATACTCTTATGCATCCAACAAGCACTCTTGGTAAGGAAGAGGTAAGTAAGAAAGTAGATCAGAAACTCTACAGAGGTATGATTGGATCTCTTCTCTACTTAACTGCTTCTAGACCTGACATTTTATTCAGTGTATGCTTGTGTGTAAGATTCCAATCAGATCCTAGAGAATCACACTTAACAGTTGTTAAGAGGATTCTAAGGTATCTGAAAGGTACTTCTAATGTGGGTTTGTGTTACAGAAAATCTGATGAATTTAAACTAGTTGGTTTATGTGATGCTGATTACGCTGGAGACAGAGTTGAAAGAAAAAGTACTTCTGGAAGTTGTCAATTTCTAGGAAGAAATTTAATCTCCTGGTACAGCAAGAAACAACCTACAATAGCTCTATCAACTACAGAAGCAGAATATATTGCTGCTGCAGGATGTAGCACTCAGATGCTCTGGATGAAAAGTCAGCTAGAAGACTATCAGATCTTTGAGAAAGCACATGCAAGCAAACACGTGTCACTCTAGAATCTGAAAAGATGGCGTGCACCATACTAAAGAGACGTTTGAGCTCAGTTCCAATATACAATGGTTGTTGTTGCTTCATTAAACATAGGTGCTGTCCCTTTTAAGGAACCTATCAGAACATTACTCACGCCTGTTGATAAGTTGGAAGTTCTGTGTGAGTCCATAGTCAACTTTGAATCATTTGCAGAAAATGGGTATGATCTTCGTCCCATCATTGATGCACAATGTTGGACCAAGTTCTTTGACAGATTAATGGGACCAGTTTACCCTCGTCCGGTAAAGGAATTTTGGATACATGCTTCTTGTTTCCCTAAGTTCATAGTTTCTTTTGTTCTGGGGAAAGAAATCATCATTACTGAAGCTTTGATAAGGAAACTCATAGGATATGAGGAGACTGATGGAGTCACCAATCTACCATCTGGGCGTGTAGATATGACTGAAGTATATAAAGAAGTTTGCTCATCTGGAGTAGCTTCTAACAAGGTTAAGGATCTGAAACCAGTTTACAGGATTTGGGCCAAGATTTTCATGAGCTGCATTCACCATAGAAAATCTTCAAATTCTCTATATTATGTCAACACTGATCAGCTTTACTTCATGTATTGTCTGAGTCAGAGCACCAAGGTGGATCTGCCATATCTTCTATTTAATCATCTGTGGACGCATGTTAAACAGTCAAGGGAAGAGTTCAGAAACAGGCACCAGAAGCTTAGAAACTGGATTCCAATGGGAAGACTAATCTCAGACATTCTGACTGAGAATGGTCTTGTTGGTCATCTGTTTGAAGCTGGAATGAAGGAAGAATTGGCTTCTGCAGTTGGAAAACCTCTGAACGGGAAGAGTATTCAGAGAATGAAAGTTGTAGAGGAAGTTACTTCTGCTCCAAAGAAATTCAACTCTGAAGAGGTCACTCAAAGAAGAGTTCCTGTTTCAAATTTCCCTATGTTCTTTACCAATGAACCAAGGGAGATTGTTCTGCAATACATCACAGATTGTCTGAATGAAGGAATCCCTCTGCTAGCAAATCTGGTTCAGAAGGCAGGTGAACCTGCTCCAGATCTTTATGAGGCTAGACATAAGAAGAAGAGAAAGGTTGCTACAGAAGAACCTTTTATACCCAAGAGGAAGGCTACTGGTGATGCTGCTGCTGTCAAGCCAAAAAGAGTCAAGAAATCAGAAATCAATCCTCCAGAGGCAAGTCTAGGCGAAATTCTGGAAACTATAAAAGAGGTATTAACATCTGATCAAACTCTTCATGAACCTATTATACCATCACCTTCACCTTCTGAAGATGCTTCTTTCCAAACAGTCTTAGATTTATGTTTTCTTTATCTGATGTTTGAGCACTTGTTTTGAATTTCTCATCTGATGTTTTGTCTGCTCTATCTGAATATCTATTTGAATGAATGAATCTGAATGTTTTCTCTATTTGATTATATCTTTTCTCTCTGTTTCTTTTATTTGTCTTTAAAAAGTTTTCTTTTTGATTATGACAAAAAGGGGGAGAAAATGAAATTTTAACTGTTCAAATAAACTTTACCTGAATGGAATTCAGACATATCAAATTATAACTAAAGTGAATTTTTAGTCTTTCAGAACTATAATGATAAATCTGACAAAATTCATTAAAAGTAACTCTGAGATCCCCAGATCAAGGTTAACCAATCAGGATCTGATTCTGAAATGTTCATCCATATCAACCTCTAATTTTGAACATTCAGGCTCTGATTCTGAAAAGAATACTCATGCAAAAAGTGAAGTTTCTATTCTCTCTTAGTATTCAATTCAGGGGGAGATTCATAATCTCAGGGGGAGTTATATTTACCTTTTATTGAACAAAAATTCTTATGTTTTTGTCATCATCAAAAAGGGGGAGATTTTTAGAACACAGATTGATTCTCAGTTATATCTCTATGTTTTGATGATAACACTTATGAAATTTTGTATTAAGAAATTATATACTCTAAATTTGTTCAAGTATTTTTGCTGCAGATATTAAATTTAATATTCTTCTGAAAGCAAAAATGGATCTGAACGTTGAACTACGCAAGGCTCTGAAGCGTCAGAAGCATCTCTTAGAAGACTCTGAGTGTTGCCTACAGAAGACTCTGAGCGCTGCCTACAGAAGGATCTAAAGCGTAGACTGAAGACTTTGTATGAAGAGTTTCAAGCACTATTTTTCAGAAGACTCTGATAGTACTGTTCGCTGCAAGTACTGAGGATCTAATCTTCAAACTTTGCTCTGATTAATTACACACTGAAGCACACTTGCTGCAATGCTCTGATACAGCAAACTCTGAAGACATCAAGACTCTGATCACTCAAGGCTCTGATGTTAATTGCTGTGAATTAGAAACTTGTTGAAGAAGATTATTCAAAGTTATATCTGTTGGTTATACCAAACGACTCTTTCCTCTTTTATGCTAGACACAAGAACTCAGGCAAAAAGGATTTCTCTGAACGTTCTACTTCTAGGAAAGGTCAAGTGATGTGAAGACAAAAGGCTACATCTACTTTGCAGTACACAGTCTTGAAGCTTGCAACGTCTTGGACTTGTAAGTCTATAAAAGCAAGCCTTCAACAACTTTCTTCAGTTGACGTACTTTGACAAAAATTCATTGAAAAGCTCTCATACAAATTATTACTCTTTGCTGAATTTATTTCATACGTTCTTAAATTTAAGTGTAAATCAGAGTTGTGATATAGCTTACTTAGAAGCATTCAAACACTTGTTTAGTTTACATTTTATTGTAAAAGTTCCTTAAGAAGACCAAGTTGTGGTCAGTAGTTCTTGAGAAGACTAAAACAGTTGTTCTTAGTGATTGATATTGTAATCAGTTGATTATAGTGGATTAAATCCTTGTGGAGAAAGGCAAATCACTCTTGATAGGGTGGACTGGATTAGTTGAGTTCAACGAACCAGGATAAAAATAATTGTGTTTTTATTGCCATAATATTTTCTAAATCCTTATTCAACCCCCCTCTAAGTATTTTCTCACCTTCACATAGCACATCATAATGATTATAATGATCATCATCACACATCATGTCATCATATAATTCATCATAATAATCATTATCACACATCATGTCATCATATAATTCGTCATAATAATAATCATCACACATCATGTCATCATATAATTCGTCATAATAATAATCATCATACGTCATAGAAATCATCATATAATCATGTACAAATCACATAGAGCTCATATTCACACTCATATTAACCCATCATGTTATCACATATTAATTCATAATATTATCCCATATTATCTCATATTAATCCATCAAATTATACTCGCGGTAATCCTCATACTATCACCTATTAATCACATAACTTCGCTGTCCTACTCATGTTAACTCATCATAGGGATCACAAAATCAAACATCACGGTATCGCTGCACACGATAAACATTCGCGAAACTCTGCTACATTCGCTGGCATGTTCGCTAGGCGAGTCTGGGGCGAGTTTCTTCGCTAGGCGAAGGATTCTTCGCTAGGCGAGTCTGGGAACACAATTGTTCGCTATGCAAAGCTTTCTTCGCTAGGCAAACTGCGCGATAACAGCAAATTCTGCTATGCACCAGAACTAATTTCTACCCAAAAACTCATACGATTCACTTGCCCAATGCCCCCAAAACATCCCTAAATCATCCCTAAGGTCCTACGACATTAAAGGCACAAAACATATGGTTCATTAGGCCAATCCCGGGACATATTCACGTCCTAAATCATAATTTCCCTACAATTACCTTGTAGGCATCTGAGTTACTCACTATCAAATATTCCTATAGGGTTAAGCAAAGTTCAATCAGCTTTTTGGCCACGAAGGCCTAGGTTTCTGTTTTCCCCAATCAATTCACGGTTAGATTTGCAGTTACAGGTTTAGGCTACGAAGGCCAAAGATCATTATTTCCCATCTCTACCCTTAGAACTCCTACGGTTATAACCTCCATAATAGATCTAGGCCACAAATGCCATAAATCACTTGTTCTCATAACCTTCTAATTTTCTTCACGGTCAAAATCTCAATAATAGATTTTGGCCACGAAGGCCAAAATCCCTTTTTCCCATAATTCTCCCTAAGATCCCCACATCAACCATAATCACATCGAAATCTACACATAGGAAATTATGAAAGGCTATACTCCCCATACCTTAAATGTTGATTCAAAGCCTTCATGAATCTGTCTGGGAATCCTTCAAGCTTTTGCCTCCAATTTCCTCTTCAGAGTTCTCTTGGCCTCAATTCTTACGGTTAACACAAATGAATCCTAAAAACCCTTTAGAACTCTCTTTTTGTTAAACCTAGACTTGGGCCAAATAATTGGGCTTTCTCCATTATACCCTCACTTACTCCTCTCAATTGTCCCAATTACCCTTCTTTCACTATTATTTATTTTAATTCATAATAATACTAATAAATTAATATTATGTACTATCAATTAAATAAATAACCCACAAATTGCATAATTCTCAATAATCTACACAACACACCAAAAATCACCGAAAACACCCAAAATATGAATATTCTCAATTAAATAAATTAATTAAAATATTTCGATTAAAATTGGGGTGTTACACAAGCCAAGTGAGAAAACCGTCATGTATCACAATACAAACCAAGCCGACTTGATAACACGATGCAGCTACCACACGATGCAAACTTTCCATGCCAAATTTTCACAATTACGTCTGACATCTGCAATACACCAGCTGCAAGTCGCACCTCACTATTCTTTCCCCTCACGTACATCTTGAACCAGGCCCCACCTTTTACAAAATCAACAGTAGCAAAAATAACAGCAACCCCACACGAGCCATGTTCATCCACAGTCATACACTCCAATTGTAAGCCATTTTCCAAGCATGATTTCCTCGAGAGAATCACGGTAATAGCATTTTCATACGGCTTCGGATCGTACGGAACCAGCATGATATTACACACCATAAATTCTTGTGAAAAAAGCTGATTTCGTGTGATGTTTACCCCAACCTCGTGTCACTACCGTACGATAACCTTCACCACAAAAAAAAACTCAAAAGAACGTACGACATAAAAAAGCCACAACTCTCACCAAAACGCGTTGCAAAGAAAAAAACATACATAAACCGAATTATGGGACGCGACCACCATCACGATTTCGTACTAATGGACCCCATATTTTGGAATGCCTTGCAATTCTATTTCAGAACCCAAAAAAATGTTTAAAAAGATGCGGGTTTTCCGAAACTATTCCAAAGCTTCCTTCTTAAAACGATAAACTTCAATACACTTTCAACAGGTCTCAAAAATTAATATTTTTTTCCTTTAACTCCTCTCAACCCGGCCCTCGTCTTCCCCAACCACAAAACTCTCTTTCAAACCCGTCCATAGCTATTCTCAAATCCGTAAATCATCAAATCAACCTTCAAACCCATAAACACCCAGAAATCAACAGAGAAAAAATTAAGAAAAGAGATGAAGAACGAGTTCAAATCCAGATCTGAAACAAAACCCATAATAAACCGAAAAATCTTTGAATCTGAAGCCAAGTGAGAAACGGGCAGGGCGAACATGAAGAAGGTTGAAGATACTCATGGCCGTGCGTTTGTTTCTTCCTTTGGATGTCGTGGATTTTGTGTCATACAAAACTTCTATTTATTTTTTAAGATAATAAAAGGGTTAGATGCATTCATGTTGTCATGTTTCTTTCTAATTTCGTTTCTAAACAAAAGAAGAGGAGAAACTTGGTTTTGGTTTGAAGTGTTGACCTTGGATTTATGAGGTAAAGCTTTGCCTCTTAAGTTAGAAATGATACAAGGAGCTTGGCCGTTTGTTTTGACTAACAATTTGACTGTCTTCTCTCTTCATGGGCTTACAGCCCCTTTTTTTTTCACCGAGTTTTGAAGAGGTGATGGGCCTATGGCCCATGTGATCCTCTTTTGGATTCACACACCCACGCCCATGTACAACTCTGTTTCTATATATAAATTTTCTTTTTTATCTTTTCAAGGATAATATGTGGATTTACAAGTATCACTTTAATCCTTTTTATTTTAATTTTGCATTGATTTTCTATTTCATTTGGGTCGATGAAGAGACCTCGAAATTGTTTTCCCGTCAAATTATTGATAAAAAATGATAAATCCGAAACCAAACTTTTTTTCATTTTCGATTTTTATTCATTTTTATCCGTTTATATTCATTTTATTTCATTTTTATCGTTTTCGGTCAATGACGAAACTTTAAGAATTCTTATCGGTCAAACTATTGATAGATGACAATTTATCCGAGACTATTTTATTTTCTATTTCATTTTCTTCTCCATTTCTATTTTTATTAATTTTTTCGATCTATGATGTCTTTCGATTCATAAACGCCGTTTTATCGAAGTCGATAACCTTCTCGATCTCAAATCTATGGAAAATGACCATTTGGGTAATTTTCTTTACTTTGGGATCGTGAGAGGCTACCTTCGGTTAATCGACATAATGTTTGCGATTAAGACGAGATCCAACCTTTCCTTAGTCCGTGCGACATGATTAAATTAGAGAATGATCCTCAATATCATTTCTCTATCTTGTTTTTTGCACGGATATCAACTTTGACCTCCTATAGTTCGACTTTTCATCATAAGTCGAGCTACGATGGTTTAACATTACATTTGTCCCGATTTAATTCCTAAACAAACTAACCACTAACTTTAATTTTTGTCAAATATTAATTGCTTTATAATTCAGTCAAATATTATTGTGAATATTATTGTTATATCATCTTATCATATTGTTCATACTCATATCATATTCTCCATTATCTTATTCATCCATATTCGAAAACACATAATAAACGTTTGAAACGCTAAAAGCCAAATTGGTGGACTGTTGGATCATTGGTCATTTGCAGGAACCCTAACATGGAGTTGTGTCTGACTTTGCTCAAGGCGTAGTTTAGGCTACCTGACAGTGAGACCCTTTATTTCGTGCAATCCCATGTAAATTACATGTACCCCTCTCCCATTCTGATGTATGTTTCGTATTTATTTGATTATTAGTTTATCTCCTAGGAGCACCCATAGGGACTAGCGTAGATCAAACTATTTTCAAACTAATTCTTGATTCGTCATCGAGCCATTTTCAAACACCCCTCCGTAAGTCGAGTGCTCGTCCGCATTCGCAATCAACCTATTGCACACACTTCACCGTGGTTTCGATATTGGGGGCACCCTCAGGGACTAGTATCGTCTCTTACAACCTGACCCTTGATGCGTAAGTCAAGTCGGTTCCATTTTCAATCCAAACCCTCAACTCGTCGTCGAGCCATTTCTCAAACCATTTCCATCCCTACACGTTTTGCACGCGATAATAGGTGAAACCCTTGATCCAACGTCAAGCGGATTTTCATAATCAAACTATTAATCAATTAACAACTATTTAATACTTCTCAAGGTGTAAAGAGTGGGATCAAGTCTTTGATCTTGCTTTCGGTTGTTTGGATGCGAGTTATGTTATTCGTGTGTGAGCAATTGACGCCTCCAATAACATTAACAAACTCGACAACGTTCAACCATCGTCCAACTACTCATCATTTCAAAGACCACTCAAACAACTTTCTTTTCGTGATGAAAAAGGGAAATAGTCAAGTCTTTGACTGGTTCTCCCGATTACTTGGGACCGAGAAGTATTTCTTAAGCTTCAAGTAATCGACGTTCGATTCCAACCACTCATTATTCAAACACCATTCAAACACAACTTCTTTTGCGATGGTCAAGTCTTTGACTCGCTTTCTCGATTACTTGGGCCCAAGAAGTCTTTCTTAAGCTTCAAGTAATCGTCATCAGTTCGAACTCACCCTTTCAAATACAACCTTCCTTTCAAGATGAAAAAGAGAGATATTCAAGTCTTTGACTCGCTTTCCTGATTACTTTGGCCCGAGAAGTCTTTTTTAAGCTTCGAGTAATCTTCATATGTACTCCCTTCAAATCTATTCAAATCCCGTTTCTTTTCGTGGTTGTTACCACGAACTACGGACACTCTGATTCTTCATTCACTCGTGAATGTAAGATACGTAGGCACAAGATTGTGATGATCTTGGCGAGCACACTTCTACCCTTCTTCGCTATTCTGTCTACCTCCCATCCATCTTCCGTCTCCCCCATCCTTTCCCGTAGTCGAACTACGAGAGCTCTGATTTCTCATTCTCGTCCGAATGGGCATACGTAGGCACAAGGTCCCCAATCCTTGGCGAGCATCCTATTCTTTAAACCATCCCCTTCCCCCTTATCGTCTCTATCTTTTTATAGTATCATTTCGCATTTATTATTGAGAAGAGAAGAATTAAGCTTAGCTAAAGCTCATCACAATTCGAATTAAGAGGTTCCCGTTGAGTACAACGGACGTGAGGGGTGTTAATACCTTCCCCTTGCGTAACCGACTCCCGAACCCAGGAGCATCAGGTTACGACGGTCGTGTTCCTTTTGTTTTTAAGAGGTTTTCTCTATATTTTCCTCTTCCATTTATTCGGGATAAATAAAGTTCAGTGGAGACTTTGTCGAACCGCATTTCCGTGCCTTTAGCGCGAGGGTCGCGTTTCTCGAATGAATTTTCGAGGTGCGACAGTTTGGCACTGTAATGATCATTCTCTTCTTGAATATGATTAGCATTAGCTTTAGCCATGATATCTCACACAAATACTGGATCGGTGCTGAACACGGTGAAGTGTTGATAAAACTTTTTATCACAATCATAACCAGACTCCGATACCAATTGAAGGTGTGAGAAAACACAAAAAAGGGGGGTTTGAATTGAGTTTTGAAAAATGAAAGTTTTTGTGAAACTCAAACAAAGATCACAAATAAACTAACAAGATAAAAAGACACACGACATATCCTGGTTCACTTGAAAACTATCAAGCTAATCCAGTCCACCCGCCAAGGTGATTTCGCCTTATACACAAGGATTTAATCCACTATAATCAACTGATTACACTGTATCATACCCTAAATTTTACCCTCAGATTCTTTGATCTTTTACATATCATTTTAGGTCAATCATTTCGCATCTTGCATAAAATCAGTGGACGAAAATTTTAAAATTGAGCCTGGAAACGTCATTAATATGGGGCAACTGTGCTAAAAGTCAACTGCGTTTTGCATAGTTTACCCTGGCGTGTTCGTTTTAATTTTTCGATCACTTTTCGGTCGCATTTTTGAACAGTTTAAGTCATTTTAGCGGGTAATATTTATTTCAAAATTTGACCAAACGCTGTATTTTTCTAAATTGTATATTTTTTTAGAATCATTTTAGTGCTTTCATTTTATTTTTCTGAGCATTTCGATACTGGTCCAATTATTCTTTTAACCGCTTTTATTTTTTAATTTTTTAATTAATAATCATTTTAATTAATTAAACTTTTGTTTTAGGTTTATTTTATTTTATTTTTCACATTTTTTATTTTTTAATTAATTCAAAATGTTTGTTTTAGTATACTTGCTCCTTAAATCTTGGAAAGTCCTTTTTATTTTTGCTTCATTAAGTTAACATCATGCTAATACAATGACTACAAAATGCTACATTCCAAGCCAAACATTGTTGCACAGTCTGCACACAAAAAGCCTAGTCGTGCCTCCCATGTTTGAGACTTTCTTTTCCACGTTTTTTTCTACACCATTAAGCAACAAGACAAATAACTTATTTATTATTATTGTTATGTTAAAATTTGAACATATAAAAAAGAAACCTGCTTCCCCTCTGAGATGACCTCATATTTTCTTTGGTATAATTTGTTTTAATAAACAAGACTACTTTCTCTCTCCGGCGCATATGATCATCCTCCATTATTAATATCCGGGGCATGAACACAACACCTTGCTGGCTCTCGTAACCCAACCTCATCGATACCATCTTCCTGCATTTTAACATTAAGAAAAAAACAAGTTTCATCATCTTAACATCTTCCCATTCACAAAAAACCATCACCAAATTAAAAACCATAAAAAAAATGGTTTCTCATTTTCAATACTTTCTTCACTCTCACATACAACTTCACCTTCCATTACCATCTTCTTCTAGCAACTTACAATCCCTTTCAAAACCCCATCCATCTCATATTTCTCAATAACCTTCTCACTCCATAACGTCATTACCGAGGACCTTCATTTTCATATGAAAAAGAGAACCATTCCTCTTTTGACTAATTTTGCAACCGTCGCCACTTTTAGACTCAACAAGTTTTTGAAGATGACCAGCAAAGACCACCAATGTGTCAGACTCAAAAACCACTTGTGGTAATCTCCATAACCTCAACTAAACAACAAGTTTAACACGACATCGTTGACGCTAAGTTACGAAATAAATTTTTCTATTGCATAATGTTTGCTTTTCGGATTTAGTTCTAGCCGTGTGTTGGGTTTGTGGTAGATTTGGTTTCGAATGCGAAATGGTACATGCGTATGTTTATGCTTTCTTTTTTTAAAAAATAAGGAGAAATAAGTTATAATAGAGTTTGGTTTGATTTTAAGGACCATGGCTGAAAGAGATAATTCAAATATTGGAAAACTATTCTCAGTCAAAAGCATTACCGTGTTTGTTCGCATACAGGAAAATAAATATGGTTTTACTGTACAGATTTTAAGAAACCCATTTTCCAATTATTTCATTTCTAAATAAAAACTATATATACATACATATTACTAACATGTTAGTTCTAACCTTTTTTTACTTAATATTTTATTTTGGTTGTAATTATTTATTAGTATAATATTAAATAGAACTTATATATACATACATATTACTAACATGTTAGTTTTAATGATCTTACTTAACTTTTTTAGTTTTAATTAATTGTTTGTTTATTTTAAAAAAGGACAAAAATATTTTAATGTTTTTATTTTATTTTATTTTTTATTTTGTAGTTTTATTAGCTATTTTGAATTTTATTTAGAAGATGTAAAAAAATATAACTATGACAATTATTACTTGTTTTAAATATATTTATTTAATTTGATTAATTAAATTATTAGTTAATCTTATTAAGTATTTATATTTAAATTACTTAATAATTCCTTGTCATTCGATTCTATGTCATGACTTGTCTGTTTCCATGTTTTTGGGCATTGTCCTCTCTAGTCACGATGCTTTTCCGTGATTGTCTTTTTATTCCCACGATGTTTTTTTCCGTGAATGTTTACCTTTGCAATAGGACTTGGAGTCGTCGTACTCTATTTAGTCGTCCCGTCGTGGACATTCTCTTCCTTGCTAACTTAACCTTAGTTTAGAGTCGTCGCACTCTATGTAGGTGTCTCACCACAGACATTTACTTTTTTCTCTTTAAAACCTTGACCACAGTCAAGAGTTCCTCACCCTTTTTGAGGGGAACTACGGTTGCTCTAATTCCATTATCGTCAGGATACGTAGGCACGAGATGCAATATCTTGGTAAGCATACTTTGTATATACTTTAGATCTTTACCTTAGCACATTTTCCTTAGCAAGCAACTTTAGCATAACTCAAATACTAGCAAGAGGTTCTGGTAGAGTACTATAGATACTTAGGATGTAACACCTTCCCTAGGTATAACCAACCCCCGAACCTTAGAGCTCTTAGTTGTGTTGTTACATAGCGCACTTAGGGTTTTCTTTGATCTTTACTCTTTCCTTTGGATAAATCAAAACTTGGTGGTGAACTTCATGATTTGTGATTCAAGTTAATATAATAGCTTGATATCCGATTCTCACCGCGACAGAAATGGCGACTTCACTGGGACCTCTCCCCTAAGAGGGTTAAGCCCACCTTGTTTGTATTTGTGTTTGTTATATGTTTGCTTGCTTGTATACTTATATATTTGTATATATCTGTACATATGTCTGTTTGTGCCTGGGTTTTTCTGTATGCAGAGTTGTTACCTTGAATGGTGAGCATATGTCATATACCCGGACTTGAGTGCACCTATGATAGGAAGGTGGTATATTCGAGAAGGCTTATAGGGAGTTGATTCCCCACCAAGCTGACTTGAGAAACCACCGCTCAGTGGAGCCCTCTTGGAAGTAGTTTTGTTGAACGAGTATTCGTGAAAACATTACTACTTTCAACCTAGGAGCCTGTGACACTGAGGACCTTTAGTTACCTTTTACCCCCACTTGACCTTTTAGGACGTAGTGCGATGACTATGAGGGAGTAGTCCTGAAGTAGTTTATACGCGATACTACACTCAGACGAGACTCTCTTAAGAATATTATTGATTTCCAAGTAGTTGGTGTGTCGATAATATCCCAAAGATGGGTCGATGACTTTGGGAACTTTGTTAGAACCCGTTGTGCAGGTGCTTTACCCCTAGTACACACCCTGTGGTTGGTTCTTTACCCAGACCTCATGTTGTGATCTTGAACCTTTGATCCTGTTATATGTGTTTTTCATCTTGTCTTACAACGCATTGCATTTGCATCTTTGCATGGTTCATTGCATACCTCTGCTTGTCCAAGTAGCTCATGTTCAGTTGTTTCTATCTTCCAGTGTACTTGTGAGTCGTCAAATTGATTCCTCGACACTGATATCGGACTAGAGCTAACTATAGACGCAAGATGTCAGAGCAAGAAGTACACAACGCAGAAATCCGAATGGAAATCGATGAGTTGAAATCAGGCATGACTAAGCTCACCGACATGCTTCAAGTCCTGATGGCTAGAGGATAATCTCAAAGGACCGTCATTTAGGAAGTTTCAAGTGTTGATCCTCCTCCTGTTCAAATGCCGCCTTCAACTTGGCGAGAGTTTGGTTTACCTCACAACTACTCTCCACCTCTTGCATCTACTACTATGATTGGTCAGACAGTCAGACCGGTTTTTCAAGCTCCCGTCTTTGCTGAGCCCAGACCTGTGGTCCATACTGTTACCCAGACTGTCCGAGCTCCCTTTGAGAATCCACGTTGAAGAAATCCTCTCTATGAAGATTTTGTTGAGACTGGGGTTGTTCGTGAACAATTTCAGATCATAGATAAGAGACTCAAAGCCGTTAAGGGTACTGATTTCTTCAATGTGGATGTAGATAATATGTGCTTAGTTACCGGGCTTGTTATGCCTGCTAAGTTTAAGACTCCCGAGTTCGTGAAATATAAGGGTCACTCATGTCCAAGAGCCCATCTAGTCATGTACTTCCGAAGGATGGCAACTTACACCAAGAATCAGAAGCTGCTCATCCACTGCTTTTAGGACAGTTTGAGTGATGCCACTCTCAAGTGGTATATGAACTTAGAGCATAACAATGCCCACTGCTTCCAGGATCTCGCCAACGCTTTTATGAGGCAATACAAATACAATCTGGACATGGCTCCTGATCGTCGTCAACTTCAAAATATGTCTCAGGGTGAAAGAGAGTCGTTCAAAGAATATGCTCAGCATTGGAGAGAGTTAGCTTCCCAAGTTGAACCCCCTCTAGCAGAGAAGGAGCTAATTGAAATGTTCATGGATACTCTGTCCCCTTTCTATTGGTAAAAGATGATTGGGAGTGGCTCTTCAAGCTTTATAGATCTGGTGACTATTGACCAAAGGTTAGAAGAAGGATTGAAAAATGGTAAAGTATCCAAAGTCTCTGAATCTTCCAATAGTGCAAAGAAATCCTATGGGAATTTCCAAAATAAGAGAGAGGATCATACCAATATTGTCATGACTGGAGTGAGAAGGCCTCGTCCTAGACCTCAGTATGTTGATCATCATGTTGCTGTTGCTGCTCCACGACCAGCTCAAATTCCTCAATGTCCATCTGTTGGACAGAACCAGTATCAGAATAGGAATCAATATGATCCTATTCCCATGACGTATACAGAACTTTATCTTGACCTGGTTCAACAAGGGCTGATCACTACAAGGACCCTGCAATCTCCTTCTAATCCTCTTCCAGCTAGATTTAGAGTTGATCTCCGCTGTGCATTTCATGAGGGCGCCCCATGCCACAACTTGGAGAATTGTTATGCATTGAAAGCCAGGGTGCGTGAGTTTGTTAGAACTAGAATCCTTGATTTTAAGGATATTCATCCAAATGTCCAGAATAATCCCTTGCCAGCACATCAAAAGTGAAGCTTCAGTTTGACTTCAGCAGACTATCTTCTTAAACGCCAACGTTTTAGACAGGACGACTCATCTTTGTACTGATTTAGTCACTAGGCCTTTTATTTCTCGTTGTTTGTACTTTCCTCTATTTTGTTTAAGCTGTTTGCTTTTAATTAGTGTTTGTACTTTCATATCAATGAAATGAGCCTTGCGACTTTTGATTTCAATTCATTTTGTCTATTATTTTCAATTTTATGCTTTATTTTTCAAATATTTATTTCTTGTCTAAACTTTTGAGTATGCAAATATTTAGGGGAGGATGATGAAAACGTATTATCCATAACTGTTGTTGGTATACTTTCAATCAAACTTTTCTAACGATGTAAGGCATTGTTTCAATTCCCCAAACACTAGAGAAATAAGGAAGTTATTCCCTTGTTAACCCCTTCAAGCCTAGAAGTTGGAGTTTCTTTCTTTACAAAAAAAAACTGTAATCTTAACCTTGGGATGGGTAGCTCTTAGTTAAATTGGTTGTGCTTTCCTGCAATGCACCTTTCATATAAAGGTTGCATTCACAGGTTTTCCTTCGCACACAGCAAGTAAGTGTAGAAGATTTTTTCCAATCAAAAAGCTGATGATGGTTCGCCGCAATCATTAAAGTCAAGCAGTCACTTTCTTTTAAAAAAAAAATATAATAAAATCCCGCTAAGTCAAAACCTATGAAGGAGACTTAGGAAAAACTGGGGCATCCCGCTGACTGTAACCTTCACAAGAAACAGTTCAGAAAAAAGTTAGGGATGATAAAAGAGGAGATCTTAAAAACCTTTCACCTTGTAAATCCTCAATGTCAAAATAACCAAATGTTGTAAAGAAGCAGTGACTGCCTTTCAAAAATTCTGTTGACTTCTGAACCATCTTCACTATTATCAGTGTAATTTCTAACCTTTGGGAACCTGAGCGAATAGTATGAGTTAACTGAGCATAGGACTGAAGATCACCATACAGATTGGGTGGGAACAAATAAATTTTGAGCCTTTATCTTTTGTTCTTAAACCATGAACCAGATCATGTTACAACCCTCAAAAGACCTAACTGAAGCAAGGTTATTTTGAAAGCATACTAAAACAAGGTTGCGTAAGCTGACTACAAAAGATTTTGCAAATCAATTATTTTGGCATTACACCTTTTGTTTTACACTTTGAGTATTTTGAACTACCGTGTTCTGATATGAAAGTCTTATGCTTTGCATATTTCAAATAATTTTGATTTCAAAAGTTGCATGAACTTTGCATTACCATGTTTGTATGAACACTTTTGTTTGCAAACTGGCTTTCATCTTAAGAAATTTTCAAACAATTAAGAAACTTGGTCGGTGATCCTATCAGGGGTAAGTTCCTTCTAAATCTTGTTGAGAAATAGCTCATGATTTGTTGCTCAGGGCAAGGTCTTCTCAAATTTGGTTTATCCAAAAGATTTTTCAAGACTCAGACTGGGGCAGACCTTCCGGGGGCACAGTAGCGCAATCATCTACAGAATCAGATAAGCTGAAGCAATTATCAGTTCATCTACAACAGTCAACTGATTTGGGGCAATTTACTAGAAGAATCCCCAAGAAGCTCTTCAATCCTTCCTACAAAGATCATCAACTTGATACAGTTTAGAAGTGTGACAGAGATGTGTTCAGCAGTAACATCTTGGGTCCCTAAGCAGAATGCCATTGATCTCCGTGTTGAGGAATTAGTTCTCCAGTCTTATCATCTCACCAAAAGAGTCTAGCCATGTCGACGGCGTCTGCATTTGAATTTGATCATATATCATAGCATAATATATATATATATATATATATATATATATATATATATATATATATATATATATATATATATATATATATATATATATATATATATATATATATATATATATATATATATATATATATATATATATATATATATATATATATATATATATATATATATATATATATATATATATATATATATATATATATATATATATATATATATATATATATATATATATATATATATATATATATATATATATATATATATATATATATATATATATATATATATATATATATATATATATATATATATATATATATATATATATATATATGCATAACATGAGTGTTTCATTCTCATTCGCATTTCTCCCGAGGTCGTATTGTTATCCATGTCTTACCTTGTGGTCAAAGTCCAACTCACTTGACACCTACCAAACAAATATTGTCTTGGCTTATCTGATGTTCTTCTAGATATGGCATTTCTTATCCGATTTGTTGTTCCGAATATGTCTGTTCCTCTTACATCCAATACATTCTCGGATATTGTGATTATACCTTTCATTCAAAGCCAACATTGGATGTCTGGTATCTTTTTATCCAATTCCATTTTTGGATGTCACCCTTGTTTTTTCTCTCTCTCTCTCTCTCTCTCTCTCTCTCTCTCTCTGATGTTTTCCAGATTGAGTCTGTGTTCTGATGTTCTTCCAGAACTTATCTGATGTTTTTCTAAATATTCCCTTTGATTCTGATGCTTTTCCAGAATCTTTCCGAGGTTTTTTCGAATGTGTTTTCTCTCTCTGATGTTTTTCAGATTGAGTCTTTGTTCTGATGTTCTTCCAGAACCCGTCTGATGTTTTTCCAGATATTCCCTTTGATTCTGATGCTTTTCCATAATCTTTCCAAGGTTTTTCCGGATGTGCTTTCTCTCTCTGATGTTTTTCAGATTGAGTCTTTGTTATGATGTTCTTCCAGAACCCGTATGATGTTTTCCCAGGCGTGTCTGTAATTTTGATGCTTTTCCAGAATTTCAATTCTTTTACTGATGTTTTTCCAGATGTGTTTGTAATTCTGATGCTTTTCTAGAATTTATTTCTTTTGTCGTCTGATATTTTTCCACATGTGTCTGTAATTCTGATGCTTTTCCAGAATTTCATTTCTTTTACCGTCTAATGTGTTTCCAGATGTGTATGTAATTCTGTTGCTTTTCCAGAATCTCATTTCTTTCGTCTATCTGATACTTTTCCGGATATGACTTTTGTTTCTGATGTTTTCCTAGAAACTCCTTTGTACCTATCTGATGCTTTTCCGGATATGTACTTTGTTCTGGTGTTTTTCTAGAACCCCTTTTGTGTCTATCTGATGCTTTTCTGGATACGACTTTTGCTTCTGATGTTTTTCCAGAGCCTTTTTGTGTCTATCTGATACTTTTTCGGATATGACTTTTTTTCTGATGTTTTTCCAGAAACTCCTTAGTACCTATCTGATGCTTTTCCGGATATGTATTTATGTTCTGATGTTCTTCCAGAATTCCTTTGTTGCTTATCTGATGTTCTTCTAGATATGCCTTCAAATCTTTTCCTGTACATTTAATGCTTTTCTAAATGTTTCAGATGTACCTTTAGAATCTTTGTCTCCATCTAATGCTCTTCTAGATATCTTCAATTTGTTTCTGACTTTGGTTAACAACTTTTAAATGTTTTCAGGCCTATTTCCATTCTCCATCCAAGGCTCTTCTGGATGTGTCCCGAAGTTTATTTGATGTTTTTAGGAATGTCTCTAATGTCTGTTTGTCTTCTAGAGTTCCTTCAATGCTTTTCTGAATGTGTCTGATGTTTGTTTCATTGTCCCTAATATATTTCTCAAATTTCTCCTCACCTCATTCAATGATCTTTTGAATATTATGACTCTTTTCCATCCAGTTATGTTCATGGATGATGATTGTTGCTTCCCCGGTGTTACTGCCTCTCCCCAGTGAGTGGTTACTCATTGTGTTGTCTATATCTTTGTTTGCCTTCTTTTTTCGTCTGCGTTTTTTTAATCTTATCATTCCATCATTTTCGTCATGCTAGAGTTCATGGCATGTCAGCATTGCATAGTTTTCTTTTGTCCGTAGTATAACATGTCATTGCATCTAAGGGTAAACTTTTTGATTATCTGTATTTAAATACCTTTCACCATGATTTCATGAGGATTTTCATCACTCATATCATCCGGCGAAGATATTTAAATAGGGGCAACTGTCATACCCCAAATTTTACCCTCAGATTCTTTGATCTTTTACATATCATTTTAGGTCAATCATTTCGCATCTTGCATAATACCCAATTTATCATCCAGAATGAACTTGTTGGAGTTACATCGAATTGGTCAAACTAAAAATTAACTGTGCTAAAATCAGTGGACGGAAATTTTAAAATCGAGCCTGGAAACGTTATTAATATGGGGTAATTGTGCTAAAAGTCAACTACGTTTTGCATAGTTTAACCTGACGTGTTCGTTTTAATTTTTTCAATCACTTTTCGGTCACATTTTTGAATAGTTTAAGTCATTTTAGCGGGTAAAATTTATTTCAAAAGTTGACTAAAAATTTACCAAATTTTATATTTTTTTAGAATCATTTTAGTGCTTTCATTTTATTTTTCTGAGCATTTCGATACTGGTCCAATTATTCTTTTTACCGTTTTTATTTTCTAATTTTTTAATTAATAATCATTTTAATTAATTAAATTTTTGTTTTAGGTTTATTTTATAGTTTATTTTATTTTTCACATTTTTTTTATTTTTTAATTAATTCAAAATGTTGTTTTCGTATACTTGCTCCTTAAATCTTGGAAGGTCCTTTTTATTTTTGCTAATACAATGACTACACAATGCTACATTCTAAGTCAAACATTGCTGCAAAGTCTGCACACGAAAAGCCTAGTCGTGCCTTCCATGTTTGAGACTCTTTTCCATGTTTTTTCCTGCACCATTAAGCAACAAGACAAATACCTTATTTATTATTATTATTATTATTATATTGAACTTTGAACATTAAAAAAAAGAAACCTGCTTCCCCTCCTAGATGACCTTATTTATTATTATTATTATTATTATTCATCATCTTAACATCTTCCATTATTAAACAAATACCTTATTTATTATTATTATTATTATTATTCATCATCTTAACATCTTCCCATTCACAAAAAACCATCACTATATTGAAAACCATAAAAAAAACTGTTTCTCATTTTCAATACTTTCTTCACTCTCACATACAACTTCGCCTTCCATTACCATCTTCTTCCAACAACTTACAATCCCTTTCAAAACCCCATCCATCTCATATTTCTCAATAACCTTCTCACTCCATAACGTCATTACCAAGGACCTTCATTTTCATATGAAAAAGAGTACCATTCCTATTTTGACTCATTTCGCAACCGTCGCCACTTTTAGAGACTCAACAAGTTTTGGAGGATAACCAGCAAAGACCACCACTGTGTCAGATTCAAAAACCACTTGTGGTAATCTCCATAACCTTAACTAAACAACAAGTTTAACACGACATCATTGACGGTAAGTTACAGAATAAATTTTTCTATTGCATAATGTTTGCTTTTCGGATTTAGTTATAGCCGTGTGTTGGGTTTGTGGTAGATTTGGTTTCGAATGCGAAATGGTACATGCGTATGTTTATGCTTTCTTTTTTAAAATAATGAGGAGAAATAAGTTATAATAGAATTTGTTTTATTTTAAGGACCATGGCTGAAAGAGATAATTCAAACATTAGAAAACTATTCTCGGTCAAAAGCATTATCGTATTTGTTCGCTTATAGGAAAATAAATGTGGTTTTACTGTATAGATTTTAAGAAACCCATTTTCCATTATTTCATTTCCAGATAAAAATTATATATACATACATATTACTAACATGTTAGTTCTAACCTTTTTTTTACTTAATATTTTATTTTGGTTGTAATTATTTATTTGTATAATATTAAACAGAACTTATATATACATACATATTACTAACATGTTGGTTTTAATCATCTTACTTAACTTTTTTAGTTTTATTTAATTATTTGTTTATTCTAAAAAAGGACAAAAATATTTTAATGTTTTTATTTATTTATTTATTTTTTCTAGTTTTATTAGCTATTTTGAATTTTATTTAGAAGATGTAAAAAAATATAAGTGTGACAATTATTACTTGTTTTAAATATATTTATTTAATTTTATTAATTAAATTATTAGTTAATCTTATTAATTTAAATTACTTAATAATTCCTTGTCATTCTATTTTATGTCATTACTTGTCCGTTTCCATGTTTTTGGGTATGTCCTCTCTGGTCACGATGCTTTGCCGTGATTGTCTTTTTATTCCCACGATGTTTTTTTCTCGTGAATGTTTATCTTTTCTATAGGACTTGGATTCATCGTGCTCTATTTAGTCGTCTCGCCGTGGACATTCCCTTCCTTGCTAACTTAACCTTAGTTTAGAGTCACCGCACTCTACTTAGGTGTCTCACCGCAGACATTTACTTTTTTCCCTTTAGAACCTTGACCACAGTCAAGAGTTCCTCACCCCTTTTGAGGGGAACTACGGTTGCTCTGATTCCATTCCCTTCAGGATACGTAGGCACGAGATGCGATGTCTTGGTGAGCATACTTTGTATATACTTTAGGTCTTTACCTTAGCACATTTCCCTTTGCAAGCAACTTTAGCATAACACAAATACTAACAAGAAGTTCCTATAGAGTACTACATATACTTATGATGCTAACACCTTCCCTAGGTATAACCAACCCCCGAACCTTAGATCTCTTAGTTGTGTTGTTACTTAGCGCACTTAGGGTTTTCTTCGATCTTTACCCTTTCCATTGGATAAATCAAAGCTCGATGGTAAACTTCATGATTTGTGATTCAAGTTAATACAATATCTTGATATCCGATTCTCACCGTGACACACTGCACTAACAACACAGACTAATTGTCTCTTCTTAAGGATTCTGACCCAACTGGTCCCTTAAGAAATTACAATTTGCACTAGCAATGCTAGTGACTAACAACAAAGACTAATTGTCTCTTATTGAGAATTATGACCTAACTAGTCCCTTAAGGAATCACAATTAACTGTTTAAACAAAAATGTTTACAATGAATTGCTTCTACACAAGCATATATAAACATTATTAATAGCTCAAATGTCTTAAAGAAACTTTTACAGTATGAACAATGTTCTTTCTTTGTATTGTGGTGCTTCAATATTGTTACTTCAGTTATTCATAGTTCGTTTAATTCTTGTCATTCACTCTTCTTGTTTTTTTCAAGTAATCAAGTCCTTGTATAGCCAGAAAAAGATTCGTTAAAGGGCAGATCAGGAATATCCTTCAGATAGTTGGCGACTTTGAAATAATGTCGTTACGCAGGGATGGAAATTGTACACAAAAATTATCCTTTGTACCACTAAATCAGGGTAGTGAAATGGTAATGGAATAGAACGTGTTTGATATGTGCTATGTACTATTTCCCTTGTAAACGTTTGAGCTTATCTTCTGTACATCAGAGGCTTCTGAATAAAGATGATTGAAGCATGAGTAGAAGAGTTGATCATTGGGTCTTTAGAGTCTTGAGTCTTCAGAGTCTTTAGAACTTGTTCACCAGAACCTTGTCTTCAGAGTCTTAAGCACTCAGTCTTTAGAACCCTTGATCTTTAGTAAGTTAAGTCTTCAGAACATTGTTCAACAGAACTTTGTGTTCAGAGTCTCCGACACTTAATCTTCAGAAACTCAAGTCTTCAGAGTCTTCAGAACTTTGTTCAGCAGAACCTTGTCTTCAGAGTCTTCATCACTTAGTCTTCAGAAGATAATGACTTCAAAAGCTAGACAACCTTCAGAAGTAAGACATCAGAGTCACACTCAGAACCAGAATCCAAGAAAGCATTGCATCATCAACATATTATCTTCTTAGAATTTTTTTTGAATATGAGTAGATCAGAAGCAGACTTGCTTTTATGGCGCATAGGCGACTTTGGTCAGATCAGAGTGACATTGCACATGGTCTCTATCAGAGTCAGATCTTTCTTTATTAAAGTTAGAACCTGTTTGTTAATTATTTAGAAAAACAAACATTAGAGTACTTAAATTGTTATCACACAAATACTACTTGTTATTATCAAAACATAGAGATATATGGCATAACAACCATTCAACTAACACCTCACATCAATCATCCAATGATATCATCACCAATTATTCACTAAATAAATAGAAAATCACACGATACAAATCAATTAATCACCCATCACCACGTATTTAACAACTTAGCAACATGTATAACATATAATTCAATGAGACACACCCGACTCAATGCGTATGCATGTGGTACCAATTTTCGTGAACACTCAGGTTCACCATTCTGATCCCCACCTCCTAGGATTAGAACCACTCACTAAGTTATCACCTCCGAATCAACTACCGGCCCAATCCATACAATGGTATTTTAGGCTCACCAACAATGGACCATTTGTCCTCAAATATATGCAATGCAACTATTTATGCATACAACCACACCAACACCGTCGTGTACAATAACCCACCACCATGGTTATTATACACCGTCCAAATTGGCAAACAAGCATAAAAATGTATCTCATATATATATATATATATATATATATATATATATATATATATATATATATATATATATATATATATATATATATATATATATATATATATATATATATATATATATATATATATATATATATATATATATATATATATATATATATATATATATATATATATATATATATATATATATATATATATATATATATATATATATATATATATATATATATATATATATATATATATATATATATATATATATATATATATGGCAATCACAATGACATCATCAAACATGCTCATTTTATAACAATAACACTACAACAACCTCTTTATAACAACATTCAAGTTTCGCCATTTACAACGGGATTTCTTTACATGCACAACAAGTTAATAGTCGTAAAATTCAACATATTAAACATAAAAATATTATAAAAAATGGTTCATCTAATTATACCATGCTAAATTTATTCTCATTAGCTTTCCAACGCTTGGAAAGGTTTGTCATTTGGATTAACGGTTAAAAATTTATGACCGAAACCGTTTCTGGTGTTTTTCTGCCTATGAGTCAACCCCAAGGTCGACGCAAAGCCTATGAGTCGACTCATACTATTAAAATTTCCATAATATTACATTCAGGTGACCTCAGTGTTGCACCCCAAATTTTTACCCCTTAGATCTTCATCATCATTTTAGGATCATATTCATTTGATTATCTAACCTTAACTTGTTTCAAGTTTGTCTTTGTTAAGATACAGGTGAATTAGGGTTCCGTACAGCCGAGAATCGAGATTTCGAGAGTTTAATCAGTCAACTTATTGGATTGGTTCTCCATGAAATAAGTCTCCACATCATCAAATATACTCCATTGGATCAATTATGAATCCAATTTGAGGTTGTCACCCAAGGATCAAGAACAGTGCAGTTCAGGATGCCCGATTAGAGTTTTCGATTACGAAAAGTCAACTGTAGTTTGAATTTTGATTTAAAAGGTGTTCCAATAGTGGGGTGATGGTCCATAAAGTTCATATGGCTCAGTAAAGTCTACACAAGAAGTTTCAAGGCCTCAAAACACCCAGAACATCAACAGTCGACTCGGTAGTCATCGGTCGATCGTTCGGTTGACCGAAAAGTCAACTCTTCACTCATAAGGAATTTGACCTCAAAGTATGAGGAAAAAATGTTCCTAGTAACATATTACACCTGTCCATGAAGTTTCATGACCATTGGATCAAGGATTGAGGAGTAATCGAAAAATCGGGAAATTAGGATTTTGAAAGGGGCAAAACCATAACTCCCTAACCACACATCCAATTGAGTTGGTTCAAAGCTCATTGGAAAGGTCTTGAAAATCCCTACAAAAGTCTCACAGTGGTACATGTGTAACAGCCCAAATTTCATTAAATAATTAATTGTAGTAACTAATTTATCTAGTGGGATTTTATTAATGTTGGAAATTAATTTTTATTAATTGGGATTAATAGAGAATTGAGAAGGAAATTGAAAGGAAGGAAAATGAAGGAAATATATATAAGAGAGAAAAGAAAAGAAAAGAAAGATAGAAAAACATTTGGAAAGAAAGAGGAAAGAAGAAGAAAGGAGAGAAAGAGAAGAGAAGAAGAGGGAAAGTGGAAATCATCAAGAACCAACATCAAAGCTCTGATTAATCGAGGTAAGGGTGAGAAATGTTTCTATTTGATCATTGTATGATGTTATGTATGTTGGGTTAGGGTTTTGGTAGAGTTTCCATCACTTTCCATTTAGGGCAAAATGTTGGATAATCGGTAGATTGAGGATTTAATCGGTTGAAAATGAGTAATAATGCCGTAGAATAGTCGGGTAACATGTATTGATGCTGTTTATACTGATTTGGATGTGTAAGAGAAGGTTGATGATGGATTGGTGAAGGAGAAGACAGAATAGGGTTCTGTTCTGCGCAGGTTCGCTGGCTCTCGCCAGGCGAGCGAAGGCGAAGCTTCGCCAGGCGAAGCCTAGCGAATGTTGGCGAATAATTATATTTAAGTCCCAGTAGACTTCGCTGGTGGGCTCGCCAGGCGAAGTTGGATAGCGAAGGTTCGCCCAGCGAAGGTGCTGGCGAATGGTGGCGAATGAAGTCAGTAGCTACTGACTTGGGCTCGCTGGGAAGTCTCGCCAGGCGAAGCCTAACGAGTGTTCGCTGAGAGAGTTCGCCAGGCGAAGGCCAGGCGAAGGTTCGCTGCGAGGGTTCGCCAGGCGAATGAAGGCGAATGTGGCAGTATATTTTCTTTGCTGTGTTATCCAAATGGTGATTGTTTGGTTGATTCGCATATGTTTATACTTCTATGTTATGAATGAGTATGTGAACTATTACGATAACATGTGCTGTGGGTAGCCTTCGGGCGTGAATCCTAGAGTTGTGGATGTTTGATTGTTGTGTACAATTATGTAATGAGTATGCATGAGAACATTTTGAATATGTGTGCATAACTTATAATTGTATGATTGGTATTGTAATGAGAATACCTTGATTGTTGTGATAATTAGAGACACATGGGAATACAATGAGAAATGTATGTGTATCGTCTAATGAATTGCGAGTGCATATATGTATGCGATTGTGGTGTGAATGCATGGGAACATATGTGATATGTGTGCATTGTTGTTGAATATGATGATGTGTGAAATGAATACATTGATAAATGTTTGATATATGTTGTATGTACAATCATTGTGTAATTCTTGAAGCGATGAATTATGTAAATGCATGAGATTAAGATGTCGGTCTTAAGTGCATTTGTTGTGGTTGATTGTACATGCATCATTTAGTCAAGAGGCAATGTCTGTTAGTTTCGTGGAAACTAGTGGCTTGTCCCAAACCTAGAAGTGTGGGTTTGAAGGCTTAGAGGACGGGCCTTTGTGGTTATCGGTCTAGAAGTGTGGACCCGGTTTAATGTAAAAACCGAAAAAAGATAACGGGTTATCGGTCTAGAAGTGTGGACCCGGTTTAATGTAAAAACCGAAAAAAAAGATAACGAGAGTCGGTACCGCATTGCATGAGTTGCATTGAGTTGTTGAGTCACATTGATATATGACATATGCATGAAGTGATGCTTATGTGTGGATGATGAGATTGTGGAAATTGTAAGTGTATACATAATGTGGGAAGGCTTGTGGATATCCATGTTTGTATATATACATGTGTGGTAATATATATGACTAAGAGAATGAAGTGTGGTGAGAAATGTGAATATGTGTTATATGATTACCTATATATATATATATAATCTTATGCTTTGATTATTATGGTTATATTTCTCACCCTTCTGCTGTTTTATAATGCTCTATGAGGCATTGCAGATTAGGATGCTGGAGTCCTTTTGTGAAGAATAGTCTTCATTCTTTTGAGTCTACTGCTCTGATATGTAACACCGGGTAGTTAGACTAGTATAGTCATTCTTTTGTGATACATTGCGGTGTATCAGCTGATGTGGTTTTGTAATCTAACTGATATGATATATATTAAATTGGATAGCTTATGTGTACGTGAATTAATATTTGGAACTGATTAAATGATTTTATCTTCCGCTTAAATTGAAAATGTTACATATTTTATGGAGCAAATTGTGAAAGTGTTTTATTGGTGAAATTGTGGCATTCTTCTTTTATACCTGATTATAAAACCTTTTTACTCTGATAACTTGTATGTGCTTAATTGTTTTATATGCAATTATTTGGGGTATAGAAGGGGGTGTTACAATAGTGGTATCAGAGCAGGTCGGTCCGTCCGGCCAAGTTGTTAGAGTGTTTTTCCCTATGTGTTATTGATATGCGTGTGATGCATTATCAATATTGGTTGTTCTTACGTGGTTCTGTGGTTGGAATTAGTAAGATGGTTGCAGGGAGGAACGACGAAGCGATTGCGGAGGCATTGACGAGATTGGCGGGGGCAATTGGGCAGAATCCTCCGGCCAATGTGAATGTGAGGAATCATGCTGATGATGGATTCCGTGCTTTGGGGAAATTCCAAAAGAATAACCCTCCGGTCTTCAAGGGAACTCATGAACCGGACAAGGCACAAATTTGGTTGAAAGCTGTGGAAAAGATTTTTCGAGTTATGAATTGCTCGGATGCACAGAAGGTGCAGTTTGGGACTCATATGCTCGAAGAAGAAGCTGAAGATTGGTGGGGTAATACTCGCCAAAGATTTGAGGAAGATGATATTGTGATTACGTGGGATTTGTTTAGAGAAACTTTTCTGGAGAAGTATTTTCCAGAGGATGTGCGGGGGAAGAAAGAGATCGAATTTCTTGAGTTGAAGCAAGGTAATTCGACGGTTGCTGAGTATGCGGCGAAATTTGAGGAGTTGATCAAATTTTGTCCTCACTATAATACTGGTAATGCTGAGAGGTCTAAGTGCCTCAAGTTTGTGAACGGTTTGAGACCTGAGATTAGACAAGCTATTGGATACCAGGAAATCAGGCGGTTTTCTGAGTTGGTTAACAAGAGCAGAATTTATGACGAAGACAGTAGGGCTAGGTCTAGCCACTACAAGAGCCTAAGTGATAAGAAAGGAAAAGGTCAATTCAGAGGAAAACCTTATGTGACTCCTGCGGACAAAGGGAAGCAGAGAATGGGTTATGGCAAGAGGCCAAGTGGGGGAGTTTCTACTCCGGTGAGATGTTATAGGTGCGGTGAAGAGGGACATCGTGCTCCTGAATGCAAAAGTGTTGAGAAGACGTGTTTTAAGTGTGGCAAGCCAGGCCACAAGGCTCTGGAATGCAGAAGTGGTGCGGGCGTGACTTGCTACAATTGTGGTGAGCAAGGGCACATTAGTACGAAATGTGATAAGCCGAAGAAGAATCAAGGGAGCGGGAAAGTGTTCGCTCTTTCTGGATCTGAGACTGCTAGCGACGATCGATTGATCCGAGGTACGTGTTTTATTAATGGTATACCTTTGATCGCTATAATTGATACCGGAGCTACGCATTCTTTTATTTCTTTGGATTGTGTTAGAAGGTTGAATCTTGAGTTGTCTGTGATTGGTGGCGGTATGGTTATTGATACTCCTGCTATGGGTTCGGTAACTACACCGTATGTTTGCTTGAATTGCCCGTTGAGTATTTTCGGTAGAGATTTTGGGATTGATTTAGTGTGTCTTCATTTGGATCAACTTGATGTCATTCTTGGAATGAATTGGTTAAAATTCAATCGTGTGTATATTAACTGTTTTGACAAAACGGTTATTTTTCCCGATTCGGATGTTGAAAGAGATTTGTTTATGACGAAGAAACAAGTGAAAGAATCGGTGCAAGATGGGGCTAAGGTATTTATGCTTATGTCAACTTTGAGGACTAGTGAGAGTGAAGAGATTGAGGCTTTGCCCATTGTTAGAGATTTCCCGGAAGTATTCCCTGAAGAGATAAAGGATTTACCGCCGGAGCGAGAAGTGGAGTTTTCGGTAGATTTGATTCCTGGAACTAGTCCGATATCGATGGCTCCATATCGTATGTCGGCCTCGGAGTTAAAAGAGTTGAAGATTCAACTTGAGGATTTGCTTGAAAAGAGGTTTATTCGTCCGAGCGTGTCACCGTGGGGTGCACCGGTCTTGTTGGTTAAGAAGAAAGAGGGTTCTATGAGGCTCTGTGTGGATTACAGACAGTTGAACAAGGTGACTATTAAGAATAAGTATCCACTTCCAAGGATTGATGATCTGATGGATCAGTTGGTTGGTGCAAGCGTGTTCAGCAAAATTGATTTGAGATCTGGGTATCATCAGATCCGTGTGAAAGCTGAGGATATTCAGAAAACGGCCTTTCGGACGAGGTATGGACACTATGAGTATTCCGTGATGCCATTTGGTGTGACTAATGCACCAGGTGTATTTATGGAGTACATGAATAGGATTTTCCATCCTTATTTGGATAAGTTTGTGGTGGTGTTTATCGACGACATCTTGGTTTATTCGAAGAGCGAGGGAGAGCATGCCGAGCATCTGAGGATTGTGTTATCTGTGCTGAGAGAGAAGCAGTTGTTCGCGAAGCTTTCTAAGTGTGAATTTTGGTTGAAGGAAGTTAGTTTCCTTGGTCATGTGATCTCGAGTAATGGTGTTGCGGTTGATCCGTCGAAAGTTGAAGCGGTGTCGCAATGGGAGACTCCGAAGTCAGTTTTTGAGATCAGAAGTTTTCTTGGTTTAGCCGGTTATTATCGGAAGTTTATTGAAGGATTCGCTAAGTTATCGTTGCCGTTGACGCAGTTGACTAGGAAAGGTCAAGCCTTTGTTTGGGACGCCAAGTGTGAAACGAGTTTTCAAGAACTTAAGCGAAGGTTGACGACAGCCCCTGTTTTGATTCTGCCAAATCCGGAAGAACCATTCGTTGTGTATTGTGATGCTTCTTTGATGGGTTTAGGAGGTGTGTTGATGCAGAATAACCAAGTTGTGGCTTATGCTTCGAGGCAACTCAAAGTGCATGAGAAGAATTATCCGACGCATGACTTAGAGTTGGCCGCCGTTGTGTTCGTGTTGAAACTTTGGAGGCATTATTTATTTGGCGCAAGATTTGAAGTGTTTAGTGATCACAAGAGTTTGAGATATCTTTTTGATCAAAAGGAATTGAATGCAAGACAAAGAAGATGGCTTGAACTTTTGAAGGATTATGATTTTGGCTTGAACTACCATCCGGGTAAAGCGAATGTAGTAGCGGATGCATTGAGTCGGAAATCATTGCATATGTCAGCATTGATGGTGAAAGAGTTAGAATTGGTCGAGCAATTTCGGGATTTGAGTTTGGTATGTGAGAAGACTTCTTTTGGATTTAAGTTGGGTATGTTAAAGCTTACAAGTGGAATTTTGGACGAAATTCGAGAAGGACAAAAATCGGATTTGAGCTTAGTTGATCGGTTGACTTTAATCAACCAAGGCCAAGGTGGTGATTTTCGGATTGATGAGAATGGGATTATGAGATGTCGGGACCGAGTTTGTGTTCCAAATGTTGTTGAGCTGAAAAAGAGTATCCTTGAGGAAGGACATCGTAGCGGATTGAGTATTCATCCGGGTGCTACTAAGATGTATCAGGATTTGAGGAAAGTATTTTGGTGGCCTAGTATGAAGAAGGATATTGCGGAATTTGTGTATTCTTGTTTGACTTGCCAGAAGTCAAAGGTTGAGCATCAGAAGCCATCGGGTTTGATGAAGCCGTTGTTTATTCCTGAGTGGAAATGGGATAGTATCTCCATGGATTTTGTATCGGGTTTGCCGAGGACGCCGAGTAATTTTGA
Source organism: Lathyrus sativus (assembly GCA_963859935.3). Lineage (NCBI taxonomy): Eukaryota > Viridiplantae > Streptophyta > Magnoliopsida > Fabales > Fabaceae > Lathyrus > Lathyrus sativus. The sequence goes on from OZ012737.1 coordinate 197,167,937, forward strand.
GGCTATTTGGGTTATCGTGGACAGGTTGACTAAATCTGCTCACTTTATTCCTATGCGTATGGATTACCCTTTGGAGAAGTTGGCTAAGTTGTATATTGAGAGGATTGTGTGTCTGCATGGTATTCCGTTAAGTATTGTTTCGGATAGAGATCCGCGGTTTACTTCGAGATTTTGGGAGAGCCTGCAAAGTGCTTTGGGTACTAAGTTGCGTCTGAGTTCAGCGTATCATCCTCAGACAGATGGTCAGACGGAGAGGACGATTCAGTCGCTTGAAGATCTTTTGAGAGCTTGTGTATTGGAAAAAAGGAGGAGCTTGGGATAACTACTTGCCTTTGATTGAGTTTACCCACAACAACAGTTTCCATTCGAGTATTAGTATGACACCATTTGAGGCGTTGTATGGTAGGAGGTGTAGGACACCATTGTGTTGGTTCGAGTCCGGAGAAAGTTCTGTTGTTGGACCCGAGTTAGTTCAACAGACTACTGATAAGATCAAGATGATTCAAGAGAAGATGAGAGTTGCTCAGAGTCGTCAGAAGAGTTATTATGACAAGAGGAGGAAGGCACTTGAATTTCAAGAGGGAGATCATGTGTTTCTTCGAGTCACTCCGATGACAGGTGTTGGTAGGGCACTGAAGTCGCGCAAGTTGTCGCCGCGTTTCATTGGTCCTTATCAGATTTTGCAAAGGATAGGAGAAGTCGCCTATCGTGTGGCTTTACCACCGTCGCTTGCTAATCTTCATGACGTATTCCATGTATCTCAGTTGAGGAAATACATTGCGGATCCGTCTCATGTAGTCCAAGTAGATGATGTGCAGGTGAGAGATAACCTGACTGTTGAGACATCACCTATGCGGATAGAGGATCGGAAATTGAAGCAGCTTCGAGGTAAAGAGATCGCTTTAGTGAAGGTCGCGTGGGGAGGATCGGCTGGTGGAAATGTTACTTGGGAGCTTGAGAGTCGGATGAAAGAGTCTTATCCAGAACTGTTTGAATCAGGTAACATTTTCGAGGACGAAAATTCCTAAAGTGGGGGAGGGTTGTAACAGCCCAAATTTCATTAAATAATTAATTGTAGTAACTAATTTATCTAGTGGGATTTTATTAATGTTGGAAATTAATTTTTATTAATTGGGATTAATAGAGAATTGAGAAGGAAATTGGAAGGAAGGAAAATGAAGGAAATATATATAAGAGAGAAAAGAAAAGAAAAGAAAGATAGAAAAACATTTGGAAAGAAAGAGGAAAGAAGAAGAAAGGAGAGAAAGAGAAGAGAAGAAGAGGGAAAGTGGAAATCATCAAGAACCAACATCAAAGCTCCGATTAATCGAGGTAAGGGTGAGAAATGTTTCTATTTGATCATTGTATGATGTTATGTATGTTGGGTTAGGGTTTTGGTAGAGTTTCCATCACTTTCCATTTAGGGCAAAATGTTGGATAATCGGTAGATTGAGGATTTAATCGGTTGAAAATGATTAATAATGCCGTAGAATAGTCGGGTAACATGTATTGATGCTGTTTATACTGATTTGGATGTGTAAGAGAAGGTTGATGATGGATTGGTGAAGGAGAAGACAGAATAGGGTTCTGTTCTGCGCAGGTTCGCTGGCTCTCGCCAGGCGAGCGAAGGCGAAGCTTCGCCAGGCGAAGCCTAGCGAATGTTGGCGAATAATTATATTTAAGTCCCAGTAGACTTCGCTGGTGGGCTCGCCAGGCGAAGTTGGATAGCGAAGGTTCGCCCAGCGAAGGTGCTGGCGAATGGTGGCGAATGAAGTCAGTAGCTACTGACTTGGGCTCGCTGGGAAGTCTCGCCAGGCGAAGCCTAGCGAGTGTTCGCTGAGAGAGTTCGCCAGGCGAAGGCCAGGCGAAGGTTCGCTGCGAGGGTTCGCCAGGCGAATGAAGGCGAATGTGGCAGTATATTTTCTTTGCTGTGTTATCCAAATGGTGATTGTTTGGTTGATTCGCATATGTTTATACTTCTATGTTATGAATGAGTATGTGAACTATTACGATAACATGTGCTGTGGGTAGCCTTCGGGCGTGAATCCTAGAGTTGTGGATGTTTGATTGTTGTGTACAATTATGTAATGAGTATGCATGAGAACATTTTGAATATGTGTGCATAACTTATAATTGTATGATTGGTATTGTAATGAGAATACCTTGATTGTTGTGATAATTAGAGACACATGGGAATACAATGAGAAATGTATGTGTATCGTCTAATGAATTGCGAGTGCATATATGTATGCGATTGTGGTGTGAATGCATGGGAACATATGTGATATGTGTGCATTGTTGTTGAATATGATGATGTGTGAAATGAATACATTGATAAATGTTTGATATATGTTGTATGTACAATCATTGTGTAATTCTTGAAGCGATGAATTATGTAAATGCATGAGATTAAGATGTCGGTCTTAAGTGCATTTGTTGTGGTTGATTGTACATGCATCATTTAGTCAAGAGGCAATGTCTGTTAGTTTCGTGGAAACTAGTGGCTTGTCCCAAACCTAGAAGTGTGGGTTTGAAGGCTTAGAGGACGGGCCTTTGTGGTTATCGGTCTAGAAGTGTGGACCCGGTTTAATGTAAAAACCGAAAAAAGATAACGGGTTATCGGTCTAGAAGTGTGGACCCGGTTTAATGTAAAAACCGAAAAAAAAGATAACGAGAGTCGGTACCGCATTGCATGAGTTGCATTGAGTTGTTGAGTCACATTGATATATGACATATGCATGAAGTGATGCTTATGTGTGGATGATAAGATTGTGGAAATTGTAAGTGTATACATAATGTGGGAAGGCTTGTGGATATCCATGTTTGTATATATACATGTGTGGTAATATATATGACTAAGAGAATGAAGTGTGGTGAGAAATGTGAATATGTGTTATATGATTACCTATATATATATAATCTTATGCTTTGATTATTATGGTTATATTTCTCACCCTTCTGCTGTTTTATAATGCTCTATGAGGCATTGCAGATTAGGATGCTGGAGTCCTTTTGTGAAGAATAGTCTTCATTCTTTTGAGTCTACTGCTCTGATATGTAACACCGGGTAGTTAGACTAGTATAGTCATTCTTTTGTGATACATTGCGGTGTATCAGCTGATGTGGTTTTGTAATCTAACTGATATGATATATATTAAATTGGATAGCTTATGTGTACGTGAATTAATATTTGGAACTGATTAAATGATTTTATCTTCCGCTTAAATTGAAAATGTTACATATTTTATGGAGCAAATTGTGAAAGTGTTTTATTGGTGAAATTGTGGCATTCTTCTTTTATACCTGATTATAAAACCTTTTTACTCTGATAACTTGTATGTGCTTAATTGTTTTATATGCAATTATTTGGGGTATAGAAGGGGGTGTTACAACATGAGCAGAAAATGCATAGATTTGGAGTTATGGCCAAAGTCATTACAAGAGGGAAAAATAACTTAGAAAAATTCTAAGTTATTGACCTTTTTAGGCATGTTTTTAGCAACTTTGAGTGGATTTTTGACCTAGTTCCACTTGGAATCTGAAGATCATGAAAACCTAAAAGTTGTAGATCTTCATGAGGGCTTTCCAAAAAGTTATAGAACTCTTCCATAGCCCTTGTGAGCTGAGAGTTATAAAGTGAGAAAGTTGGGCCTGTGCATTAGTTTGTCAACTTGCCAAAACCTAACATGAACTTGATTTCCAACTATGAACTTCATCTCTAACCATGGATTGACATCTGATATGATATTTAAGAGTGCATAATGAATTAATTCAGAAGATAATCCAAGCATATCCCAAAGCCATATGGAAAACCATTTGTTTAATAAAGAAAAAGTATAAAGGTACAATAGGAGAGAGATGGTTTGGGGCTGCAGCATGGCAAATCTGTCCTTGCTATCTCTATAGTCATTCCATACAGCTCAAGGTTATCTGGTTTTAGAGGTTTGTGGCCCTTGAAATCATGCACCATCTGCAGAAAGTAAGCACACATAGATTTGCTTAGTTTTTCAACAAAACCACCATTTGAAAACCACTTAAACAAATTTGTCCTCACCTCCCACCTTGCCTATAAATAGAGATTTCCTCTATGTTAAAACAAACACCAGAGCACTCTAAACCTAAGATAAAATCAAGCTCTCTCATCTTACCTTGCTTTACTTGAAAGTGAACAAAGTCTCCAAAATCACCAAAATTGCCTTTGTGCAAAGTCCACACCAACTCCATTTCCAACCATTCAAACCTCACCAAAACCATATACAAAACCTAAAAATAACCATCTAAAGTTTTTTCCATCATCACATTCACCAAAAACTCCATAGGTCAAAAAGTCAAACTTCACACCGCCATAGTTTGACTTTTGAGCACTTTTCACACCAAACCACTACTTGTATCCACTCCTACCAATTTAACACTCAAAATACACCATATCCATGATGTTCTAGCTATCCACCATCTTAAATCATAGCTGGAAGTGAAGCTACTCAAACTGTCCTCAATATTTGGTTATTTCTTCAAAAGGAAGCAAGCTTCACCAATTTTCTCCAAAGGAATCTCTGGTTTTCTTTCTGGGCAGCTAGCTGGTGTTTGGAAGTCTACAAGAGGTTGGTGACCTCTAACTTTTGTTTCCTTTCATGTATATATGCATCATCAAACTGTTGGCCATAAAATTGGATATGCTTGCATTTATTGTCATAAATTCATATGTGCCATATGATGCATTTGATCCTTGAAGTTCAATACTGTTATTTTAAGTGTGTGCTTGTTAATGACAAAACATGTTCCTCGTGATCAAAGTTTGTTTATACATATTGTCAAGGTTGTAACCATCATGAGAAAATATGCATTGAGTTTGATGTTTGACTTTGCCATGCCAAGTTTACTTCTGTGATGTTTTGAACTGTTGTTTTGTGCTCGGTACATACTTGTTGTCATGAGAATGTAGTACCAATTGAATCATGTTCTGTTTAGATAGTTGACATTGTCATGTTTTGCATTAGTTGCTGTCAGCAGTAGGTTTGTATACTAGGATTTGTTTTTCTTGCTAAAATGAAGTAATGGCTGTCATGATTAGAGCAATGTAGTAGGGCTGCTGTTTGATTATTGATATGATTATGTCTAAAGCTGGTTGTTGTGTCTGTTCAGATTTTATGCATGAAATTTAATTGGAATGTAAAAATGTGATTTGTCTTTGTAAAGGCACTATGCTTTTCACACCAAAATCTGGCTGTTAAACCATGTCTTTAGGTTTGTTAACCTCTGATCCATCATTTTCCTTTGTCTGCATTTAATGTTTGTCATGAGTACAAAACTTTGGACTGATATGTGGTCTTCTTGCACTTTGTAAAGTCAAAAAACCTGTGGTCTCTTAAAATAAATAGTTATGTTTGGTCTATGCTTTGATCTTGTTTCCAAAAATTGCATTTATGCTTGCTTGAATTTGTTCTTATGCAAACGTTGGTGAGCTACTGTCTTGATTTTTTTTAAACTATCATGTGCCTGAACTTTTGAATAACTTTTGTTTGGAGTGTTGGCCTGTTTTTTGGAGTTCATAACTATTGCTTTTATGAAAGGGGAGTTTGTCAACTCATGTGCTAACAGAGGAGTGACTGCCACTAGAGCAATATGAGCATGGTGCCATTTTAGTAGGTTTAGCTTTTGTCAAATTTTTGTGGATGTGGAGTTTGTCAACTCATGAGCTTTAACTACATTGCATATGTTTGTTTTTACCTCTGTTGAGATGATTCACCTAATGCTGTTAAAGCATGTTTGGATTCTTGATGATCAACTTCTGTCTAGATTCATGCTGGCTGCCAAGATGTTTTTTTTTCCTTTTCACATGCTGCACTTTTGGTTTGAGCTTGATTAGACAAACTGATAGATGTGTCAAGCCTGTGTGTATTTTTTTTAATTGATTATCTTAAGGAAAGTTTGGCCACATTGTAACAAAAGACATTTTGTTTCTGTTTTTAACCAAAATCATGTTTTTACATTGAAAGATGTTTGAGCTTGGCTGTTATAAGCTGTTTTTGGAACTAGTCAAAATTCATTGATTGATATGCCAAAACAATAACTGTTATGAAGAGATTTTTGGACTGGCATTATTTCTTTCTTATGACAGATTTTTATCAACTTTTGAAAAACACTTTGGTTTGGTCTACTGTTATTTATTTGTTGGAGCTATGATTGGAATCCATCAATAAGACATTGATTGGAATACCAAGAGCTGGATGCCAATTGCTGCTTTTGAGACTATCTTAGGATTTGAGTTAGTCAACTTATGCCCAACTTGTGTCTAATTTATGCTAAACTTACCACTGCTGCTATTGAAACTGTTTTGGATTTTGAGTTAGTCAACTTATGGCTAAGGCTGTTTCTACTTAGTTTTCATGTTAAAGTTTGTTTGTGGTGGCTTGATAAGTTGTAACTTATGATAAGTATGATTAATCATTAACATTGTTATGTTCAGTTTGCATCATTCACTGCCAAGACTTGGTATACATGCTTGAATTTCAAATCCTTGCTAGGATGAGGTAGTGACTTTAAGAGCAATACATTAAGGTTGTTTTGTTTGAGTTGTTATGCATTTTTGCCTTGCATTTTGATTTAAACAAGTTCTATCAGTTCACATCTAGGGCCTGCAAGCTTCTGTTTGCTTTCATTTTCCTACTTTCCAAGTTTTGCAATGTGTGTATGTGAAGTTTCTGGTTTGTGACAGGGGTTTAGCATGTTGGCTGTTTGTTTTGGATTCATTAATATTGTTGAGGTACCAAGTTTTGTAAAACAAGAATTCCACCAATATCTCATGCTTCCAAAAACCTCATTTGAATCTTTAAAATCCTTTATTGTTTAAATTCATGCCTTGCTGAAATTCAGATTTAATGAAGTTGTGAATAATGTTGGAGGTAGATGCTTTATAACTGTTTTGAAAAACACCATTTCCATGTCATGAGTTTTGTTTGCAATCCATATGTCATATGCTAGTTTAAGTTGAGTTTGGATTTGCTTGCCATCTGGAATCAATTGATAACTCATTTATAGCATGTGCATACTTTCATTTGGCTTTAAATGCATCTGTTTTGAACCACAACTTTGAAAACGCATTTCAAACATCATTTTTGCATTTACCATAGTGTTTTATTTTCTGTGTATCTTTTAAGAAAATTGATATTTCCATTGCATCCCTTATTAAATTTCATACAATTTAGACCTAAATTTTGTCAAAAATGGTTGAGTTTTGAGTGATTTGTGATGTTACCGTTTTCATGCTATGACTTGCTTTTCTTGCTCATCTTGCCCAGGCCCAGAATGCTAGCCTTTTTAGGTACATGTATTATTTGGGGTGGCATAATACTTGGATGTATCGCCACCCCAGTGGTTATGCCTTTACTCTCATATTGCCTTGCCATCGCCATGTCATGGGTTCGATCCGTGTGGAGATCAACCCTTTTGATTATTTTTCCATATTTGCCTTGCTTTCATACTTTGCTCTTTGCCTCCCTACCTTATCAAGCGCGCGCTTCTAGTTGGATTGGCCAGGTTTTGGGCTGGTGATCATAAGGTGGTGGATTCAACACCCACCAAGCGCCCTCCCTCTTTTTAATTACTAAATCTTTGGTTTTTTATTTAATTGTCATTAAAAATTTCAAATGTCATAACTTCATCAATATTTATTATTTTTTATTGATTCTTTTTGCATTGGTCTTATACTTTTACATATTTTCACATGGTATTTTAATATCATTTTTGAAAACACTTTGCATTAAAAAATTGTCATGCTTCTTTTAGGGTTTTTACCCTCCTAATCATTCAAAACTTTTGATCCATTTTTCTTAAGTTTGTTGTTGCGCTTGATGTCAGCTTTTGTTTGGCAAACCTTTTGTGTATATGATCGTAATTACTTTTGCTAGTGAGCATCATGTTTGATTCATTTGATTTCCATCCCCATGAAGTTATAACTTGTTTGTTTGGTCAAGATATGCTTTGGTCTTTACCTTTCATTTAGTCTTGTAAGAACTCATCCTTGCTTGATATTGTAATATGCTTGCATGCTTTGGTTGTGACCATCTATCTTGATTGAAAACATTGATATTGTGATATCCTTATACCATGCTTTGGTTGTAACCATTCATCCTGATTGTAATCCTTGCTTATTGTAATATGTTGGCTTGTTCTTGGTTGTAACCATGTCTTTTACATTCATCATGTTTGAATGTTTATGCTTTGTTAAGTTTATTTTCCCCAAGTGGTGGAACTCTTTAGTTCTCATCCAAGTTGCCTCCCCTTCTATCCTTCCAAAGGAAAGTCTCTCTATTGACCTTTGGGTCATAGATAGCTCATTATCCTCCCTTGACTTTGTTAAGTCATCTATACATTTAGTTAAGTTAGAAACTATCCATTGGACTTTGCTTAAGTCTAAAAAGCTCACCCTGTGTTAGGAGTGCTCTTTCAATTAGAACTTAAGATAGAGTTTGTTAACTCTATGTAAGAATCATGGAGGTGATTACTTACTCCCCTTTCTTGAGTGTTCAACTTAGATCAAGAGAGTTTTCTTAAACTCTACACAAACATTGTAATGTTTGTTCCCCCTTTGAACCTTGATCATAATCATGTGTTCTTCATCCCTAGTGAGGTGAACTACGATTGCTCTGATTCTATCCTAGTAAAGATATGTAGGCAGAGGACGCGATGTCTTTGCGAGCAAATTTAGAAACTATCCTTAGGTATTAACCTACACCTTTTACCCAATCCCAATCCATAGGAAACATTTAGAAAACTTAGAATACAAACAAACAAAAGGTTCTTGTAGGGTATTACAGATGTTTAGGATGTGAAATACCTACCCTAGGTATAACCAACCCCCTTTCCCCGAATCTCTTAGCATTGTTGTTACATCGCGCAAAAGGTTCTTTCTTTCTTTAGACCTTTCCTTTGGATAAATTAAAGTCCGATTGTGAATTTAAGAATTAAGATTCAAGTTAATCAATAGCTTGGTATCACGATTCTCACCGCAACAGAAATGGCGACTTCAATGGGGACGATAAACTTGAGGGTTTAGCCTATTTTGTTTGATTATGTGCTATATTTGTGAATATTTGCTTAACATGTATATTTTCAATATATTTGTTTGTATGTTGGATATTGGGTACTTTGAGTGGTGAGACAGTCCTATACCCGTACTTGAGTGCAATTATGATAGGATGGTGGTATATTCAAGAAGGCTTATAGGGAGTTGATTCCCGACCAAGCTAACTTGAGAAACCACCGCTCAGTGTAGGCCCTCTTGAGAGTTAGTTTGTTGAACGAGTATTCGTGAAAACAATACTACTTTCGACGAAGGAGCCCGTGACACTGTGGACTTTTAGATTACATTTTACCCCACTTTGGCCTTATTAGGACTTAGTGCGATGGCTATAAGGAAGTATTTCTGAAATAGTTGATACGCGATACTACACTTGGACGAGACTCTCTTGAGAATATTATCGATTACCAAGTGATTTGGGAAGTTGATAATATCCGAAAGATGGGTTGTTGACTCTGAGAACCGTTTAGAACCCTGCTCTACAGGTTTGAAAATCCATATTACACACCTTTTGGGATGGGTAGACCATGGCTCCACGCTCGTGTCCTTTAAACATTGGTTTGTGTTTGTGTGCATATGTGTAATCTTTGCATTACCTGTGTTTGTGCATTCTTTGCATTCATAAACATCATATCATAAAGTTTCATGGAACTCATACTTTTTGTTTGTAAACATCAAGGTCGTTATGAATGGTGAAAGAAAGAAAACTTTGAAGTACACTTACAAGGGTTTTAACCTAGATGACCTAAGGTGGTTGAGCACCTTGGTGACAGATCCAGAGGGATTTCAAAGCAGGTATGGGAAGATGCTATTACTATTGAAGATAAAAATGGATAATGGACTTCTTTCTACGCTTCTCCAGTTCTATGATCCACTCTACCATTATTTCACCTTTCCCGATTATTAGCTAGTACCCACGCTAGAAGAATACTCATGTTTGGTTGGATTGCCCATTCTTGAAGAGTCTCCTTTTCCGATCATGGAGAAGGACCCTAAGGAGCAGGATATTGCAAAAGCTACACGTTTGGGTTTGATTGGTATTTAAAAGAACATGACTACAAAAGGAGGAGTTTTTGGGTCAAGTGCAGAATTTTTGGTTGAGAAAGCTCAATACTATGCAGATCATTTGAGCATGGATGCATTCGAGGCTATCCTTGCCTTGCTTATTTATGGTATTTTTCTGTTCCCTAGCTTCGAGAACTTTGTGGACCTCAATGCCATTAAAATCTTCTTGAAGAAGAACCCTATGCCTACTTTGCTAGCAGATGCATATCATTCTGTTCATCTGAGGAACTTTCATAATGGAGGGATGATTACTTGTTGTGCTCCTTTATTATACAAATGGTTCACTTCACATTTGCCTAAAGTTAATGCTTTTTGGGATTCGAAGAAAGGTTGGTGGTCACAGAAGATCATGGCTCTCGCTCACTCCGACATTGATTGGTATAGCCGTGACTATGATGGAACAGTGATCATTTACAATTGTGGAGATTTTGGTAACGTACCTCTTCTCAGTGCTAAAGGAGGAATTAGTTATAATCCAGTTCTCGACCGTCGACAATTGGGATATCCTTTGAAGGACAAGCCCCATAGTGTTCATGTGAAAGCATTTTCTTCAAAAAAGAGAAGGATAGTCAAGAGCTGAAAGGGAAGATTCTAAAAGCTTGGGGTCATCTGCACAAGAAAGGGAAAAAGGACCTTGGAAAACTCAATTGTGTCTCTTTGGAACCATACCTCCAATGGGTTCGAAAGAGAGCCATCGCCTTGAGAATGCCTTATCCTAAACAAGAACCTATGTCTTTGAAGGAAGAACGCACCTTGGTCTTCATGTTTGAAGAAGAAAAGCTGAAAATCGCTTTGGTCAAAGCGCGACAAACAGAAGACGCTAGGAAGCACAAGTATCAAGTGGTCGTTGAAGAGAATACAGAACTCCAGAAACAACTCTAGTTGAAGAACGAAGAAGTACTCTCTTGTAAGAAGAGGAAAGCACAAGAGGATATGTTTTCTTCTAGCCCTCAGTCTACTCCGTGGAAGTTAATTGTGGACAAGCTCATTCTCGAGAAGGCTCAGATGGAAAAAGAGATCGAGAAGCTCAATATGAGGCTGCTAGGGGAACCTTTTTAGGATTCATTAGCTTTTATTTAGCTTTATGCTTAAAACTCTTGTAAGAGGAAACAATATTTTGTAATCCAATCTTGTTGATCAATGAATTTAAGCCTGTAATGACTTTTGATGTTTGTAAACATCCGAGTTCCATGAGACTTTTGCATTTGCATCCGCATTCTCATTTTTTTCTAACCATTCAAGGAAATTCAAATTTTTCTTTTGCAAACAACAACATGGTAAGACGAGGCATGCTCCCTTTTCCTGATTTGAAGTTGGGTCGTCTTAGGATGCTGGCAGGCCTTGTCAGGAACCCCGCCGCCTTCATTGGAAAGTATGGAGATCTTCTACCATTACTCAGCATACAAGTCAACGAGTTCATACTGCAGGCCCTTGTTGAATTTTATGATCCGATCTACCATTGCTTCATCTTCCCAGATTTTCACCTGCTTCCGACCATAGAAGAGTACACTGACTACCTATAAATTTCGTGGACCTTCACAGCTCCTTATGGAAAACCAAAAAGAAAGGATTTGGCCAAAGCCTTACATCTCAGGCCAGAAGAGTTACTGCCTATGAGAGCAAAGGGGGGATGTTATGGAATGGAAGCAGGACCACTGATGGAAATGGCCGAGTTTCACTATGAAAATAGAAACCTGGGTATTTTTGAAGCCATTTTAGCCTTTCTGATATATGGCTTGTATCTCTTCCCAAGTCGTCATGATTTCATCAGCGAGGAGGCTATCCATCTCTTCATCATCAAGAATCCAGTGAATGAGATATTGGCAGACACATACGTGGTCATCCATCGCCACACCTTATATGACCTAGGACAATTCTCATGTTGTCTCGCATTGCTCGACAAATGGTTTACCTCCCATTTGCCCAAGACTCGTGTCCTGTGGAGGCTTTATAGCAAGCATGCATGGATTTCCAAGCTTATCACTCTCAAGCACTATGATATCACCTGGTATGATCCCAGTCTTGGAAATCTAGCTATGATCCCTAGCTGTGGGGACTTCCCTAATGTACCTCTCATTGGAACAAAAGGAGTCATCAGCTACAACCCCATTCTTGCTCAGCGTCAGTATGGGTATTCAACCGGGCCGGAGCCCGAGCCAGAGCTGTTAAGACCTTGCTTATGTGAAACAGGTTGCAACCCAGAGTTAGAAGCCCGCGCACACTACACTTGGAATGATCCTCACCTCCAGGGTATAACTGCAATGGAGAACATAAGCTGTTTAACTACCAGAGCTTACTTACTTTGGTCGAAGGAAATAGCTCTGACAATGTTCTACACTCGTGATCACGAGATAACAATGGAACCAGAAGTCCCTGTAAGTAGGGAAGAGTTGAAGTACGCCCTGATCAAAACACAACGTGAGAATAAAGACCTGTGGGAGATCATTCGCCAGGAGCGAGCTCGCACTGAAGACCAAGAAGGAGAAGGATCATCTTGTTAGAATGATCAATGTTTCACCATTTCCTGCTTTCCCTAAAAAGGATTGTGATCCTATGTTGCGTTTACTTTCGCTTTTTGTTGTAAGAAAGGTCTTGCTTTTTAGCAAGAGCCATCCATTGTAACAGCTTTTGAATTATCAATGAAAAACGCTTTTTAAAGCATGTCGTTACTTTGTAAACAAAAATTTATTTTCCTTGAATGGTTTGTGCATTTGCATCCGCATTTGCATTCGCATCTCATCCCGCATTGGTTTTACATTCGAGTTCTGCAGCTCATCCGTTGTTCTTGTGTCAGAGAAAGAGGGAAAGTCACTCTGAATTCACACAAATACAACACCCGGGCCCAAGCTCAGCACAGAATGGCAGACAACGACCAAAGAATTGACCAGATCGAAAATGACATCGAGGGGATTAAAGACAACGTTAGTCAGATCATGGAGGTTCTCAATATGATTAAAGCGAAGATGGATACACAAGCTACAGTAGTTTCTGAAGTCGTTACAGCAGCAACGAGCCTTCCAACTGCTCCAGTTATGACAACCGAGTTCCCATTTAGCATGTCCATGGATTTCTTACCTCCAATCAACAATCCTCAACCAGCCAGCATTCAACCGCAAGTCGGTCCAATGGCGACAAATCCCATTTTTACTCAGGCAGGGGGACCAACTCAGGTCCGACCTATTTTCAACCATCAGCCAATCTTCGATATACCAGACGGTTCTGAAGCAGAAGACGAGAAGCACGAAAAGCTAAGAGTAGAGATGGATATCTTGGCTAAAAGAATGAGAGCCATCGAAGGGAGTAACATTTTCGGGTCAGATGCCAAAGACATGTGTTTGGTGTCCGGATTAGTATTCCCCCAAAAATTCAAGATGCCCATGTTTGAAAAGTACGAGGGAACCACTTGTCCCAAAGTACATTTCATCATGTATTGCAGGCGGATGGCTCCGCATATCGAAAATGACAAATTATTGGTGCACTGCTTTCAAGATAGTCTTAAATGAGCGTCAGCTAAATGGTATTTAAGCCTGGACCAAGCAAAAATCCATGGTTTTCAAGATCTTTCAGATGCTTTCATTCAGCAGTACAAATACAACATGGATCTAGCTCCAGACCGCCGTCAACTCCTCAGTATGATGCAAAAGAGCACTAAAACTTTCAAAGAATATGTGCAAAGATGGCGCGTGACTACTGCTCAGGTCGAGCCGCCTCTCACTGAAAAGGAACTAGCATACTGGTTCGTAGACACGGTCAGACCATAGTTCTATGAGAGATTAATCAACAGCGTTACAACCAACTTATCTGACATTGTTGCGGTAGGAGTCAAGAAGGCGGTTTAAAAAGTGGGAAATTGACTAATTTAAATACCAATTCAAGCACCAGTGCTGCTAAGAAGCCGGCTAACAACTTCCATAAAAAGAAGGAGGGGGACGTAAGTGTTGTAACATATGGTAAAAAGGCGCAAAGTTCCAGGAACCATCGCCAGCAATATCATCCATCGTCTTACATATCAGCTGTGACTCCTATTTTTCAACAGTCAGCTCAGCAGGGTCCTCAACAAGGGGCACCCAATAATCAACAACAATATCATTCCACTCATCAACAACAGTACCATCAACAGCAGGGCCAGCAGCCTCAAAATAGGGCTCCAAGGGAAAATTACTAAGGGAATCGGCCAAAAATATAGCTCATCCTAATGAGTTACGCTGATTTATTCCTAATGCTGATAGAAAGAGGGCTAGTCAAGACAAGGAAGTTAGGTGCTCCACCTAAACCACTGTCATACTACTATAACACAGACGCCCGATGTTTATTCCATGAAAACGCTTCGGGCCATGACCTTGAATGATGCTTCGCGCTCCAGCACCTCGTCCGAGAGTTAATCGAAAAAAGGATTCTGTCTTTTGAAGACAACCACCCGAACATAAAGAATAATCCTCTACCAAATCATGGTGGAGTGAATGCTATTACTGAAGAAGGGGAAGGGTCTGAAGCTAAGACTGTTACTACCGTTGACGAAATCAAAGTTCCGTTGGTGGAATTACACAGGCGTCTCGCTCAAGCATGAACACTTAAAACTTCCCATGAAGATTGTGAACAATGTATGTTGAACCCACAAGGTTGTGACCTTGTGCAAAAGGATATTCGAGCAATGCTTGAGCAAGGAATGATAGAGATCGCTAGCAGAAAGAAAAAAGAAGATGTAGCGGTAATTGAACCTGTGTTCAATATGCCTGCAGAGCCTAGCAAAAGGGCCGTTTTCAGAAATAACAACAACAACAACAAAAGCGTCAGACCGGTGTCCTGCGACCATGTGCCACCAAAATTTGGGAAGGGTCAACCCAGATTTGAACCAAGGGGAGGATCTAGACCTCACCCAAGGGCCATAACACCAAGAGAGGATCATTCCTGGTGTGAAGGAATTTTCAAAGAAAGAAAGCCAGCAAATGTAGCCAATATCGCCGGTGGGAGTAAAATGACCCGAAGCGGTCGCGTGTATCAACCACGAGCGAATAATGCAGTTCCTCCACCAGTGGTTCCCACTCCAAAAGCTACGGCCCCTCAAAAGTCCATTACAGAGGAAGTTGTCACTAAGGAGCCTTTTGTCAAAGGAAAAGAGAGCCTAAAAAATGATGAAGAAGAATTCATGCGGATCATCTGACGAAGCAACTACCGGGTGGTAGATCAGTTGAACCAGACGCCATCCAAGATCTTAGTTATGTTATTACTATTGAGCTCTCCGATACATCACCAGGCTTTGCTAAAAATCCTAACGCAAGCCCATGTGACCAAGGACATTACAGTGGGGCAGTTCGACTCCATTGTAGCAAATATCACGGCTTGTAATACTCTAAGCTTTGATGACAATGATTTAACAGCTAAAAAACACAAGCACAATCGTGCTCTTCATGTGTCAATTAAATGCGAAGAAGATACATTGTCTAGAGTACTTGTTGATACAGGATCCACGCTCAATGTGATGCCGAAAAGAACACTAGCTAAGCTTGCTTACCAAGGTGCTGATATGAGGCCAACATCTCTTGTGGTGAAGGCGTTTGATGGGTCCAGAAGAGCTGTAATAGGAGAAGTTGATCCTCCTATCATGATAGGTCCGCAGGTCTTTGAAGTCACCTTTCATGTGATGGACATCAATCCAGTCTATAGCTGTCTACTGGGGAGGTCATGGATACATGCAGCGGGCGCTGTAACCTCTACCCTCCACCAAAAGATGAAATTTGTTGTGGATGATCAGTTGGTCATCGTTCACGGAGAAGAGGATCTGATGGTGAGCAACCTATCCTCCTTCCAGTACATCAAAGCGGACGAATATTCACTCGAGACAACTTTCCAAGTGCTAGATATAGCCCACGCTGTTCTGGTAGACGAGTCTGATATAACTCGTGGTCCATCCTTCACATCTGTCCAGAGTGTCAAAGCTGCGCTGAAAGCTGGAATCCCGTTGGGATGGGGAGAGATCATTGAAGTCAACGCTCGGGCGAAGAACGATCGACAAGGGTTGGGTTACAAACCAACTCTAGAAGGCAAGCTGGAAGAAAGCGTCATGAGGAAGAAGTCATTGAAAGAAATCTTTACCAGTGGCGGACTACAAATCAACACTATCATTGCTGAGGATGAGGGTTGTGAGCTATATCATCTGATAACTCGAGGAGGAGCAGCTCTATGCAATTGGGAGGCTGTGGAAATTCTTGTCTTTTTACCTTTAGAGTAATTCATTTTGCTTGTTAGCTTTGTGTTTTCTTTAAAGTTCCTGGCCTTGCCCAAGGCCTACGAATTAATTTGTGTGGGCCACTTTGCAAATTGAAAATCTATGAATGAAAAGTGTTTTTGTTAAAACTCTTGTTTATGTTCTGCTCATCATTTTCACTCTTTTTGTTAAAAGGAAAAATGACACCTTTTTTTGAAAACGTAAAAGCAACCCTTCATCTGCATGTCTGTGTGTGTGTGTCTAATCATTCCCAAAAATAAAATATGCAGAACACCTCCATTACCCGCAGAATCTCGTGATCCTTCAGTTCCTTCTACTAGTGGTTCATCTATCTTCCAAGCCGAAGAAGAGAATGATGAAGAATTAGAAGTCCCAGAAGAGTTGAAGAGGATGACTGAATACGAAGATGTTTATCTCCAGCCGTACAAAGAGCAGATTGAGGTCATCAACTTAGGGTCTGAAGAAGAAAAAAGAGAAGTCAAGATTGGGGCGTCGTTGGGGCCAGAGGTCAAAAGCAGGATGATAGCACTCCTCAGAGATTACGTCGACATATTCGCTTGGTCTTATCAAGACATGCCAGGGTTGGACACCGACATTGTTATGCACAAGCTCCCCCTGAAGCCAGAATGCCCTCCAGTCAAGCAAAAACTTCGCAGATCAAGACCAGACATGGCTCTTAAGATCCGAGATGAGGTAAAGAAACAGATTGATGCGGGCTTTTTAGTAGTATCCAAATATCCGGAGTGGGTGGAAAACATCGTGCCAGTCCCAAAGAAGGATGGTGTCGCTACTACGAAAATCGGCGCCGGCTAAACAGAAGAGTCGCCACCGTGCGTTATTTATCCCACAAGAGGGAAAGGAAACGCTCGAAGTAAACCTACCGCAAAGACGGGAAAGGAATGGTCATCGCAACCAAATCCTGGATTCGGGAGTCGGTTACGCAAGGGGAAGGTATTAGCACCCCTCACGTCCGTCGTACTCGACGGGATCCACGCTTGCTTGGTTTATCTAAAGGATGCAAAAACAATCTATCTACGACTGCTAAATCTAAACGGGAAGAAACTGACTCGATAGAGAATCGCACTCTATGCCTACGTATTCTCAAGAGAGAAAGTCAGAGTCACCGTAGTTCGGGAAACTACAGGGAATTGGCTCGCCAAGACTTCGCGTCTTATGCCTACGTACTTCCACACAGCGTGAAAGATCAGAGCTTACGTAGTTCAGGCTAACTACGGCTAAACAGGGTGTTCTCGATCATACAAGGGTGAGAGATGAAATTGGTTTTAGAGGTACGAGAACCTACGGAACTAGAACTACGGTCTGATCTCAAATGCAGAAGGGCAAGAGAAAGGGAAACATCAGTCGTCAGCGGGAAAGTCTCGATCGCACGGTAGCAAGAGAACAGAGAAGTTAGTTGTTAGTGTGCTCGCTAGGATATCGCATCCTATGTCTACATATTCTCATTCGACATGAGAAATCAGAGCAGCTGTAGTTCAGCCTACTACAGCTAAAACAGGGAACGGGTCTCGATTGCACAAAAGCAAGAGAAAAGGAACTCGATCGCCAAGCGGCGAGAGAAAGGTTTGAAACGGGACGCACACGCTAAATCCTAAACGTGGTATCTAACGATCTCACAACACTCGACGGTCGCGGATGAACTGCAATACGTGGAATAGAAATAATGCTGATGAACGGAAATGGTTCCGTTGGTCTTTGACTTGAGTGCAAGTTTCGTCTTCGTGCTTGTTTTATGATTTTTCTTTGATGCTGGATGGTGGTCTTCGTGGATCTTTTCTTTGATGCTTTTTGATGCTTGATGAAACTGAAAAGCAAATAGTCCCCTAACAAGTGGACTTTTAAATCTACCTCTAAAAAGGAAAATAAACTCCTAAGAAACTAAATCCTAAAAAAGAAAAGATACAAGAGTTTTACAATTAAGAAAATTACAAGCTAAGTCCTATATTAAAATAAGAACTAAAATAATATCCTAAAAGAAAATTAAATCTAAATTCCTAAAAGAAATTATCACCTAACTAATTCTATTCTAGGAATTTAAAATATTCTAATCAAAATATTAAACTATCCCTAAGGTTATTACAATTAAAAATACAATATTAAAAGTAAAATAAATGCAGGGAGGGGGGTTTAGTGATACAGGGGATGTGTATATGCTAGCAAAAATAAAAGAGAGTTGGGCCCAGCCCAACAACTAGCAACAAACAAAACGGGAGGGGGTGAGTAACGAAACAAGGAGTGTGTTACGGTAAAATGCGAATGGGCCTTAGAGGCCCAACACCAAACACGGCCTCATCTCTCTTTCACTCTATTCTCTCAAAAAAAACCTAAGTCTCTCTCTCAATGCTCCCAATCACTGTTCACATGCGCCGTTCTCCTCCATCCCCAAACTCTCTCTCGTTCAACTCTCACTAAAATCTCTCAGATTCTTTCTCTCCCAGTCTCAAAATCTCTTCTCTCCATTCATTTTTTCTATCACTCAAACATCATCTCGTTGTGAATCTACAAAATGCATGAACAAAACAACCACAAAATTATATTACAAATATCCGGAAACAAATTAAACCGTGGCTTGCGTGTTCTTGAGAAAAAAAATCTGTTGATGAAGATTTGAACAAGTTCTAGAAGAATTTCTTGAAGATGCATGTGGATCTGGAGATTTATAAACAGGTGATGGTTTTGAAGGCGTGGATGTGGACCTGTGGAGATTGATTGATGAACACGAAGACGCTCGCGAATTCATTGCGTTGGACCAAAGGATCCCTGGAAAATCGTATGAGGCTTGATGAGTTGGATGAAGGTCCTATGAAGATTTGTGGAGATCTCTGATGACGAATTGATGAACATGCGTGAAGATCTGACGAACGTGATGAAGATCCGTGAAGCGATGAAGAATCTTGATGGAAATTGTTGATTCCGGATGAACAAAGATGAACTTCTGATGAACAGGATGAGTTTATCTGGAAAAACGGTTGAGGATCTTGAAGATTCGGATGAAGGTTTAATGAAGATCTGGAGATCTTTGAATTTATGGAGATTTGCGATTGATGTGTTTGATGTTGATGCGATGAGTCTTTGAAGATTTCTGAAG
The DNA here is from genome assembly GCA_963859935.3 of Lathyrus sativus. NCBI lineage: Eukaryota > Viridiplantae > Streptophyta > Magnoliopsida > Fabales > Fabaceae > Lathyrus > Lathyrus sativus. The sequence goes on from OZ012737.1 coordinate 197,187,413, forward strand.
GATCTGAAGGAAATGATATGAACACGATGAGTTTCTGGAAAATCTTTTGAAGAGTGATGAACACGATGATGACGATCCATGAACGTCATGAAGAAAACAACGAAGATCCAGTGATAAATTGATGAACGATGTTGAAGATAGTATGAAGCTCTGAAAAATCTGGAAAATTGTTGATGAACATACTCTTGAACAAATTTCTAGATCTGGAAATATGAAGGCGATTTTGAAGATTTTATGAATTTCTGGCAAAAATCGAAAAATGAAGGATGCAATGGATCTGTGAAGATCTGAAGATTATTGATGAAGATCTTTGAATGTATCTGGATCTGGAAATTTGGATGAACTCTATGAAGATCAAGATGATGTTTCCGGCGAAGACATGAATACGAATCCAGATTTGGAAAAAAAACAGTTACGGATGTGATGAAGTGGCTATGAAGTTTTCGGTGAGAATTTGAGTCCTCCGGTGGAATTTGGTGATAAAACCGCCGTTTGATTCTGCCGATAGTACTTTCCGGCAGTTTGCATGCCGGCCGGTGAGGAGATGGTAGTGGATGGTGTGGTGGCACGCATGCAGAGCATGGAGATTGTAGTAGCGCCAAGTGGCAAACGCAGTGAGGGAGAGAGAGACAAGTGGCATTGCAGGGTTATAGTGGAAAATGAGGTGTCAAACTCTGGTGAAGAAAGAGAGACGTGGCTTCTTATAGCAATGACAAGTGGCAGACTTTGGACTTGTGAACTGGGCTTTTGAAATTGGATAATGTCCCACTAAGATTAAGACTGATTAATGAACTAAACATGATTAATGCAAGCTAACGAATATTAAATGACTAATGACTCAATTAATACACAAATTAATACTACCAATTAATAAAAGCTGACCCTAATGATCCTATTAACATCTAAAAATGATAACACTAATAAAGTCTGATTAAAAAAATCTATATTAAAATCTATTCAAATATCTAAAAAAATCTATTTAAATTCTATTCAATTAAAAAATCTATTGAATCTATATTTAAAAATACTATATTAAACCCTATTTAATATCTAAAAAAACCTATTTAAATATATACTATTCTATTTAATACTAAAATAAAATTCTAATATTCTAGAAATCTATTTAAAAACTATAAAAAAGCTATTAAATCCTAAAAATGCAAATAAAGACAATTAACCAAAATAAAAGAGACCGCGAGACCAGATCGAAACAAGCGGCAAGAACCGAAACTCCGATCATCCGAACCGGCCTAAAACCTCCGAAATGTGAGAACAGGGCTGTAATCCCGATAAAATCAATATGATTGAGAAAATGCAACATATGCGGTATGCGAATGCAAATGTAAAATGCGTCGAAACATAAACCAGATGTGGGAACCGGTTGGTCAAATTTTGGGGTGCAACAGCTACCCCTATTCAAACGGCTTGGACCCGACTGGGTGAAGAGCGAACGGCCTTCAAACATTCAAGGTACGAGACGATTGAATACCAAAGAAACCCTGAAATTTGCCAACCGTGGAGATGAACTGCAAAACTGCTTGAGAAGCAACGTCCAATGAACTGAATCTGGTTGTTACGGCAACAACTGGTCAATCATCTGATACAAATTTTGATTTCAACACCAATCACCTGCGTGACACCACAGGCACTGAGCTATTTTCGGAAAAACACCTTCGTCCACCATTGGACTAACCTTGTCAACACCAGAAGAGAACCAAATTCGCCAAATCACGACTAAACACCAATCGGCCCACGTCAGGACTCACATTTCGTCAACCCGAAGAAATCTCAACAACACGGGAATAGAACTTTGTCCATGTTAGGACTCCATATTCCGTCAACACGGAGAAATCCCGGCGACTTCGCTGGGGAAACATTTATGTCTAGTCACAAGAAACTGCTTACCTCTGCAGTAGCTAACTCCGTTGGTCCCAACCCCTAAACGACTTTGAGGAGGACACTACTGGAGACTATAATATTTTGTCAACACGAGGAAATCACGGCGACTTCATTGGGGAAAATACTTTTGTCAAATATCGGAACACAACTCACATACTCTGTCTATCACGGGAGAATCATCTATCTGGATACCGGAAAGTTCATCCGTCTGCTTCATACGGGAAAATACATCTGCCTGATTCTTACAGGAATAATTCATCCGCCTGCTTCATACGGGAAAACTCATCTGCCTGATTCTTACAGGAATAATTCATCTGCCTGCTTCATACGGGAAAACTCATCTGCCTGATTCTTATAGGAATAATTCATCCGCCTGCTTCATACGGGAAAACTCATCTGCTTGATTCTTACAGGAATAATTCATCCGCCTGCTTCATACGGGAAAACTGACTCGGATATAGCTTCTTTGCCTATTCTTTGCAGTAGCTAACTTCACTGGGGATATTCTGAAAATAACTGCCCGACACCCGTTTCGACAACAAGTGACCACTTCTGAAATTTTGATTTATGAAACCCTGTAATGCTGCCGCGACAGCAAACCTGAAGAAAACACTCCGCTGGTCGGATAAGAGAAACTTCAACCAGTAACTCTGTGGGGGATAATAACAAGAACTGTATCGTCACATGTCTCACAATTAGACTTCGAATATCTGGAAATAGATCCGAGATAGAACTCCATACTCCTGTTGAGAAACACACCTGAAAGCAAAAAGTTAACCGACCTGATTTATGTTTCACAATGCGTATGTTTGAAAATGATGCAATGCCCCATACGGCATGGAGATGCTATGCGTTTGTATAGATGCAATTCCCCATACGACATGGAGATGCTATGTGTTTGTACAAATGCAAATATGACGATACATGCAAGTGCAAATGCAAGCTCGAGCTGCCAGAGAACACCGGGACTAAAATCGCTTGGCAAAATAAATGCCGAAAGCAACGTCAACTCCACTGAGGGGTACCGGGTATCATAGAATCATCTCAGCAAAATAAATGTTGGAAAAGTGAGACCAACTGCCATGGGGAAGAAACAATCCTGCTGAGGGATGGCTCACAAATTCATCGTTACGAACTCTGTAGAGGATGATCAACCTGACGGAGGAAGGACAACCTGCTGGAGACGGGAAGGACGACCCTGCACGGGGACGCTCTTTCTATACCCTTGACAACTTGATTGTACTCTGGGGCTTAACCAAACTGGGGTTAATTGTGCACGACTCACTGCTGAGAATGCCCCTGCTGTCAGGGATATCCATTCTGACCTGCTGAGGATACTCCTGATCCTATTCTAAGGAGGAATAACTGCGATCTCAACTATTATGGGGACAATACGTGGCTTCTATCTGCTGAGAAGAGTAATCCTGATTTAACATTAATCGGGAAACCGGTATCAATCGAGCTTTGTATCGAGGAACGCGACACCATGCAAGTCACTAGGAATTATCGTGTCGGATATTTTTAGGTTTTTCTAGTTTACGGATGAAAATAGGTTATTAACAAAATGGTTTTAAAGGGAAAATACTAGACGGGGCTAGCATTCAAAGATGGACTACCAGGCGAGAACTGATAGCAAAAATAGGTTAGGTTATCGGACGAGAATGGATTTACGGTTGGGACATCAGACGAGGCTGACCGGATGATAGATTAAGGAAAGGATGACCAGACGGGGATGGTTTGGAAGCTGACATGAATCAGACGAGGACTAATGCAACAAATAGGTTAAAGAGACGGTGACCAGACGGGGTTGGTTGAGAAATAACATACACCAGACGAGAACTGATGTTTACGGAAAGGTTGGCCAGACAATAACTGGTTGAAAAATAACAGGTACCAGACGAGAACTGGTATTTACGGAAAGGTGGACCAGACGAGAACTGGTTACTGGTTTGCCAGGCGAGAACTGGGCTTTGGAAATTGCGATGTTACAAGGTTCTGTCAAGTAACAGGTTTAAACTGTAGGATAATGATCCAATGACGACAAGGTTTTTTTTGAAGTTTCAGGTTTTTTTGATGAGGGTAATGACACGATTCCCCGATACTCAACTCTTGTTGGGGCGAACAAACTTGCTTGAACAACTTGCCCCAGTGCAACTCAACTTGCTCCAATCCAACTCTTGGGAGACTCACTCTAAACAGAAAGCAGCTTGCTACAATACGACCTTGAGATGGCTTGTCCCGGTATCTGTACGACAAAAGGATTCATTCTCAATTAACCAACTCTCAGCATGGTTGGTTTAAATATACTTCTGAAGTAACGTGCCCCTGAACGAGCGTTGAAGCGACTTAACCTGCCCTGATCACACACTGGAAGAATCTATCCTTAAATCACAACATTTTGGATAATTGCCCCTGATTGGCTCTCGAGAAGATTCACTTCTGATCAACTGCTTCTCAAGTAAACTGTCCCATAGTCAACCGATGCTTCGGGACTTGTCCTCAGACCAACTGATTCTGAACTCACTGGAAGTCAATGCCCCAGATTCACAGGGTTTCACAACATACACCATTCTGATCCAGACTGCTGAATTATTCAGTCGTGTTCGATTATTCCCTGTTGGAATTTCCTTCCTGTCAACTACTGACCTGCAAATAAAATTGCTTATTCCCGAATGGTAATATTAATGCAGTGTTCATGCAGATTTTGAAAAAAATTGTGCTGTCACTCATTTACATGTCATGATTGTGAGTGACGAATGAACCAGAGTTCAAACGTAGTGCTGATATGATTAGTGAAAAAAATACAACAAGGATATGACTAGAAAATCAAGAAGAAGTCAGGTTACTCAACCTTATCGTAATGCGCTTTCAGAATAAACCCTACCTCAATTAGGTCTTTTAAGGGTTGTATCGTGGTCGGGTTCACGGTTCGTAAAACAAAGGATATTTGGCTCAAATTATGATTTGTACCCACCCCTTCTACGTGATGATCTCCGATCCTAAAGTTCAGTTAACTTGGCTCAAGCGCTCGCCTCTTCGAGAGGTATGTTGAATAGTAGGAACAGTGGTTAAAGAATTCACAAGGTTTTTCGGAGTGACAGTTACTCCTTTTTCATTTTCGGTGTCTGTATCCACACGACTTTGTCCTTGTTCTAGGATTTTTATTTTTATATCCTTTCTTTTTCATTCTTTTGATTCCCTACTTTTTGCCTAGACTGAATCCTTTTGAGTTCTTTTCGATTTTTTCTTTTGAAGTCCAGCGAGATGCCCTAATTTTTGCCTAAGTATTAGCTTGCCAGTTTTTTTTTTTTTTTTTACTTAGCGGGCTTTCTTGTTCTTTCTTCTTTCTCTTTTTCTTAGAACAAGTCGTGCGACACTGGTTGTCTTGATTACTCCGAAAGGATTGCAACTGTCTCACTCCTGATTGGTGAGGCTTAACCATTGTGGTTGATGAGGTACGACCTCTGGGGAAAAAATAAGATGTGATTGGTCCTCGAAAGGCAACACTCCTCTATAAGCCTTGAACGCTCGATCAAGCTAACTGACAACTACCCTGCCCCGGGTTAAGATGTGAGGGTTCAAAAGCCCGAAAAAAATTCTACTTCTTGGCTCGAAGTGGTTAACAAGGGACTAACTCCTTATATCTCCAATGTTTAGGGGATTTGAAACAATGCCTTGTACGTCATCGGCAAGGGTTTTATCTGAAAGCATACGATCATCAGTTATGAGTATTCAGTTTCATCATCCTCCCTCCAATCTTTGCTAATCAAAGTGATAAAGTGGAGTAAAAAAATGCAAGTGTCGGTGCAATGCAATAAATGAGTGACAACGACATGATTAATTCAGAAAAATGCATAGTCACTTTATCAATATCACCATTCGAAACAAACAATGTTTAACAGCAAGTAGCAACTAACAGAAAAGAAACTACAAATGCAAATGATAAAAGTCTGAGGACTGCCAATGCTGAGGGCATCTGCCTGTCTGGACCACTGGCTTCTTGCAAATAAACCTCTGAATCTGCGAGCTTAGACGGCTGAGAAATTGTCATGCACAACCAAAACTCCTTCTGGAAAGGAAATACACCATTGGTCGATCAACTATTGTACTTTTGCCTGAAAAGCTTTACAATTTTCAGTTGAATGCCCTGGAGATCCACCATGGTAACCACACTGAGCATGCGGATTGTACCCGGGAGGGTAAGGTACTGGCACGGGCTTAAGAGCTTTAGGTTCCACCAACGAATTCTGGATCAAAGATGGTAGAATATGACTATACGGCATAGGCACTGGGTGAGAAGGAGCATTCCTTCGTTCCAAGTTGTTACGAGGTCTGTTCTGACTTGGGCGCTGATTCTGATAACCTCTGCCACGAGTTCGCTGATTTGCAAGAGAAGCGATATAAAGTTATGGATATGGTGCCCTAGGCGCAATTGTCTGTCCCGCATAACAAGACACATAAGATGAAGAACCAACAGATTTCACCGATTCATCTCGAGGATACTCAACATCTGGCATGATTGCATTGATCACAACTCCTTCTTCAGTTTGGTAACTATAGAGAGATTCAGTTTCACTAGCCTGACTGCCTGAAGTAATCTGAATTTTCCCAGTTTTTACGGCATGCTCAATGCGTTCACCCAATCCTACCAATGCAGAGAAATTTGGTGCATTTACAAGCATTCTTTCGAAGTAAGGGCTCTCCAGGGAGTTTACAAACATGCTCATTAACTCTCGGTCTAGGAGCGGTGGATGCACTCTGGCATCAAATTCTCTCCACCTCTGAACATACTTCCTGAAGGGTTCATTATTCTCTTGAGACAATTCTTGCAACTGCATGCGATGAGGAGCCATGTCTAGGTTATAATCATACTGTTTCAGAAAAGCTCTGGCTAAATCCACCCATGATCGGATCTAATTACTCTCTAACTGCATATACCAACTCAGAGATGCCCCAGTCAGACTATCCTGAAAGCAGTGAATCATCAACTTGTCGTTTTGCACAAACGAAGTCATTCTTCGGCAGAACATCACCAAATGTTGCTTCGGGCAACTATCTCCGGCGCTCTGAACTTAGGAGGCAATACCAGGCCAGGAACCAAACACATGTCTGCAGCATTGAGGTTGACAACATCTTTAACTTTCAAGGCTTTGACTCCTTCTTCCAACACTCGGAGCCTTCTATCATACTCAAGAGCTCTTGGGTCTTCAGTCCTAGCTACCGGGATCTCTCTTCGGATATTTGCCATAGGGAAAACAACACCTTGACTGTTAATAAGAGAAGGGCGTTCATTTCGGACAACAAACTGCTCACGTCGATCTCGGTCCCTAACCGGAGGTTGCACAAATTGGTCTGCAGTAACGTTGTTCACTTGCGGAAGGTCTTCCACAGACATAGAGCCATACCGAGGATTGGTCGTCATGGTGAAACCTGTCAAGGTGTTAAGAGACTGGAAGTGGCTCTCAGACATAGCTACCAATAACCCTCAACTGACTTCACTGCTCTATTCTGCTCAAATCTGCTTCAACCCCTTGGTCTTCTTCTAACAATCAACAGTTGCTCAGGCCAAACACCGGATAATCACCTTCAGAATTAAGACAACGGTTGGATCAGACTCTGGCTAGCTGGAGAATGATATGCAATATGATGCAACACTGTTCATGCAAATGCAATGCACTATGCAGCAAATACGGGATCACAGCCCCCACAAATCTCTGAATACTGATGCGCTGCTGACTGAATACGTTCGCTCTGAAGAGAAGACCAAAATATCGGGTTGGCTGGAAGTTAAGTTCCCTGCAAAAACCCTCCCACTCACGGGTATGAACCTAATCTGACAAGGTACGGCATCCTATGCGGGTATCAACGTCACAGACTTTCAAGAGCAATACTACGATACCCAGAAGGTGTGGCATCATCATCCCTTGAAGCGGCCTCACTTAGTCGAATTCCCAATTGATAGGTTCCCAGAGTCGACAATCCTCGGGCCAGACAACTTGTCGAGCCCTAAGGGCCAGGCAAGAAGCATCAAAGAGAATCTCGTCCGAGTGCAGATTTCGCGGCTAGCTGGTGCGAGCTAAGCAAACAGGCTAACCACTACTCTCTACTTGTAAGTCTATGTGTGCACTCAAGCCTGGATTTTGGCTTCTCTCTCAAAGGAACAACCACCCAACAGCACAACAACAACAGATAATAATAAAGTGCAGAAATTGTAAATACAACAAAATACAACATACAACACACAAGAGTAAACATCCAAAGACAAACAAACAAACGCTAGGATTGACTCGCATAGGGGACGTTGGATCCCCAACAGAGTCGCCAGCTGTCGCTACTGCGAAAATCGGCGCCGGCTAAACAGAAGAGTCTCCACCGCGCGTTATTTATCCCACAAGAGGGAAAGGAAACACTCGAAGTAAACCTACCGCAAAGACGGGAAAGGAATGGTCATCACAACCAAATCCTGGATTCGGGAGTCGGTTACGCAAGGGGAAGGTTTTAACACCTCTCACGTCCGTCGTACTCGACGGGATCCACGCTTGCTTGGTTTGTCTAAAGGATGCAAAAACAATCTATCTATGGCTGCTAAATCTAAACGGGAAGAAACTCACTCGATAGAGCATCGCACTCTATGTCTACGTATTCTCAAGAGAGAAAGTCAGAGTCACCGTAGTTCGGGAAACTACAGGGAATTGGCTCGCCAAGACTTCGCGTCTTGTGCCTACGTACTTCCACACAACGTGAAAGATCAGAGCTTACGTAGTTCAGGCTAACTACGGCTAAACAGGGTGTTCTCGATCATACAAGGGTGAGAGATGAAATTGGTTTTAGAGGTACGAGAACCTACGGAACTAGAACTACGATCTGGTCTCAAATACAGAAGGGCAAGAGAAAGGGAAACATCAGTCGTCAGCGGGAAAGTCTCGATCGCACGGTAGCAAGAGAACAGAGAAGTTAGTTGTTAGTGTGCTCGCTAGGATATCGCATCCTATGTCTACATATTCTCATTCGACATGAGAAATCAGAGCAGCTGTAGTTCAGCCTACTACAGCTAAAACAGGGAACGGGTCTCGATTGCACAAAAGCAAGAGAAAAGTAACTCGATCGCCAAGCGGCGAGAGAAAGGTTTGAAACGGGACGCACACGCTAAATCCTAAACGTGGTATCTAACGATCTCACAACACTCGACGGTCGCGGATGAACTGCAATACGTGGAATAGAAATAATGCTGATGAACGGAAATGGTTCTGTTGGTCTTTGACTTGAGTGCAAGTTTCGTCTTCGTGCTTGTTTTATGATTTTTCTTTGATGCTGGATGGTGGTCTTCGTGGATCTTTTCTTTGATGCTTTTTGATGCTTGATGAAACTGAAAAGCAAATAGTCCCCTAACAAGTGGACTTTTAAATCTACCTCTAAAAAGGAAAATAAACTCCTAAGAAACTAAATCCTAAAAAAGAAAAGATTACAAGAGTTTTACAATTAAGAAAATTACAAGCTAAGTCCTATATTAAAATAAGAACTAAAATAATATCCTAACAGAAAATTAAATCTAAATTCCTAAAAGAAATTATCACCTAACTAATTCTATTCTAGGAATTTAAAATATTCTAATCAAAATATTAAACTATCCCTAAGGTTATTACAATTAAAAATACAATATTAAAAGTAAAATAAATGCAGGGAGGGGGGTTTAGTGATACAGGGGATGTGTATATGCTAGCAAAAATAAAAGAGAGTTGGGCCCAGCCCAACAACTAGCAACAAACAAAACGGGAGGGGGTGAGTAACGAAACAAGGAGTGTGTTACGGTAAAATGCGAATGGGCCTTAGAGGCCCAACACCAAACACGGCCTCATCTCTCTTTCACTCTATTCTCTCAAAAAAACCCTAAGTCTCTCTCTCAATGCTCCCAATCACTGTTTACATGCGCCGTTCTCCTCCATCCCCAAACTCTCTCTCGTTCAAATCTCACTAAAATCTCTCAGATTCTTTCTCTCCCAGTCTCAAAATCTCTTCTCTCCATTCATTTTTTCTATCACTCAAACATCATCTCGTTGTGAATCTACAAAATACATGAACAAAACAACCACAAAATTATATTACAAATATCCGGAAACAAATTAAACCGTGGCTTGCGTGTTCTTGAGAAAAAAAATCTGTTGATGAAGATTTGAACAAGTTCTAGAAGAATTTCTTGAAGATGCATGTGGATCTGGAGATTTATGAACAGGTGATGGTTTTGAAGGCGTGGATGTGGACCTGTGGAGATTGATTGATGAACACGAAGACGCTCGCGAATTCATTGCGTTGGACCAAAGGATCCCTGGAAAATCGTATGAGGCTTGATGAGTTGGATGAAGGTCCTATGAAGATTTGTGGAGATCTCTGATGAAGAATCGATGAACATGCGTGAAGATCTGACGAACGTGATGAAGATCCGTGAAGTGATGAAGAATATTGATGGAAATTGTTGATTCTGGATGAACAAAGATGAACTTCTGATGAACAGGATGAGTTTATCTGGAAAAACGGTTGAGGATCTTGAAGATTCGGATGAAGGTTTGATGAAGATCTGGAGATCTTTGAATTTCTGGAGATTTGCGATTGATGTGTTTGATGTTGATGCGATGAGTCTTTGAAGATTTCTGAAGGATCTGAAGGAAATGATATGAACACGATGAGTTTCTGGAAAATCTTTTGAAGAGTGATGAACACGATGATGACGATCCATGAACGTCATGAAGAAAACAACGAAGATCCAGTGATAAATTGATGAACGATGTTGAAGATAGTATGAAGCTCTGAAGAATCTGGAAAATTGTTGATGAACATACTCTTGAACAAATTTCTAGATTTGGAAATATGAAGGCGATTTTGAAGATTTTATGAATTTCTGGCAAAAATCGGATAATGAAGGATGCGATGGATCTGTGAAGATCTGAAGATTATTGATGAAGATCGTTGAAGATCTTTGAATGTATCTGGATCTGGAAATCTGGATGAACTCTATGAAGATCAAGATGATGTTTCCGGCGAAGACATGAATACGAATCCAGATCTGGAAAAAAACAGTTACGGATGTGATGAAGTGGCTATGAAGTTTTCGGTGAGAATTTGAGTCCTCCGCTGGAATTTGGTGATAAAACCGCCGTTTGATTCTGCCGATAGTACTTTCCGGCAGTTTGCATGTCGGCCGGTGAGGAGATGATAGTGGATGGTGTGGTGGCACGCATGCAGAGCATGGAGATTGTAGTAGCGCCAAGTGGCAAACACAGTGAGGGAGAGAGAGACAAGTGGCATTGCAGGGTTATAGTGGAAAATGAGGTGTCAAACTCTGGTGAAGAAAGAGAGACGTGGCTTCTTATAGCAATGACAAGTGGCAGACTTTGGACTTGTGAACTGGGCTTTTGAAATTGGATAATGGCCCACTAAGATTAAGACTGATTAATGAACTAAACATGATTAATGCAAGCTAACGAATATTAAATGACTAATGACTCAATTAATACGAAAATTAATACTACCAATTAATAAAAGCTGACCCTAATGATCCTATTAACATCTAAAAATGATAACACTAATAAAGTCTGATTAAAAAAATCTATATTAAAATCTATTCAAATATCTAAAAAAATCTATTTAAATTCTATTCAATTAAAAAATCTATTGAATCTATATCTAAAAATACTATATTAAACCCTATTTAATATCTAAAAAAACCTATTTAAATCTATACTATTCTATTTAATACTAAAATAAAATTCTAATATTCTAGAAATCTATTTAAAAACTATAAAAAGGCTATTAAATCCTGAAAATGCAAATAAAGGAAATTAACCAAAATAAAAGAGACCGCGAGACCAGATCGAAACAAGCGGCAAGAACCGAAAATCCGATCATCCGAACCGGCCTAAAACCTACGAAATGTGAGAACAGGGTTGTAATCCCGATAAAATCAATATGATTGAGAAAATGCAACATATGCGGTATGCGAATGCAAATGTAAAATGCGTCGAAACATAAACCAGATGTGGGAACCGGTTGGTCAAATTTTGGGGTGCAACAGATGGCAAAGTCAGAATGTGCGTCGACTACATGGATCTAAACAAAGCAAGTCCGAAGGACGATTTCCCTCTACCACATATCGATACTTTGGTGGACAACACAACTAGTTTCACAGTATTCTCGTTCATGGATGGATTTTCTGGTTATAATCAGATAAAGATGGACCCGACCAACATGGAGAATATGACCTTCATTACACCCTGGGGCACCTATTGTTATAAGGTCATGCCTTTCGGTTTGAAAAATGCAGGGGCAACATATCAGAGGGCCATGGTCACACTCTTCCATTATATGATGCACAAAGAGATTGAGGTATATGTGGATGACATGATCGCAAACTCTCAAAGCGAAAAAGACCATTTGGATCATCTGTTGAAGCTATTTGAGAGACTCCGGAAGTACCAACTAAGGTTAAACCCAGCAAAATGCACCTTTGGGGTTCGCTCAGGAAAATTACTCGGTTTCATCGTTAGTCAACACGGAATTGAAGCGGATCCTGACAAGGTTAGAGCAATCCAAGAGATGCCTGCTCCTAAAACAGAGAAACAGGTCAGAGGTTTCCTCGGATGTTTGAATTAAATCTCCAGGTTCATCTCCAATCTTACTCCTACTTGCACACCGATCTTCAAGTTGTTACGAAAAGATCAGACGGTGGTATGGAATGAAAACTGTCAGTCAGCATTTGAGAAAATCAAGCAGTATTTACAAGAATCTCCGGTGTTGATTCCTCCTGTGCCTGAAAGACCATTGTTCATGTACATGACAGTACTAGAAGATTCGATGGGTTGTGTCTTGGGCCAGACTGATGAGTCAGGAAAGAAAGAACATGCAATTTACTATCTGAGCAAGAAGTTCACTAATTGCGAGAGTCATTACTCTCCCTTAGAGAAAGCCTGTTGTGCTTTAGCATGGGCCGCCAAGCGCCTAAGACAGTACATGATCTGCCACACCACAATGCTAATACCTAAAATGGATCCCATCAAGTACATCTTTGAAAACCCGGCTCAAACGAGAAGATTGGCCAGATGGCATATGCTCTTATCGGAGTATGATATTCAGTATGTCGCTCAGAAGTCTATCAAAGGAAGTGTCTTGTCAGAACACCTTGCAGAGCATCCCATGGAAGATTATCAACCACTCAAGTTTGAGTTCCCTAATGAAGATGTGATGTACATTCAGCGCACGAAACCATAACCTGGTTCTGAAGAAGGTCCTGAACCTGGATTTCGGTGGGAAATGATGTTCGATGAAGCGTCAAACAAAAACGGACATGGTGTTGGAGCTGTTTTGAAAAATCCAACCGGAGGGTATACTGCTGTCAAAGCCCGACTTTGCTTCTCAAGTACGAATAACATAGCCAAATATGAAGCCTGCATCTTAGGATTGGAAGCTGCCATTGATCTTCACATTAAAATCTTAGAAGTAATGGATGATTCTGCTTTGGTGATCTATCAGCTCAAAGAAGAATGGGAGACTAGAGATGAAAAGTTGATCCCATACAAAGCTCATATCCTAGAGATGGCCGAATATTTTGACGAGATTACCTTCAAGCATGTAGCAAGAGCAGAAAATCACATCGCTGATGCGTTAGCCATGATGGCATCAATGTGGAAGGTCCAGTTTGTTAACGAAGCACCTCTGATTCGCATTGAGAGAAGGACTGTGCTCGCATATGTTATGACAATAGATAAAGAGTCTGATGAGAAACCTTGGTTCCACGACATCAAGAAATTTCTTCAAAATTAGGAGTATCTAGCTGACGCGTCCAAAATTGATAAAAGAGTCATACGAAGATTGTCGGTTAAGTTCTTCATCAGCAATGGCACTCTTTACAAGAGAAACCACAACATGGTTTTGCTTCGATGTGTCGATGAGAAAGAAGCAAGTCTCATAATGACTGAAGTACACGAAGGAACATTCGGTACTCATGCCAATGGCCACGCCATGCCTAAAAAGGTTCTAAGAGCTGGTTACTTTTGGTTAAATCTAGAGACGGACTGCATCCTCTTCGCTCGGAAATGCCATAAGTGTCAGGTCTATGCTGACAAGGTGCATGTTCCTCCACATCCTCTCAATATGATGACATCACCGTGGCCTTTTGCAATGTGGGGCATAGACATGATTGGGGCAATAGAGCCAAAAGCTTCCAATGGCCATCACTTCATCCTTGTTGCAATTGATTACTTCACCAAATGGGTAGAAGCAGTGTCGTATACGAACGTGATAAAACAAGTGTTTGCCCGCTTCATCAAAAAGGAAATCATCTGTCGATATGGTATTCCTGACCAGATTATCACCGACAATGGGTCAAATCTAAACAACAAAATGAGGAAGGAACTCTGTGATGACTTCAAAATCAAGCACCACAATTCGTCTCCTTACAAACCTAAGATGAATGGCGCAGTCGAAGCTGCAAACAAAAATATCAAGAATATAGTACAGAAGATGGTCATAACCTACAAGGCCTGGCACGAGATGTTACCATTTGCGCTACATGGATACCGAACATCAGTGCGAACTTCAACAGGGGCAACTCCTTTTTCCTTAGTGTATGGGAGGACGTCGTGCTGCCCATCGAGGTCAAAATACCTTCTCTAAAGATCTTGATGGAAGCCAAGCTTGAGGAAGACGAATGGATAAAAGAATGGTTCGACTCATTGAACCTCATTGATGAAAAAAGAATGACAACCATGTGTTATAGCCAGATTTATCAACAAAGGTTGATAAGAGAATTCGACAAGAAGGTTCGTCCCAAAGAGTATAGGGAAGGAGAGCTTGTGGTTAGAAAAATCTTACCAACACAAAAGGACATGCGCGGCAAGTGGATGCCCAATTACGATGGCCCTTTCATTGTAAAAATTGTCTTCTCCGGAGGATCTCTAATTCTTGAGACTATGGACGGCGAACAGCTCAAGTACCCTATCAACTCAGACGCAGTAAGAAAGTACTATGCCTAAGGCGGAAAACCTAGAAAGGTGATGCAAGTGCTTCGGCAAGACGGAAGTCAAAAGATTGAAGCGGACGAACGCAAGGGCAAAGTTTTGTGCAAGGTGTTAAAAAAAAAGATCAACGTCTATCATTCTCGTCAGAAGCAGCGGAGCAAATGAACAGATAGTTAGGAGGACCAGATTATTATGGGATTCTGTAACCCTTTCTGTTTGCCGTTTTTCCAAATGTATTTTGTTCTCGAGGCTTTGCCCTTTGTAAAGTTCTCGTCTATCAATGAAATCATATTTTTGGGCCAATCATTATTATGATCTTCTGCTTTTGTTATGCAATTTCACTTATTTGTTAATAAAGATTTTTCGAAAAGCAAAGTGTTTTGAAAAACCTAAATTTTTGTTTTTAAAGAAAACTAATTTGACAAAACGATTGAAGAACTATAAAGGTAATCTGACAATATTACACTGTTCTCAAACCGTGAAAGTTTGCTGCCGCCTCCAAACAAAAAAATGCGTCCAACAACAATCCCTGCTCTTCAGCCAGGACTTCTCCTCTGCAGGTTTACAAGAATTTTGTTTATCTTGGAAGATTGTTATCTACACCAAAAGGAAGCGCCATCTAACTTGAAGCAATTGAGACTCAGCATGATGGGTTCCCTCTTTGTTTTCCCCGTTGCTTTTTCTTTTTCTCCCTTGTGGGTAGGTCTTCATTTTTACATACAGCATCATATCAGCATACGCATTTATTTGCATGTTGGTCTGAGTTCTGCTTGTTTGGCTGTTGCCTTTGATACCCCAATGTTACCAGTAATCCCGGGATTACTATTTCTTCTCTGGGAAGCTAATTGTGACTAGCAGTATCCGGTTTACCTAAATGGTCAGTTGTTACTAATGTTTATCTCTGATGTGGTTGTCACCAATAACCTTTGAAAGTCTAGTAGTCACTAGCATTGCTTAAAACCAATTGTTATTTGGTACCTCGATTTGGTCGTCACCAACAATCTTGCAAACTCAGTAGCCACTGGCTTTGTTATAAAGAAACCAATCGTCATTAGAGTCCCTTTGATTCGGTTATTACCAATCTTTGCTAAAATCTAGTGGTTACTAGTATCGCTTTCTAAAAACCAATGGTCATTGGTACTTAAGATGGTTGTTACCAGATTTCCTAAAAAGTCCAATAATTATTGGCATCGCTTAGACCCGATCGTTATTGGTACCAGTTGACTCAGTTGTTACCATTCATTCTAAGTCTAGTGGTCATTAGCATTGTTAGAAGATCCAACGGCTATGGGTGTATGGTATAGTTGTTACTAATCTCATTCTAAATCTAGTGGTTACTAGTATTGGTAAAACCAGTTGTTTTGGCATACCTTTGATTTGGTCACCACCAGTCTGTCTAAGTCCAATGATTATTAGCGTCGCTTGAAGTCAGTTGCTATTGACACTCTGAGTTGGTTATTACCAAGTCTTTCCCTTTGAAGCCCAGTGGTTACAGGCACTTCTTAACCCAATTGTTATTGGTACACCCCGATTTGGTCATCACCAACCCCTTCTAAGTCTAGTGGTTACTGGCGTTGCTTGAAAGCTAATTGTTATTAATACTGTGAGTAGGTTGTTACCAACTTCCCCAGCCAAAGTCCTGTATTTTTACCAATGCTATTTGGAACTCCCAATTAGTTGTAACTTTGGTTTGGTCGTCACCATCACCCCCTATAAGTCTAGTGGAAACTAGCACCACTTGAAATTGTTTGGTCTGGTCGTCACCAATGTTCCCAGCAAATTCGTTGCTTTCCCATTCGAGTCATTTCCTAAAGATCCCATTCGAACTCTTCGTTATAGGAAACTCCTCATTTGGTTATCACTAGTGAGGTTTGCGTCTCTGATCTTTCGTTTCCCCGGTGGAGAATTGCATTCTTCCCCAGTGGGGTGTGTGTTCCCTTTTCCCCAGTGAAGAGTTGTCTTCTTCGGTGAAGTCGTGTCCCCTGTGTGAAAGATTTCCCTTGAACAACATCTTTGGTCATGATTGAAATATTTTGCTTGTTTTGCGTTGGATCTTTCCCCAGTGTGTTGGATCCCCCACGAGTAGTTACTCGTTGTCTTGTCGTTCTTTTTGCTCGTGTGTCTGCATCTGTCTTGCATTCAAGCATCATAAAGCATCATTTAGATTCATGGCATGTTCGCATTTGTCCTTTTGCATATCATAAGATCTAAGGGACATAATTTTTGGTTTGCTATATTTAAATACCTTTCACTACGATTCTACGAGGATTGTCATCTCTCATTGCCATCTAGTGAAAATATTTAAATAAGGGCAACTGTTGCACCCCAAATTTTGACCCCTTAGATCTTCATCATCATTTTAGGATCATATTCATTTGATTATCTAACCTTAACCTATTTCAAGTTTGTCTTTGTTAAGATACAGGTGAATTAGGGTTCCGTACAGCCGAGAATCGAGATTTCGAGAGTTTAATCAGTCAACGTATTGGATTGGTTCTCCATGAAATAAGTCTCCACATCATCAAATATACTCCATTGGATCAAGTATGAATCCAATTTGAGGTTTTCACCCAAGGATCAAGAACAGTGCAGTTCAGGATACCCGATTAGGGTTTTCGATCAGGAAAAGTCAACTATAGTTTGACTTTTAATTTAAAAGGTGTTCCAATGGTGGGATCATGGTCCATAAAGTTCATATGGCTCAGTAAAGTCTACTCAAGAAGTTTCAAGGCCTCAAAAGACCCAGAACATCAACAGTCGACTCGGTAGTCATCAATCGATCGTTCGGTTGACCGAAAAGTCAACTCTTCACTCATAAGGAATTTGACCTCAAAGTATTAAGAAAAAATGTTTCTAGTAACATGTTACACCTGTCCATGAAGTTTCATGACCATTGGATCAAGGATTGAGGAGTAATCGAAAAATCGGGAAATTAGGGTTTTGAAAAGGGCAAGACCATATCTCCCTAACCACACATCCAATTGAGTTGGTTCAAAGCTCATAGGAAAGTTCTTGACAAGTCCTACAAAAGTTTCAGAGTGGTCCATGAGCAGAAAATGCATAGATTTGGAGTTATGGCCAAAGTCATTACAAGAGGGAAAAATAACTTAGAAAAATTCTAAGTTATTGGCCTTTTTAGGCATGTTTTTAGCAACTTTGAGTGGATTTTTGACCTAGTTCCACTTGGAATATGAAGATCATGAAAGCATGAAAGTTGTAGAGCTTCATGAGGGCTTTCTGAAAGGTTATAGAACTCTTCCATAGCCCTTGTGAGCTGAGAGTTATGAAGTGAGAAAGTTGGGCCTGTGCACTAGTTTGTCAACTTGCCAAAACCTAACATGAACTTGATTTCCAACTATGAACTTCATCTCTAACCATGGATTGACATCTGATATGATATTTAAGAGTGCATGATGAATTAATTCAGAAGAGAATCCAAGCATATCCCAAAGCCCTATGGAAAACCATTTGTTTAATAAAGAAAAAGTATAAAGGTACAATAGGAGAGAGATGGTTTGAGGCTGCGGCATGGAAAATCTGTCCTTGCTATCTCTATAGTCATTCCATACAGCTCAAGGTTATCTGGTTTTAGAGGTTTGTGGCCCTTGAAATCATGCACCATCTGCAGAAAGTAAGCACACATTTATTTGCTTAGTTTTTCAACAAAACCGCCATTTGAAAACCATTTAAACAAATCTATCCTCACCTCCCACCTTGCCTATAAATAGAGATTTCCTCTATGTTATAACAAACACCAGAGCACTCTAAACCTAAGAGAAAATCAAGCTCTCTCATCTTAGCTTGCTTTACTTGAAAGTGAACAAAGTCTCCAAAATCACCAAAATTGCCTTTGTGCAAATTCCACACCAGCTCCATTTCCAACCATTCAAACCTCACAAAAACCATATACACAACCTCAAAATAATCATCTAAAGTTTTTTCCATCATCACATTCACCAAAAACTCCATAGGTCAAAAAGTCAAACTTCACACCACCATAGTTTGACTTTTGAGCACTTTTCACACCAAACCACTACTTGTATCCACTCCTACCAATTTAACACTCAAAATACACCATATACATGATGTTCTAGCTATCCACCATCTTAAATCATAGCTGGAAGTGAAGCTACTCAAACTGTCCTCAATATTTGGTTATTTCTTCAAAAGGAAGCAAGCTTCACCAATTTGCTCCAAAGGAATCTCTGGTTTTCTTTCTGGGCAGCTAGCTGGTGTTTGGAAGTCTACAAGAGGTTGGTGACCTCTAACTTTTGTTTCCTTTCATGTATATATGCATCATCAAACTGTTGGCCATAAAATTGGATATGCTTGCATTTATTGTCATAAATTCATATGTGCCATATGATGCATTTGATCCTTGAAGTTCAATACTGTTATTTTAAGTGTGTGCTTGTTAATGACAAAACCTGTTCCTCGTGATCAAAGTTTGTTTATACATACTGTCAAGGTTGTAACCATCATGAGAAAATATGCATTGAGTTTGATGTTTGACTTTGCCATGCCAAGTTTACTTCTGTGATGTTTTGAACTGTTGTTTTGTGCTTGGTACATACTTGCTTTCATGAGAATGTAGTACCAATTGAATCATGTTCTGTTTAGATAGTTGACATTGTCATGTTTTGCATCATTTGCTGTCAACAGTAGGTTTGTATACTAGGATTTGTTTTTCTTGCTAAAATGAAGTAATGGCTGTCATGATTAGAGCAATGTAGTAGGGCTGCTTTTTGATTATTGATATGATTATGTCTAAAGCTGGTTGTTGTGTCTGTTCAGATTTTATGCATGAAATTTAATTGGAATGTAAAAATGTGATTTGTCTTTGTAAAGGCACTATGCTTTTCACACCAAAATCTGGCTGTTAGACCATGTCTTTAGGTTTGTTAACCTCTGATCCATCATTTTCCTTTGTCTGCATTTAATGTTTGTCATGAGTACAAAACTTTGGACTGATATGTGATCTTCTTGCACTTTGTAAAGTCAAAAAACCTGTGGTCTCTTAAAACAAATAGTTATGTTTGGTCTATGCTTTGATCTTGTTTCCAAAAATTGCATTTATGCTTGCTTGAATTTGTTCTTATGCAAACGTTGGTGAGCTACTGTCTTGAGTTTTTTTAAACTATCATGTGCCTGAACTTTTGAATAACTTTTGTTTGGAGTGTTAGCCTGTTTTTTGGAGTTCATAACTATTGCTTTTATGAAAGGGGAGTTTGTCAACTCATGTGCTAACAGAGGAGTGACTGCCACTAGGGCAATATGAGCATGATGCCATTTTAGTAGGTTTAGCTTTTGTCAAATTTTTGTGGGTGTGGAGTTTGTCAACTCATGAGCTTTAACTACATTGCATATGTTTGTTTTTACCTCTGTTGAGATGATTCACCTAATGCTGTCAAAGCATGTTTGGATTCTTGATGATCAACTTCAGTCTAGATTCATGCTGGCTGCCAAGATGTTTTTTTTCCTTTTCACATGCTGCACTTTTGGTTTGAGCTTGATTAGACAAACTGATAGATGTGTCAAGCCTGTGTGTATTTTGTTTTAATTGATTGTCTTGAGGAAAGATTGGCCACATTGTAACAAAAGACATTTTGTTTCTGTTTTCAACCAAAATCATGTTTTTACATTGAAAGATGTTTGAGCTTGGCTGTTATGAGCTGTTGTTGGAACTAGTCAAAATTCATTGATTGATATGCCAAAACAATAACTGTTATGAAGAGATTTTTGGACTGGCATTATGTCTTTCTTATGACATATTTTTATCAACTTTTGAAAAACACTTTGGTTTGGTCTACTGTTATTTATTTGTTGGAGCTATGATTGGAATCCATCAATAAGACATTGATTGGAATACCAAGAGCTGGATGCCAATTGCTGCTTTTGAGACTATCTTAGGATTTGAGTTAGTCAACTTATGCCCAACTTGTGTCTAATTTATGCTAAACTTACCACTGCTGCTATTGAAACTGTTTTGGATTTTGAGTTAGTCAACTTATGGCTAAGGCTGTTTCTACTTAGTATTCACGTTAAAGTTTGTTTGTGGTGGCTTGATAAGTTGTAACTTATGAGAAGTATGATTAATCATTAACATTGTTATGTTCAGTTTGCATCAGTCACTGCCAAGACTTGGTATACATGCTAGAATTTGAAATCCTTGCTAGGATGAGGTAGTGACTTTAAGAGCAATACATTAAGGTTGTTTTGTTTGAGTTGTTATGCATTGTTGCCTTGCATTTTGATTTAAACAAGTCCTATCAGGTCACATCTAGGGTCTGCCAGCTTCTGTTTGCTTTCATTTTCCTACTTTCCAAGTTTTGCAATGTGTGTATGTGAAGTTCCTAGTTTGTGAGAGGGGTTTAGCATGTTGGTTGTTTGTTTTGGATTCATTAATATTGTTGAGGTACCAAGTTTAAAACAAGAATTCCTCCAATATCTCATGCTTCCAAAAACCTCATTTGAATCTTTAAAATCCTTGATTGTTTAAATTCATGCCTTGCTGAAATTCAGATTTAATGAAGTTGTGAAAAATGTTGGAGGTAGATGCTTTATAACTGTTTTGAAAAAAACCATTTCCATGTCATGAGTTTTGTTTGCAATCCATATGTCATATGCTAGTTTAAGTTGAGTTTGGATTTTCTTGCCATCTGGAATCAATTGATAACTCATTTAGAGCATGTGCATACTTTCGTTTAGCTTTAAATGCATATGTTTTGAACCACAACTTTGAAAACGCATTTCAAACATCATTTTTGCATTTACCATCGTGTTTTATTTTCTGTGTATCTTTTGAGAAAACTGATATTGCCATTGCATCCCTTATTAAATTTCACACAATTTAGACCTAAATTTTGTCAAAAATGGTTGAGTTTTGAGTGATTTGTGATGTTACCGTTTTCATGCTATGACTTGCTTTTCTTGCTCATCTTGCCCAGGCCCAGAATGCTAGCCTTTTTAGGTACATGTATTATTTGGGGTGGCATAATATTTGGATGTATCGCCACCCCAGTGGTTATGCCTTTACTCTCATATTGCCTTGCCATCGCCATGACATAGGTTCGATCCGTGTGGAGATCAACCCTTTTGATTATTTTTCCATATTTGCCTTGCTTTCATACTTTGCTCTTTGCCTCCCTACCTTATCACGCGCGCGCTTCTAGTTGGATTGGCCAGGTTTTGGGCTGGTGATCATAAGGTGGTGGGTTCAACACCCACCAAGCGCCCTCCCTCTTTTTAATTACAAAATCTTTGGTTTTTTATTTAATTGTCATTAAAAATTCCAAATGTCATAACTTCATCAATGTTTATTATTTTTGATTGATTCTTTTTGCATTGGTCTTATACTTTTTCATATTTTCACATGGTATTTTAATATCATTTTTGAAAACACTTTGCATTAAAAAATTGTCATGCTTCTTTTAGGGTTTTTACCCTCCTAATCATTCAAAAACTTTGATCCATTTTTCTTAAGTTTGTTGTTGTGCTTGATGTGAGCTTTTGTTTGGCAAACCTTTTGTGTATATGATCGTAATTACTTTTGCTAGTGAGCATCATGTTTGATTCATTTGATTTCCATCCCCATGAAGTTATAACTTGTTTGTTTTGTCGTTACCTTCATCTTTGTCAAGATATGCTTTAGTCTTTACCTTTCATTTAGTCTTGTAAGAACTCATCCTTGCTTGATATTATAATATGCTTGCATGCTTTGGTTGTGACCATCTATCTTGATTGAAAAAATTGATATTTTGATATCCTTATACCATGCTTTGGTTGTAACCATCCATCCTGATTGTAATCCTTGCTTATTGTAATATGTTTGCTTGTTCTTGGTTGTAACCATGTCTTTTACATTCATCATGTTTGAATGTTTATGCTTTGTTAAGTTTATTTTCCCCAAGTGATGAAACTCTTTAGTTCTCATCCAAGTTGCCTCCCCTTCTACCCTTCCAAAGGAAAGTCTCTCTATTGACCTTTGGGTCATATATAGCTCATTATCCTCCCTTGACTTTGTTAAGTCATCTATACACTTAGTTAAGTTAGAACCTATCCATTGGACTTTGCTTAAGTCTAAAACGCTCACCCTTTGTTAGGAGTGCTCTTCCAATTAGAACTTAAGATAAAGTTTGTTAACTCTAGGTAAGAATCATGGAGATGATTACTTCCCTTTCTTGAGTGTTCAACTTAGATCTAGAGAGTTTTCTTAAACTCTACACAAGCATTGTAATTTTTGTTCCCCCTTTGAACCTTGATCATAATCAAGTGTTCTTCATCCCTAGTGAGGTGAACTACGATTGCTCTGATTCTATCCTAGTAAGGATACATAGGCAGAGGACGCGATGTCTTTGCAAGCAAATTTAGAAACTATCCTTAGGTCTTAACCTACACCTTTTACCCAATCCCAATCCATAGCGAACATTTAGCAAACTTAGCATACAAACAAACAAAAGGTTCATGTAGGGTACTACAGATGTTTAGGATGTGAAATACCTACCCTAGGCATAACCAACCCCCGATCCCCGAATCTTTTAGCGTTGTTGTTACATCGCGTAAAAGGTTCTTTCTTTCTTTAGACCTTTCCTTTGGATAAATTAAAGTCTGGTTGTGAATTTAAGAATTAAGATTCAAGTTAATCAATAGTTTGGTATCACGATTCTCACCGCAACACTCAGGTTGACCCATGGGTTCTAGCGGTCGACTCAGACTATTCTGAACCCCAAAAATCACTTTTTTTAAAAGCACTTTCACCACAGATTATCACTCCAAAGTCTATACCACTAACCCCTATCACCCTAGACTCGAAGCTCCAAACGTCAACAATGGAAGCACTTTCAAAAATTTCCAAAATAGAATTAATACACACACATATGCACATAACTCATCACATATCAGTTAGAAAAACATCATTTATCCCACAATAAACTAACAGTTTCATCATTGATCAATTATTCATAGTAATCATAACATACAACAACATTTCATCCATAAGTCAAAACCTAACTTTTACCCACCATTCAACATATTAACCCTTGTAAAACCAGAACCCCACCCTTACCTTGAAATCAAGCTTTTTAGACTTTCACAGGTGGTGGATTCTCTTCTTTTCCTCTAGCCCTAGCCTTTCTCACCGTCAGTTCCAAAACACGTACGTCAGAAATTGATTCCAATCATCCAATTCCATTATAACCCCCTCAACTATGGTTTGCCTCTTATGCCTTTAATTATCCCTCTAACATTCTATTATGCCCTCAACATTCTTCCAATTGCCAATTATGCCCCTCCTTCTCATGTTCACCTTAATCTTCTTATATTATTATAATTATTATTATTCCAATATTAATATTACCGATTATTTTATAACTAAAATAATAATAACATTAACTCACATTTACACACACAACTTCACAAAATTAAATTACGAAAAATAATTTAAATTAAACAGGGCATTATAATTTCCACTCGATGCACGGGGGCCTCCTTAAAATGGACCAAAGAGGAAAGGTTCTACAATTGTGCCCGATGAAAAGTACCTCGAGCCTTGATTGCAAGGAGATCGACCGGGTGTAATCCAGGTTTTCGTTCAGAATCGCCATCCTGAAGAAAAAATAGGTTGAGAGATTTATCAAAACTCTTCCTATATAAGTCGGGAAGGCAGGTCCCTAAAGTAACATCGTTTGCATCCAACTTTATACCAAGCTTAAGAGAAGTTGTCTTGTAGGTCAAGTCATCCATAGGTAGACTGCTGATCCTATGGAATAATTTACGTAGATATCCTCTCCATAATAAGGAAGAAGTCAGGACATCTCTACCTTGATGATCAAAAAGCACCTCGCAAGAGCATTCAACAAAGGCAACTCCGGGGTCCTAAGGTTTCAACAATCATCCTCAAGATATATCCCCGAGAAAGCTTACCACTCAACAACACACCGATGAGAAAATACAAAGCAAGCTACTCTGCCATCTCGTTCGACCAAATGAGATATCTTAAAGAAGAGGAGTGCACCCTCTCGGACGACATTTATCCATAGTAGAGACACCATTGAACGTCTATCTATCTAGTCATTTCAATGTTTCATTATAGCAAATTCAATTTATTATTAATATTAATATTTTTACATACTCTCTTTCTTCCTCTGTTGTATTGTCCTTGTCTCTCATTCTTTTAAAGTGCTCAAGACAGAGGTAACAAAGTTCAATTACGCCTAATTGCATATATCATACAGACTTAAAAATATTTTTGCAATTTTGATACAACTTAAACAAATTCCTTACCGAATTGTGTGTCTGATACATATTAAACGCATTTATGCAATTCTCATATGACTTAAATGCATCCCTTATCTGATTGTATATCTGATACAGACTAAACGCATTTCTATAATTATGATATCGCTTAAAAATATATTTTCAAATATAAAATATATTATAAAAGAAAAAATAAATATAAATATGAGATTAAACCTAAACTAACAAAAAGAAAAAAAAAACCTAAAAATAAAAAGAAAGAAACGATAAAATATAAATATCAAATAAAAAAAACAACAAACGACAATTAATACCGAATACATGAGTGAAGTAACTAATCAAATCTCAAGTTAGAAAAATTAAAATGGTCTTTTGGAGAACTTTTCTCTAATAAAGAAAATAATGTTATCCTATCTAGCATTTTAAAACCAGATTCGAACTAGCAGGTTGGATCGAGAATTGGAGGGTAGGAAAGTTCAGTAAGGATATAGGATCATAGTTGCAATTGGTCTGGTGAAAATCGATGTGACTCGATCTAATCACTGGTTAAATATATGAAATGATGAGTTTAGTGAACTGATGGGTTAATCGTTTTATATTTATTTATTTTTAATTCGTCAAAACGACATATTTTTGGGTAGGAAGTAAAATAAAATAAAATATGGAAGAATAAAAAAATCTCCTCCCTCAAGTTTAGAAAATATTTTGAAACCTATTATATTATATTATTTAAACCTATTTGAGTTTGTGCTCCTGTCGACTATGTTTAAAACTTACTTCATTTTATAATTTTGTTAGATTTTGATTTTAAAAAAGTACTTGAAACTTATCATTTTTGGAAGTCTATGCATGATTTTTAATCAATTTATTTATATGAACACTTTCATACTTTTTTTTAGGTTTTATACTTATGAAATTTATGTCAATAACTTTATTTTATAAATATTTTTATTTTAAATTTGTATAATCTCGACTAGCAGTCGGAGGTCTCACTAATGACCCACTAAACCAAATAGTAACCTAGTATTATAGTGGCTTGACTTGGTCGATGACTTGTCTAGGTTTTAAAACACCGATTCCACCATAAGAAGTCCATTATATTATACCAATGATTTGCTAGTTTATTTGCACAATTGTTTCCTTCTTTATATATGAGAGTAAATCAAATTCTTCTGCAATTTTTTTTTACAATTAGCCCATCTATTTCTAAGCTCACATGGAGTTAACTTCTTGTGAAGCCTCTAAATTGTAGTTTAAGAATCACTCTTTATTTATAGATTATGCCAACCTTTCTCTATGGTATATTCAATTGATATCATAGTAGACCGAAGCTCAGCTCTCAACACATTCACCTCCCCCAGATTTACCGGTAATTTGCCCAAGAAACTACCATGTTGGTCTCTCGCTATTGCTTCACCCGTTGATATCATATTCCCACGATACTGGTACGTGTAAATTTGTGTCTACATTACCTTTGGTTTTCTCTAGATCACCATTGTGATTTTAAGCATGTTCCTATATCGCCTA
This sequence comes from Lathyrus sativus, assembly GCA_963859935.3. NCBI lineage: Eukaryota > Viridiplantae > Streptophyta > Magnoliopsida > Fabales > Fabaceae > Lathyrus > Lathyrus sativus. Next base: position 197,214,100 of record OZ012737.1, read on the forward strand.
TCTATTTGAAAATTTTCTAGAATCAAGATTTCTTTCCTTTGATTTTCCATCCACCCTTTCGATAATATGAGTTTATCTTGGTGAGTACTGAAATGGTGCTCAAGGAAACTCGTGTCTTGGTTTTATGATTGTTGAAACACTTATCATTATGAGCAATTGATAAACGATATATAATATGAGACATAGCTATAATTGTGTATTTCGCTTTAGGGTGCCTGATTAGTGGTTTTTATACTTATTTTACCATTAGTTTTAGTTAATTATATTATATGTTTAGTTGCATTTTATTTCCTTTTATCGCATTTTATGTGTTTTTTTGGTATTTCCATTATTTTTAGGTTTAGGTAAGCAATCAAGAAGAATAAGAGCAAAAATCGAGAAAAAACAACAAAAATTCAGAAGAGTTTTTGAAGGGAAACAATGGTCTGACACGGCCACCCGTGTCACCTGACATGGCCTGTGTCAGGAGGATGCCAAGAGAATAAATTTGTTCAGAAAAAGCAGTGGGCTGACACGGGTGCCCGTGTCACCTGACCCGTGTCAGCAGGTTTGGAGCAGACATTCTTTTTATCAAACAAACAGGGGGCCATCACGGCCACCCGTGTTGGCTGAAGTGCTTCATCTTCTAGTTTTCTTGTTTTTGTGACCTTTGTGATCCCTAATGGTATTCTGGGTATTTTCCTATTGCTGTGTTGGATCTGGGTGTATTTAAGACGTGTTTTGAGAAGGAAAATGAGACTTTTTGGCCAGAGAAGAATTACACGATCAAGATTGGAGAGATCAAGGTGATTGGGAAACTGAAGATTTTCATGAGTGGAAGCAATTGAAGATCAAAGAATCCTATTATCTTGTAATGTCTAGTTTTTACTTTGTATTTTCTTCGAATATTATGAGTAACTAAACCCCCCAATGCTATGGGGGTGTCCCTGATTTGAATCTATAATGACTCTGATATTAGTATTGCAATAACATTTCCTTTGTTTTCAAAACTGATTTGATCTCTAGCTATTCTTAATGCTTGCCCTGTCAGACCAACATGGTTTAATTTTTTATTAACAATTAGGTTGGATCGTCGTTGTTAATGCTTCGCTTTTGATCATTCTGTAGTAGATATCACCTAGGACTAGGAATATCCTATAGGAACCGGAATATTCTTGATAATTGATTGCTTAATTTCATTTATAATTCTCTATGGACATAGGAATTAGGGTGGATGATTAAAGGTTTTCTCACCAAGGACTTACGAGTAAACAATCTAAAGAATCGGTAATTAGTTAGTTACAATAAGTTGTTGCAGTGTTAATTCAGAGTTGTTACTGAGTCGGATCACACGCTTCCCCTAACATGTTACTCATATATTTTAAAACCACTTAGTCAATTTCCCTCTTTTACTTGCAAATATTTTTATAATTAAACCAAATAATTTCAAAACCCCAAGTGCTTTTGCTCAACGTGAATTACTATAGAACTTATATTTCATACACAGTCCTCGAGATCGATATTCGAGGAAATTCCCTCTTATTACTACATTGGCGAAATAATACACTTGTTATTTTACCGATCATGTTTTTGGCGCCGTTTTCGGGGACTGCCAAAATAAAAGTTAATTGTAATTCATTTGAAATTTTGTTGCTCTGCAACCAAAATTTTATTTTCATTTTTTTTATTGTTTGCATTCTGTTACTACTAATCTGCGTCTAACATTTTTATGCAAGGAGAACCCTCAACTAATTTTTCTTTTGACGCAGAGATCAAAAGAACTCTTCACGCGAGGCATAGACAAGCAAGACTGACAGGTTCAGACTCAGATACTGAGACTATGGCTGGAGTTCCACCAGCAGAGAGACTACTTGGTGAATACGATAGGGCTAATGCACCGACTTGTAGGTTAAAAATTGTAAACCAACCGATGAAAGTGGCAAATTTCCAGTTGCATCCGAGTACTATCTACCAACTTGAGAGGAAACCTTTCACCGGAAAGGTTAATGAAGATGCCGAAAAACATCTACAAAGATTTCTGACTATGAGCACTACTCTCAAGATAGAGGGGCACACTGGTGAAGCAAAGAAATTACAAATGTTTCCGTTCACTCTAAAGATGCTGAAGAATGGTTTTACTCGTTACCCGCAGGAAGTATTGCTACTTGGGAAGAGATGGAGAAGGCCTTTCTTAATGAGTATTTTCCCACCTCTGTGTATATTCGTAAAAGATATGATATCATGAATTTTAAACAGAAGGAGGGAGAATCATTGGGTGATGCATATAAAAGGTTCAAACGGTTATTAGTTGCATGTCCCACTCATAACCTGGATCAAACTGAACAAATGCAAATGTTTGTGAATGGTCTCAATATGAAGACTAAGTAACTAATTGATACAGCAGCTGATGGCTCATCAAACTTTACAATAGCCACTAGTATTAAAAAGATCATTGAAGCCATTGTTGCAAATGAGAATTTGGAACTGTATGACCGTAGTGTGAGTAAACCTGAAGGAATGATTGATTTGAAGATGGCTACTCAAGTTGTGAAAATGGAAGATCAAATCAAAGCTGAAGTAGAAAGAAGGCTTAAAGCAATGAATGTAAGTACTCAACTTGTGGCTCAAGTTCAACCTATCCAAGCTATGAGTTGTGAGATTTATAGTGGACCCCATTTTACTGTGCATTGCATTGCGACTGCGCAACAAATTGAAGAGATCAAGTTTCTGAAGCAGAATCCCTATTCTCATACTTATAATCCAGGGTGGAAGAATCATCCTAACTTCTCCTGGAAAGATCAGAATCAACCTCCATATCAAAAGTAGCAATAGGCTCCTCAGAAAGCAGAATGGAGAATAGCCATTGAAAACATGGCAGCTCACAATATTCAATTCCAAGAAGAGACACAGAATAATCAGAGGAACACCACAACTGCTATAAAACATCTTGAAGTTTAGATGGGACAAATAGCCCAACAACTCTCCATGCATACTCAAGGAACCCTCCTGAGCGCGATAGTACAAAATCCAAAAAATCATGAAAATGTTAATGTTGTCACCATAAGAAGTCAGAGAGTCGTGAAAGAAGAGGAAGAAAAAGAAACAAATGATTATTAGTGTATAGAAGTTGAGCTTGAAGTAAGAGAAAACAGGAAAGAACCGGAAAGAGTCTTACCACCTGCGAAGCCAACTGAAGAGAAAAATAATGAGGAGGTTAAACCAAAAATCAAGCTACCTTACCCTCAGGTAGTTACAAAGAAGGATCAGAAGGAGAAAGACTTTGAAAAATTCAGCCAATGTTTAAAAAGTTAGAAATCAATATGCCTTTATTTGAAGCACTCGAGCAAATTCCTTTGTACAAGAAAGTCTTGAAAGAGGTAATGGGAAAGAAAAGAACAATGGGTGAGGAGCAGAAAATTTCAATTGAGCAGTATAGTGAAATATCAAAAGGAAGGAGAATCCCCATCAAGCGGAAAGACCCTGGACCTGTAGCAATTCCTTGTACTATAAAAGATAGAAATTTCAATAAGGTCCTTATTGATTCAAGTGCTAGTGTGAGTCTCATGCCTTTATCTATTTTTAAAAAGCTGGGTAGTGGAAAAGTGAGCGATACGGGAACAAACTTGAAGTTTGCCGACTACACGACTAAGAGGTCATATGGGCTAGCAAAGGATGTAATGGTGACGATTGATAACTTCACCTTCCTAGTAGATTTTGAGATTATGGATATTCCAGAAGATGAAGAGACTTCCATCATACTTGGCTGATCATTCTTGCTTACTAGTTTGTGCAATGTTGATATTGAAAAAGGTACTCTAACCTTGAGATCTTTTGATGAGGAGATAAATTTAAAAGTGTTGGACATCAAGAAGCGAGGTAAAGAGGAAGATAATCAACCTTCAGTTGGAATGATCAAAACAGTGAAAAAAGGTAAAAGTTCAAAACCGCTTCTGGAAAAAGTCTCTGGTGTAATTTATCAGCTTGCAATATCTCAGGCATCCAAGGCACATAACGAGACTCCAAAATTCATTCGAGGAGTCAAGAATAGAAAAGTTGGATGTGATTTGATACACAAAGTTGTGTTTATCTATGAACCTGAAAGGTCCTTTGTTGCGGAAACGTCAAGCAACAAAGTGTGGAAGCTGATATACCCCCCATAATAATGGGAAGTGATCCGTCGAGCCATGAGACGTTAAATGAAGCGTTGTGTGGAAGGCAACCCACGTTTTTAATGATTGAGCATTTTCTTTTTGTTGTTATTTTGTTTCGTTTGTAGGTAATAAACGAGACCTTACAAGTGCAAGCTAGAGTGTTACATTATCCTTCAACTCCTCAATAAGGATCTCTGTGAGTACATCTCTCCCACTCCTGTTCTAAAACATTGAGGATAATGTTTAGTTCAAAATTGGAGGAGTTTTTACTATTTTGAGTTTTCATTTTAAGTACTTTTTCTTTTTCATTGTGTTTGGGTCCTTTTGTTGAAAATTATTGTGAATACTGTGATGTGTGAAGTAGTCAGGAAAATATATAGAGTTTGAGGGAAAAGGAGTTATAACTAGGGAATTTGGGAAAGTTTGAAAATTGAGGTATAACCTGAACACCCTAGATTCCCCGAAGTAAGGTAACGAGTCCAACGTGTAGATTTGTGCCATAGTACTTGGATTTGAGAAGTATTCTCCAATTAGTTCATAGTGATGGTCCGACATGATTAAAAAGAATCACATGTATAAAATTGATTGAGAGAATGACTTATGACACCAAAAAAAATGATGAATAATGACGGTAAAGACAATTGGTCCTTCTAATTTGGGTAACCCTCACCCGGCTACTTAGCCTAACGACTGTTGAACTTTTATAGTCTTCCCAAAGTGGACTAATAAACGTCAATGCGCGAGAAAAAGAATAAAGGTGCCTCAAAAAAGTCTCGATCAAATCTTATACATGTGAGGGAAAGCGATCAAAAGTGCCTTAATCTGATTATCCAAATGAAAGGGGTAGAAAATCGCAGAAAAGACTTAAGCCCAAAGCATAGTTGGAGAGGTGACAGAAAGGGGGATTTAGGTCTGTGATTTTACCGTGGTATGTGATTGTGTAATACCTTTGTTAACAAACGATTACCAAGAGAACTAGTTTTAGCCGATCGAAAGACTAACGTATGAGTATCGACACACCTTACCTTCACAAATCTTTTATTTGATATGTACCGTTTGATCTAAAAAAAATATTTATCCGAGCTTATTTCTTGATGTCAAGCAATGGTTTAAGTTTGGGGAGTTTGATCAGTGGTTTTTATATGTCATTTTACCATTAGTGTTAGTTAATTGTCTTATATGTTTAGTTGCATTTTATTTCCTTTTATCGCATTTTATGCGTTGGTTTGGTATTTCCATTTGTTTAGGTTCAGGTAAGCAATCAAGAAGAACCAGAGCAAAAACCGGGAAAAACAACAGGAATTTGGAAGTGTTTTTGAAGGGAAACAGTGGCCTAACACGGCCACCTGTGTCACCTGACACGGCCCATGTCAGGAGGATGCCAAGAGAATGAATTTATTCAGAAAAGCAGTGGGTGACACGGGTGCCCGTGTGTTTACCGTGTTTTTTGGTAAACAACCTCTGGTCTATCAATTTGGTGTCAAATTGACTAACTTGCAGGATTGACCATACGAAATCCTAGGATATGTGCTGAAGGGTATTTCTATTTGAACCTATCTAAAAATGTGTTTCAACAATACTAAGAAGAAATAATTTAAAAGGGGAAGAAATTATCCACTATGTTTAAAAGAAAGAAGGAAGAAGAATTACAAGAGGGAAAAGAGATAAAGGTTTTTTGGGAGATAAAGACTTAATCGAAGTGGTAATGATGAACAAAAGGAAAGACGAAATAAATAAGTAAACGTACTTGACAAAAGTAAAGAAAACAAAGTAACTTCATTGAAAAGATAAAGGATGGTGTGTTTACATCACGTACATTCTCTATAATACTCTCTTTCTCTACACTCGGATACTTGGAGTAATTTTAAGAGTGACTTGTACAACAGTAAATTACAACACACTAAGTTTATGTCTAAGACTCCTATTTATAACAATAATAGTAACTGATAATAACCGCTAATAACCTCCTTAGGCCATCTATTCCTGACAAGTGTCAGGCCGCATGCAGTCCTTTATCCGATGAGAGCCACTTGTCCTTCTTAGTCATAAGAAAATATAACTACTCCCTCCAATATTCGAATTTCAAAACTCAATTCGTCCCCCCTTCTAAATCTCGGTCGAAGATACCATTTCGCTGTTTAAGTCGAAGTGTCTAATTTTAAGACTTCAATTTTTCTAAGTCCTTGGAAGACTTGTAGGTCTTTGAATAAGCTGAAAATAGCCTCCAAACATGGGTCGTCGAATTGGCGAGCTAACAAATTGCCCCCCAAAAATGTAGTTTTCGACACTACAAAAAGTACATTTTTTGACAGCATCCAAATTCGACGCTGTTTACCTTCGACTATATCCTGATCGTTGACCCACTTTCAACTGCTTCGAGTTTAGGAAACTGAAAGGTGATGGGAGAGGACATATCCACAATCTCACGCAAAAAGGAACTGTTACGCCACCTTGATGCACGATCTCTGACGTCATGAACATCATGGCAAATTTCTCGGGAATCACCAAAATCGTGAGCCATCATTACCCCTACAGAGCATAGGTTACAACCGCCACCTCTACTAACTCATCCTGAGTACACACGTAGCCCACTAACCCCAGCCACTTATAAAAAGTCTTGAATTTCCTCTTTTCACTTATAAATAATTTTCAAAATGTTTTTTTTCCACTTTCACTTCTTCAATCTTTTTACAACATTGCCTCACATTTTCTTCCCACCATCTTTTCTTCCAAGAACACTCATCCAACTCTCATCATGGTTGAGCTAAGATCCCAGAAACAAAAAACCCAGTCTCACAAACAAACCTCTTCTTCCATCCTTCCTCCTTTTGCTGCTCTGAGTGGCCTGAAGGTGGTGAAGAATCAGCAACTCGTGCGAGAGCCTTTACTGGAGGAGAAACGCCATATCTACGAATCCCAGGTAATCATACCCGTTACTGTCACGGATAAACCGCTAGCCATGTCCGGGCCTCTATCCCTCTCAGGTTTAAACTATTCTAATTTGAATGAGTTTTTTCCTTCTTACCGAAAAACCAAACCCCTAGGGCAAAAAGACTCCCAAAAGGTTCCCTTGGATAATCCAGATAGCTTGGATGTTTATAATGTGGATCTCAAGTATCTCCATGATGGCGCAAGATTATTTAGGGCTACGCCATATTTCAAGGATTCTGAACTCTACCTCAACTGGTTGAAGAAGGTAGACAAGGCAAAAACTCAAGACTGGAAAGACATGGGCATCTACGACCTTATTATGATGTCAAAAGTAGGTCCCAACTACTGCCCTCTGATGTTGGCTGCGTCTTTGTTCTTTTGGGACAGCACACATTACACTTTTCATCTTCCATGTGGGATGATGACGCCTACTTTGTTCGATATTGCTGCTATTGTAGGACTGAAACCTCATGGACTGGCTTACGACCTTGAAGTTGATAGCCAGGACACTATCGGTTTCTCAACCATCAAACATACTTATACCCATTTCATCAATCATTATCATGATAAAAATAATGCCACGGTTAAAGACGAGGAACATATAGCCTTTTTGGCCATGTGGTTGTCTCGTTGCATTTTCTGTACTAAATCCTTGCAGGTGGCGCGAAAATACTTAACACTGGCGAACCAGCTGCATGCCAAGAGAGAAATATGTTTGAGCGAAATGATCCTTGCAAGTCTATACGAAGCCTTAAGCGAAAGTGCCGGCAAACTGAAGGACCCTGAGAATAACGGCAACTTAGTAATGTCGGGGCCGTTTTGGTTACTTCAATTGTGGTTAAACGCCACTTTTGAAGGCAGCCTACCAAATAAGGGTGAAGTTGATGAAGGTTCTCCTTTGATCTCTGGAAGACAAGTCGAATGGCCCCGCTTAGTTCAGCTTACCCCCAGCGAAGAAGGGCAAACACTTCGAGCCAACCTCTCAAGCTTCGTCCAGATGTTCGCGAAGCGCCATGTCTTCACACCTGGGATGGCTCCCTTCGTAGAACGGAAACGTGGCCCTGAATGGTTCATTAGGCCTTTCCCAGCTTTGCTTAAGAGACAGGAAGAGGAATCGAAGCTGATTTGGGAGCGATTCCTTACGCCTCGACTATTTGTCCACAAACTCAATCTGACAAGAGGGCAAGCTTCCCTGATAGCTTATCAACCAAATCTTGTGTCGAGACAGTTTGGACTTATCCAAACCCTACCTAGGTGTTTATACGAGAAAAAGTCTCACATTCTGTTTCCACACCACATCGTTAACCCCCTCGAATGTTCGACCCAATTGGCGCGTCATGCCCATAAATCCTTACTTACCCCACTCTATTTTGAGCCCTCTTATTTCTGTTCCCCAGAATTTTATAACTGGTGGTCCAGACATTATTCTTCTGAATTTCTTGATGCTGCCAGTCTTACTCGAATGATTGATCAAGCTTTCGTTGATGTGCAGGAAAAAACCAAGAAAGGTAGGTCCAATCACATAAAGGAGATACAAGCCTTCCAAAAATATTTTGAAACTGCTTATCGACCGGATGATATTAGTCGAACCGTCCGCGAGGCTGCTGTCACTTTGAGGGAAACATTTCTAAAAAAGATGGAGAATTTAAAAATTCCTTCATCCATCCCCCGTGAGAAACGGTATGAGATGGCTTTCAAATTATTTCCCCCTAAGATTCCTCGATTTCCATCTGCTGATTTTGGAGTGGCCCTTGCCCCTCCATTCCCATATTGGTTCATCTATGAGGATCCTATAAAAATCCTCAGACAACAGTCGAAGCCTAAAGCACAGCGGGTGGTTCCGACTAAGCATATTGTTGATACTTTCAAAGGGCAACTTCATATTAATATCGAAGATGGTCGTATCGAAGATGTTCTTATCGAATCCGACATTCTCGAAGGTCGATTCTTCTTTGTTTTAAACCTCTTAAACAACGCTTTAGCATTACTAACGGGTGGCACTATCATTTGTCTTTTGCAGCTGCTCCAAAAAAGACTGCCATCTCGGTGAAGACTGAAAGTTTCGTCGAGGGTCAGAAGGTAATATTAATGCACCATCTTAATCCTTTGAACATTCCGGGTTAAAAAACCTAACACTTTCCCAATGCTTTTTGGGTAAGCCGGAAACCCTCTACCCCTCAGAAAAAGATAAAGAGGGGCGTTAACCTAGTCATTGTCGACTCAGAAGACGAAGATGGTTCTCCTTGAGAGGAGGTTCCAATGAAAAGGCGGCAAAAGGTTGTCCGCGGTCTCGACGCCACTGACTCAGATCCTCCATCGACTCAAATCCCTGAATCACAAGCTCATCGTATAGACCTTGGTAAGGCTTCTGTCGGAGGTACCCCAATTCCCCAAACTGCTGCTGTTGAAAGCGACAACTCTAGTCCGGCTGATGAAGGCCCTAAGGTCCAACTCTTATCTTCGACTACTTTCTGTCTGAATTTCAAACTACTTTTGGATTCTTTTTCTCATGTTTAGATTTTTTCTTTTCAGCCTGACGTGGTGATGACAGAAAGCATACCAACTATATCTCTTCTTGAGGCCTATCCTTTGAACAGTCAAGGTGAGCCCACCTATCGTCCTTCTTCGGGCTTAGGTTCTGGTGTGAGTTCTCTTGGGGAAATCAATAAACCTGAGATCCCTATGGTTCCCCTGCTTTCTCCTTTAAAAACTGTCACCCAACAATCTCAAACCGACGGGTCCAATCATGACGAGGGGAACAATTCCCAGAATCCCATCGAAACAGGTGAAGAAGTGAACTTTTTGGATGAGGGCGTAAATCCTGCTGATGGTTCACCTCAGGGTACCATAATGGAGGTTGATGAAAAACCTGTGGAGGAAAAGAGTACGACAGATGGAGCCATGCATCAATCTGAATTGGAAGAGTCTAGTGAAGAAGACGTCAAAGAAGACGAGGACGAGGATACCACCAATGCTGCCCCAATTAAAGAAACTGCTGTCGAGAGTCCTCCCATCCAGCAGGCCAAGCCTGTTGAGACAACTCCAATTGCTCCTGCCAACACCCCCGCAAAAGCGGAAGCGATGCCTGCCAAAAGTGCGACAGATCTTACTGCGGCAGAACTTGAGGCTCTAAAAGCGTCCGACCGTCGTCAGTACATCCAACTCCTCCTTCGTAGGCGAAATAGCTCCTCAGGCAGATCCCAAAGCACTTCAACCTCTAAAGGTCCGACTTCAACTCCAATCAATAGTGCTCTTGAGAAAGTAAAGAACAAGATTTTCAAAGGGGACCTCTTTTCTCTTTTGCAAATGGGTCCAGTCCATTACCTTTCTTTGAAAACTCTCCTACAGCAAGTGGACCTTCAATCGATCTCCGCTGAGGCTGCGGCCGTAATCCAAGAAGTTGGGACGTTGATCGACCAGGTTCATACTGACTTTGGGCTCTGGCCTCAGTTTGACAAGGATATATCTGAAAAGTCAGGTACTGAGGCTGCTGCTTGGTCTGCCGTTGCGGATTGTGAAGACAAAATTGCAGCGCTGGAGGAGCAAAAGGCCAAGAATCAACAAGAGATTATTGAGAATGAAACGAGCATCGCTTGTTGGGAGCGTAAGATCAGAAAACTTCGCAGCAAGATAGCCAAAGCTCAGAAGAGGAATGTTGAATTGTCTTCCTTCGATGATTCTTCCTTGTCGATAGAGCTTGATCATGCCGTCCTTTTTGCCGAGGAGGCTCGACAATTTGAGGCCGATATTGCGCAACTGAAAACCGACAAAGCCTCTTGCCAAAGTCGTCTCGATGCCCAGAAGGCAAGCTATCTCAAGATGAAGGCCAACCTTCCTTTTTAGATTTCTGGAATGTTTAATGTTTATTTTCTGGCCTTTGTAAGCCATGTCTCTATTGCTGTATTCGTAAAGACTAAGCCATTTTGGCACATTTTATTGATGCCATTTATGGCCCTGCTTATTAGCTTTATATTACTCTGTTGAAATGTTTACCTCTCGCAGCGCTGGTTTGTATTTTTTCAAATACTTACCGTTTACTTTCAAGATTCGTTTATCATTTCTAAGTTCCTCAACTTCGTATGCCCTATTCAAGAAGACTTTTGAGATTTGAAATGGTCCTTCCCATTTCGGGGACCATTTGCCTAGTGTCCTGACCTTTCGATCCATCGGCAGGATTACCCTCCAAACTAAATCTCCAATCAAAAAGGTCTTTGCTTTGACTCTTTTGTTATAGGATTTCTCCACTCTTTTCTTTTGCCTTCTTAAGAGTTCTAACGCTCTTAACCTTTCCTCGTCTAAATCCACTAACTCGTCGAGCATCATGTCCCAATAGATCTCACGAGGAATTTCGTGATGCCTCTGAATCCTGGCTGACTGCACAAGAATTTCGACTGGTAATACTGCATCATGGCCAAAGGTCAGTCGATAAGGTGTAGTGTTGGTAGCTTCTTTGGGGGATGTTCGACATGCCCATAGGACCTGGTCTAGGGTTTTATGCCAATTTTTTGGCTTACCCCCTACTTGCTTTTTTATCATTCCAATTACAACCTTATTCGCTGCCTCGACCTGGCCATTGGCCTGGGCGTAGTAAGGGGTCGAAGTAAGGAGTTTGAATCTCATTTCTCTGGCAAACTCTTGCATTTTCCGACCGGTAAAGACTGATCCTTGATCTGTTGTTATCGTTTATGGCAGACCAAATCTAAAGATAATGTATTTTTGAATAAATTCAATCACATCGTCTTGGTCTACTTTTGGCAGGGGTACCGCCTCGACCCATTTGGTGAAGTAGTCTATCCCCACCATGATGAATTTCTGGTTTTTCGAGGACGCGGGTCGTATTTTTCGTATTAGGTCCAAAGCCCATCCTCTGAATGGCCATGGCTTAATTATGGAGTGCAACTCGCTTGCTGGAACATGTTGTATACCAGCGTGTATTTGGCACTCCTAGAAGCCTTTGGCAAATTCGATACAATCTTTCAGCATTGTAGGTCAATATAGACCTTGGCGAAATAGTAGCCATTTCATCTTCTGGCCTACCTGGTGTGCCCCGCATGCTCCACTATGAACTGATGATAGTGCTAGATACGCCTCAGATTCACTTAGACACTTAAGCAAAACTCCCTTCGGAGCTCTTTTGAATAATTCGTTTCCTAGGAGGACGTAGCTTAGTGCTTGGTATTTTATTCTTCGCTCTGTGGTGCTTGAAGGATTTTGGAGGTATTCGACCAACGGTTTTCTCCAGTCCCCATCCGGCATCGATTCGATTGTAAAGATCTCGAAGGTTTCTTTGTCGGTGAATCCGAACTTTGCAGCCCTTAAATCTGATGGCTGCAATGCCACAGCTGCTACCTTGCTTCTGACTTGGATTACTTCTCGCAGGTCTTCGCAGGACACCTTATATCCTGATGCTATTTGGGCCAAATCGTTGGCCACCTGATTTCGTATTCGCGGTATATGTCGAATAGTAGTCTCTTCGAATTTCTTTAATAGCCTATTTGCTACTACGAAGTACACGATGAGGATTTCTTTGACGCATTTGTATTCTTTTGTCAATTGTTTTATGACTAACTCTGAGTCTCCCATTATTTCGACTCTAGTTGCCCCCAATTCCAACAGGATTTCAAGTTCAGCTATCAAGGCCTCGTATTCCGCCTCATTGTTGGAGCATGGATCACTTATTCTATACTTGAATTGTGTTAGAATTTTGCCGGGAGAAATAATCAGCATGCCTATGCCAGTTCCCTTCTTATGGCTGGAACCATCGAAGTACAACTTCCAAGGTTCTAGTTCGACCATGTTTAAAGCGTTTGTATCTACGGAGTGGTCGACGATAAAGTCTGCCACTATTTGCCCTTTAATTGCTTTTAATGGTTTATATGTTAAGGAAAATTCCGTTAACGCTAATGCCCATTTACCTATTCGACTATGCAAAATAGATTTGGACAACATATGCTTTATAACATCAAAATGCGAAGAGACACAAACATCGACAGGCTTTATATATTGCTTTAACTTTGTACATGAGAAATATAAACATAGACATAGCTTTTCTACTTCGCTATATCTGGTCTCTGCATCATTTAGGACTCTACTAAGGTAGTAAATGGCTCTTTCTGTGCCGTCTTCGTCCTCTTGAGCTAACATGCTTCCCAGAGTTTTGTGTGATGCAGCTATGTACAACCTCATGCTCTTATGTCGACAAGGTGGAGAGAGAATTGGAGGATTGGTCAAATAACTTTTGATTTTGTCGAAAGCTTTTTGTTGTTCCTTCCTCCATTCATACCCTTCTTTGGTGACTCGAAGCAACGACGAGAAAGCTTGGGTTTTGCCGCTTAGGTTCGATATGAACCTTCTTAAGAAATTAATCTTGCCCAACAGGGATTATAATTCCTTTTTATTTGACGGCGCCTTGGTCTCCATAATGGCCTTCGTCTTGTTTTGGTTTATTTCGATGCCCTTTTCGTGGACTATGAAACCCAAGAAGTCGCCCGCCTGCACAAAAAACGCACACTTTAAAGGGTTCATTTTGAGGCCAAACTTCCTCATTCTTAAGAAGGATTGTCGAAGATGATCTATATGATCTTTGCCTGATACGGATTTAACCACAATGTCATCAATATATATCTGCATAAAAGATTCTATATAGTCATGGAAGATTGAATTCATTGCTCGTTGGTATGTTGCCCCAGCGTTTTTTAGGCCAAAAGGCATTACTACCCATTCGTAGGTGCCTATGGCCCCTGGACAATGAAACGCTGTTTTGGGAACATCATCCTCGGCAATGAAGATTTGGTTATATCCAGAATAACCATCTAACATACTAAGATATTCGTGGCCGGAGGCTGAATCGACTAGCATTTCTGCCACAGGCATCGAATATTCATCCTTAGGAGTTACTGAGTTTAAGTCCCTAAAGTCTATGCAGACTCTCAAGGAACCATTTTTCTTAATAACTGGCACAACATTCGCAAGCCATTCGACATACCTGGTTGTGCGGATGAATTTGCACCGCAGAAATCTTTCGATTTCCGCTTTTATTTTTGATAGAACCTCTAGAGCAAAATGCCTTGGGCTCTGTTTGACTGGTTTCTTACCAGGCTTGATTGGCAGTCTATGTTCCACCAACTCTCTTTTTAATCCTAGCATTTCATCATAATCCCAGGCAAAACAGTCTATGTATTCTCGCAAAAGATGGATGACCTCACCTTTGAATCGAGCGTCGAGGTTGGCACTAATATAAGTGGGCCTTTTTATAATGCCATCTCCTAAGTCCACTTTCTCTAGCGGGTCCTGCGCAAGCATCTTGGCATCCTCTACCAAGGGATCTTTCTCGAAACCCAAAGGCTCGTCGTCATAGATAGCGTCAAGTCTTTTGTTTTCTTGATGGGTTTCATCAGATAGTTCCATGTCGAAGCCTTCCTTGTAGCTTCTCTGAAGAACTTCTTTATTGGCCTCTATGGCCATTTTGCTTCTAACAGCCTCCAAGGCCGTTTGTAGTCTAGTTTCGGCCACATAAGCCGAAATCCTTCGAAGCGCATTGGCTTCAGTCATTATTACTGAAATCACTTCCCCATCCCGTGGGGTCCACCGGCAAGGTTCCAAGGTATGGAAGCCTTTCTCCTGGCACCTCTCTGTCCCAACGGAAAGCGTCTATAGGATGTAAGTATAACGAGCCAAATACTTCGTTTTCTGGCTTGAAATCGAAGTCCGCTGGTCCACAAGGACCTATACCAGCCAAGTGTTTGTCGAAGTTCCTTTGATCGACATAGTTGATGGGCGCCCTAAAGTACCCTTGATCAGCTTCAATATTCTCTACGATGCTGTCTGGCCTCCAAATTGCAATCCTTTGATGCATCGAGGATGACACTGCCCCTACGCCATGAATCCACTCGCGTCCAAGTAACATGTTGTAATTGGCTGTAGTTTCTACAACCATGAATACCGTTGGCCGTGTTACTGTTCCGACGGTGACATCTACTTGGATTACTCCCCTGGTCGAGCCTACCTTACCTTCATAGTTGGACAGGACCATGTTGTGTAGCTTGGTGTCGGCATCGCTTTTCCCGATTTTGTTTAATAGAAGATGTGGCATCAAATTCACCATTGCGCCACAGTCCACCAGAATTTTGTTAACTAGGGTGTTTTCCACTTTAGCCGTAATATAAAGCGGCTTCAAATGGTTCCTCATCTCCTCAGTGGACCGTTCGAAGAAAGCATTATGCTCTTCGACACAACCATTGTTCATCACATAATAGCAGACGGGTTTGTGTGCTGCCATTTCGCAGTCTGCGTCCGTGTCGCAGTTTTCGATCACAGACAATCTTTCATATTCTTTCGGCATCACTGACACTACGTTCACCAACAAATTTAGCGAATCATCAGAATCTGAGTCAAAGTTGTCCGTCATCTCGTCATCGACCCCAGTGATCTCTCTCTGATTTTTAACCTGGTTAGAGAACAACTTCCTGCCCACCGGCGGTTGTGTGGTTTTGCTGATCATCTTCGACGGCTCTCTCTGATTTTTTGTTGGGAGATTAGTACTAGATTCGGCCTTGTCCTTCGACGCCGTTTCTCTAAGAGCTTTTCTTTTCTGTTGTTCCCGCCTCCACTGTGATCGAGACATGGGGTTTTTCCCTTTATAATTCTCGGATACATGGGCCATCTTTGAAGACTGGAATTCTTTTCGATAGGTAACTGAGGAACCCCTATTCACTTCGAAATTCTTCCATTTTTATTCGCCTTGTCGCCTATCCTCGTTGGGTTTCGTCCACCTACCATCGGTGTATCCAACAGCGGGTTTGAAACTAGCAGGCCTTGTTTTGGGGCCTCTGACGTGGGGTTCAGACCTTTTCAGCAAACTGCTTCGTTTATCGAATTCAGGAATTTTCCCATTTTGCTTGAGCCTTCGTGTTCCCTCAAGTCTCTGGGCAGCCTTTTTGTCGAAGATTGCGCTGCATCGTGGGCATAACATCACGCTAGAACCCTTTCCCTGGCATTTGTGAAGAAAATCCACAATTGTTTCCTCTTGCTTCGGGTATGCCTCCTTAGTGATTTCTTCTTGGTTGTTCGACTCACCGTCCCCCTCACCTTCTTGTTGGGTGACTTCCATCATGTTGATCTCAACCTCCTCGACCAAATTCAAACCCTTTAAGCTTAGACCCAAACCTTCAGTAGCCTGGTCCATTTCGACGAAGTTATCAGCCATCTCCTTGGTCACCATTTCCCATTTTGGATTGTCTGCTACCCCATCGATGTTGGTAGTATCCATCTCCCCTTCACTGTCTCGATCAAAGCCCATTATGACCTTCGTCATCACAACATTCTTGACGAAGTCATCAGTAACTTCTATCATGCTTTTTGAGAAGTTGCGACCTTTAGTGACCTCGATCATGTTGGCTTCTAAAGGCTCTGTGTAGTGAGCATCCGTCACCTGTAGAGGGTCCGTGTCGACCTTCATTTGGCTGGTGGCTTTCTCCCCAAACTTCAGTCGTCCCTCCTGGATTGCGTTCTGAACAAGATCCCTGAAAAGAAAACATTGAGATGTTTTATGACCCAGAAAGTTATGGTACTTACAAAAACCTCTCTTTTTTCTTTGCTCTAGCGATGGCAATTTAGCGCCAGGTGGCACTATCATTTGTCCATCTTTTACCAACAAATCGAAAATTTCATCACATTTGGTGATGTCGAAGGTATATGTTTTCTTTGGGAATCTATCATTCCTTTCTGATTCGACAAAACTCTTCCCCTGTAGGGGTGCTAATACTTTACAAGAATAAGGGGGGCCTTGTTTAAGTTCGGCGAGGTCTACTTCATTTTCGTCGAGATTCAAAGAATCCTCGCATGCCCTTTTGATATTGTCATCAATTTCGACAAAGGCCACCTTCTTACTCTTGTTAAATCTAGTTTTCTTGTCTTTCAAACGTTCGAGTTGTCGAATTCTGTCGGCCAATTGAGCCATATCTCTTAAGTATTGGGTATCTAACTGCTTTCGAATGGAATAATCAAGGCCTCCAGCGCCCATTTCGACCAGTTCCTGTTCCGGCACTTGCGTGAAACACCTGGCTTTGAGTAATCGAAACCTATTGAGGTACTCTTCGATTGGCTCCAAAAACTTACGTTTTACGCTAGCTAGTTCTTTCAAACTAATTTTGGTTTGGCCCATGTAAAACTGCTCATGAAACAAGCTTTCAATTTGGGCCCAACTACATATGGTGTTAGGTGCTAGCGTCGTGAACCAAGTGAAAGCATTTTTCGTGAGGGAACTTGGAAAGTATTTTATCCTAAGGCTTTCATCATTCGCTATTTCCCGGCTTCTATCACATAACGAGCCACATGTTCGAAAGTAGATTCCGTCGTATCCACTGAGAATTTCATAAATTTTGGTACTTTCGTCCTAGGAGGTAACTCTGTTTGAAGGATGTAATCTACTATCGGGGATGTAAAGTTTGGTCGAGTAAAACCAGTGTTTACTCCATTTCGAACCATAATCCTTTCGACCATGGCCGCTAGATTGTTGTCAATGGCTATATTATTGCGTCAAACTTCTTGGACCACGTGATCTGCATCCTGGTTTCAGTTTATCACGACCACTCCTTGGTTTCCTTCGTCTAGAACATGGACCTGGTTCATTTGATTTTCTCTTACTGGCTCAACTATAGGAGGTTCGACTCTAACCTGGTTTTCTAAGTGTATTTCCCTTGCGTTTCTTACGTCCTGTCGAGGGACGTTCGCCATTGTGTTTTGATTTCTGGGTACAGGGGGTACTCCCATGAACTCAGCCAACCGTGTCAACTGCAGCGTCAATTGTTGGTTGGTTTAGATAGTGTTATGGATCAATGGCTGGAAGATTTCGCCCATAGTCTGGGACAAAGTCTGAACCATTTGCATGTTGCTCTCATCCATCTGTTGCCTTAAGCATGCGACTGAGGTATTGGTCAAGTTGGGGCCTTGCGTCGAATATCCCAGACTCTGGCCCTGGAAACTTCGACCAATGTTCACACCAGATCCTGATCCTTGCAGCGGAGAAGTCACAGGGTTATCTGAAAAGATGGGGGGAGCATTTTGAACTGCATCACAGTTGTAGGCATTCCATACGTTGGATTCCTGGGCATCTGTACCAATCGAGGAAGAGGATTTTTCCTAGGCAGGGGGCTTCCTTCTAATGGTGTCTGAGGATTAGACACTTGGGGCCTGATATATTCCAATACTGGTTGAGTATAGGTTCTTATTACAGTCGACCCAGCCCCTAGTATCGAAGGTGTTGGTACAGGCCTTACCAGGAGCCCTATTTGCTCTCCCGTCGATGGTATTGAAGACGATGCTCCGTCGTTTCTTGTTTCTTCACTAGAGCCATTTTGTTGGCCATTTGGATGAACGGGTTCCATCGCCATATTCCTAGTGTTACGTCTTACTAAACTTTCTTCGTTCGTAGTGGTTATTCTGCCACTTCCTAGTAATATACAATGTATTTTGAAGAAAAGTTGATAAGGCTTATATTTCTAGAGTTTTATGATCTCAAAACTTTCTTTGTTCAACACTGTCCCACTGGGCGTGCCATTTTGTTTACCGTGTTTTTTGGTAAATAACCTCTGGTCTATCAATTTGGTGTCAAATTGACTAACTTGCAGGATTGACCATAAGAAATCCTAGGATATGTGCTGAAGGGTATTTCTATTTGAACCTATCTAAAAATGTGTTTCAACAATACTAAGAAGAAATAATTTAAAAGGGACAGAAATTATCCACTATGTTTAAAAGAAAGAAGGAAGAAGAATTACAATAGGGAAAAGAGATAAAGGTTTTTTGGGAGAGAAAGACTTAATCGAAGTGGTAATGATGAACAAAAGGAAAGACGAAATAAATAAGTAAAAGTACTTGACAAAAGTAAAGAAAACAAAGTAACTTCATTGAAAAGATAAAGGATGGTGTGTTTACATCACGTACATTCTCTATAATACTCTCTTTCTCTACACTCGGATACTTGGAGTAATTTTAAGAGTGACTTGTACAACAGTAAATTACAACACACTAAGTTTATGTCTAAGACTCCTATTTATAACAATAATAGTAATTGCTAATAACCGCTAATAACCTCCTTAGGCCATCTATTCCTGACAAGTGTCAGGCTGTATGCAGTCCTTTATCCGATGAGAGCCACTTGTCCTTCTTAGTCATAAGAAAATATAACTACTCCCTACAATATTCGAATTTTAAAACTCAATTCGTCCCCCCTTCTAAATCTCGGTCGAAGATACCATTTCGCTGTTTAAGTCGAAGTGTCTAATTTTAAGACTTCAATTTTTCTAAGTCCTTGGAAGACCTGTAGGTCTTTGAACAAGCTGAAAATAGCCTCCAAACATGGGTCGTTGAATTGGCGAGCTAACACCGTGTCACTTGACACGGCCCGTGTCAGCAAGTCTGGAGTGTAACACCCCACTTCCCCAAATTAAAATAAAATACAATTAAATCAAATAAATACCAGAATTTCTCTTCCAAAAGTGGGATATCACGTTCACAAAAATTCAACAAAACTTTTGATCGCATGGTTTTCAAAATATACAGCGGAAACAATCATTTGTACATCACTCTAGGCCATCCGCCAATTTACATAAAATATTCATTAAGAGAATTCACCAAACTTGATACGGCACAGAAAATAAAAAAATTCAACATAAAGCAATTAAACGTCCAAGTCCCGTGTTACGTATCAGAGCATCCTACGACTCGACTCGCACACCACTATCCAAGCTAGCTAAGTACCTGGATTGTCTGTACCTGCGAAGAAGCACAGACCACAACAACAACAAAGGGGTGAGAAAACATGAACAAAATTATCGGTAATAAAATACATGAATGAAAAGGCGGTAATTATATAAATCATCACCCCACCAACATCAAACACGACCTACTGTCCAATCATCAACACACATATAATAATGCAAGAATGCAACTCAACACCATGTATGCGGTACCGACTCATTGGTTCATTAAATCGAACCCCATAATAGATCACTTACGCTCCTCCTAAGACATGATCTATTCCCACCATTCTCCCCAAAGGAGTACGGGTGAATCACTTATGCTCCATCCGAGACATGATTCAACCCCACCATTCTCCACAAAGGAGTACGGATGAATCACTTAAGCTCCATCCGAGACATGATTCATCCCACCAAAACACCATGCTATGCACAACACCAAATGCACAACACACAAACATCAATCATACTAAGTGCACACGATCCTACTGATCACATCACCATACATCAGATATATATATATATATATATATATATATATATATATATATATATATATATATATATATATATATATATATATATATATATATATATATATATATATATATATATATATATATATATATATATATATATATATATATATATATATATATATATATATATATATATATATATATATATATATATATATATATATATATATATATATATATATATATATATATATATATATATATATATATATATATATATATATATATATATATATATATATATATATATATATATATATATATATATATATATATATATATATATATATATATATATATATATATATATACATACCAATCAATTATGTTAATCAAATTAAGTAGTAGGGAAATTTACATTGCACACCGAGTACATACGATCCTCCTGATCACCTCATTATGCATCATTTATATATATATATATATATATATATATATATATATATATATATATATATATATATATATATATATATATATATATATATATATATATATATATATATATATATATATATATATATATATATATATATATATATATATATATATATATATATATATACACATACCAATCAATTATGTTAATCAAATTAAGTAGTAGGGAAATTTACATTGAACACCGAGTACATACGATCCTCCCGATCACCTCATTATGCATCACTTATATATATATATATATATATATATATATATATATATATATATATATATATATATATATATATATATATATATATATATATATATATATATATATATATATATATATATATATATATATATATATATATATATATATATATATATATATATATATATATATATATATATATATATATATATATATATATATATATATCTTACCCACCATTTAATTATGTCACTTAAATTTAATATTTCATAATTACACCTTTACACACCAAGTATACTCTCTTCACCACTAATTAACATCTCTCGACCTATCACAACCCAAGGAATCCTACAAAACGAATCACAAGGCAAAACAACACAAAAATAACATTTTGTCACGCTCGCTAGCTTACTCGTCTAGCGAGGCCTCAACGAACGCTCGCTGCCTCACTCGCCTAGCGAACTTGCTAGCGAAGGAAGACAGTGGCTATTGGAAGTACTCGCTACCCAACTCGCCTAGCGAATTCCTAGCGAGTGCTCGCTACTAGCTCGCTCAGCGAAGGTGCTGGTGAACGCTTGCGATTTCATAAAACCCTCACTGTTTAGAAATTCATCAGAAGTTCAAAACTCATCCGATTCTCACCTAACCAGTCCCAGTAGTCTTAGCATAGCATTCTACGACTAAACCACACTATTTATTCCAGACTTTACCCGATAAAACACCAACTCTACCGATTAAATCATTTCCAACCCAAAACGGTAAACTACTCAGAACACCCAACAATCCCTACCTAATCACATGCAAGGCTGGAAAAACAGAACTTCAATAATTCATCACAACATAAACACAATTCATCCATGGAAACAACAATCAGGGACACCACAACATCCTAATCATAATCATCAAATCCCTATGGGGTTAAGGAATCCCTAACTACCCAATTCATGCAATTACCATTCCCAATCCGTTTCTCCCCCCTTACCTCGACTAGTTGCTTCGATCGATGAAAAACTCCCAAGAATCCAACAGCCTTGGCCTTCTTTGTCTTCCTCTTGTTCTTGTTCTTCTTCCTTACTCTGCTCTCCACTAGACCATGTTCTATCCTTCTAAACTCAAAATACCCCTTATAACACTTATTCCTCATTTCTTTTAATTCCAATAATAATTCCACTAATAATAATAATAATTATTATTATTATTATTATATTACTATTAATTATCAAATTATTATCATTATCAATTATTTTATATTAATATTAAAGGCCATAGCTTCTTAAATAATTCCCACAAAAGACACGCCGAAATAAAATAACACCGGAAAGATTAAATAATTAAAATGGGTGTTACATGGAGCATGCATTCTTTTTATCAGGCAACCAAGGGGCCAACACGACCTCCCGTGTTAGCTGAAGCGCTTCATCTTCTAATTTTCTTGTTTTTATAACCTTTGTGATCCCTAAGAGTATTTTAGGTATTTTCCTATTGCTGTGTTGGACCTGGATGTATTTAAGACATGTTTTGAGAAAGAAAAAGAAACTTTTTGGCTAGAGAATAATTACACGGTCAAGATTGGAGAGATCAAGGTGATTGAGAAATTGAAGGTTTTCATGAGCGGAAACAATTGAAGATCAAAGAATCCTATTATCTTGTAATTGTTGCACCCCAAAATTTGACCAACATTTATTTACCTAGCTTGTGCTCACTAGCATTATCATCTGCATCTCATTGATATGTATGCAGTAGATTAAGAGGTATGATTACCCATCAAGAGCTGTATGAGACTTTGAAGCTAGCCAAGGAGGATATTCAGATGATTAAGGGTTGATATCCTTGTCAGAGAAGTTAAGAGATCCTCAGAGAGATTGGTTGAAACCAAGGTTGCGTGCCTCATAACTTGAGAGTTGTGGGGGCCCCTCATATGATTCTGAGGCTATGAGGATGGACTTGAAGCTTTGAGAGAGCTTAGGAGATGTCTTGAAAGCCATCATGAGGCCTAGAGAGGTCATTGTACAAGTTTAAGAAGACTCAACCATAAGTGGTGGAATTAGGGTTTGACTGGGTCAACCCTAGGTCAACTGATGATTTGGAGAGGGTTGAGACCTAATTCAAGAGCCATGTGATCATGGATTGATGCATTGATATGCTATAAGGATTATTCCTAGACCAACTCATCATGATTGAAGAGTTTGAGAAGTTTTAAGCTAGGGTTTCTAAGGCTTGACAGTGTAAAATCCCCTAGTTTGATCCTTATCTTCAAGGCAGTTTAGCTCAAGATGTGATTGTCACCTCATCTTTCCCCAAACATGAATGTTGTAGAGCTTGTTCTTAGATTTAATTTGAGTACTAGAAGTCCTTGATAGGATTTGTAGAGCTCAAGTTATGACTTTGACATGTTACAGGTCATCTGAGGTATGTGAATCTGGGTCCTTGAAAGTCACCCAACTTGCATCCAACGTTTGCCCAAGTAGGATGATTCCTATGAACTCTTGGTCAACATGAATTTTGTTCCTCATCTTCTTAGCTTTCTAGAGAGTACTAGAAGTCCTTGATGGGATTTGTAGAACTCAACTTATGGCTTTGGCAAGTCAAGGGCATTTTGGTCATTTGGATATTATAGGTCATTTCAAGCATAAGGCCATATCTCCTATTTCCAAGCTTCAAATGGAAAACTATTCAACATAAAACTTGCTTAAAATGATGTTTTAAGGCTATAAGGGAGGTCATGATATGTTGAAAAGGCTTGTAGCAAAAAGTGATAAAAATGACCTAAAATGGAGGCATAAGTTAAATAAGTTGAAATTGGAAATTGGAAATCCCAAGTTACACATCCAAACCATGGCATATAATATGTCATTTTGACTCTAAAGGACATTCTAAAAACAATGGTTCAGCCACAATTTTGATTTGAGGCCTAGATCATGGGGCTGCTTTGGAAATTGGTTGCTTGCATCTTAAGGTTCAAATGCAAAACATAAGGAAAGGCAATGTATGAGCTTGCTAAGGGTTTTAACACATCCTATATCTCATTTAAGGATAATTTCAAGTCAGTTACAAGGGCTGCAAGGGCTATGGCATGAGATGAGGCATGAGAAGAAGTGAATTCATAAACTCATGACATGAGAATCCCAATTTCTCATGGGATGGTTCCAGATGGTTCTAGATGATTCTAAACCACTCTATATAATGTATAGAACTTGCTCAGATGCAAGGTTGGTGTAAGATTTGAGAGAAGAGAGAGTTGGCCATTTCACTTGCTTCCATTGCAAGTTGAAAGCAAAATCCACATTCTGATTCAATTCCATCCATTCTTTCAATCTAAACACATTCCTCTGATCATAGTGAAGCTGTGCAGACCAATTTGAGAGCAAAACCATGGAGATTTGAAGAGTTGGAATTTGGATTTTCAAGATTGCAAGTCACCATCGAATTCTGAGATTCAAGCATTCTCCATCAAAACTTTTGCAAATAGTAGCAAGATCATCATTCAAGGATCGATTCTAAAGAGTTTGAAGGCTTGCAGTGAAGGTTTACACCATCTGTGAATCAAGAAATACCAGGTTTGCAAAATTCACCCTACACCATAATTTATGCATCTTTAGGTAGAATGGTTAGGTTAGAACTGTTAGAGACCAATAGGAGATGAATTCTGGAAGTTTTGAGAGTATTTGATGAAGGTTGAGTTATGGACACCATTACTTTGTTGAGCAAGAACTCGAGATATAGTGAGGAAGAATACAAGTTTGATAGCTTATTTTCACCAGTGAAGTGTGGTGATCATTTTAGTACCAAGAAATCCAAGAATTATTGAAGTTGGGGTTTTACCATTTCTTGGATCTACTATCGGGTTTTAAGATAGAGACCATTTCAATAAAATCTAAGGCCATGGGCGTGTTCGGCATTGAATTTGGAGCATGTTAGTGTTTTGAATTGTAAATTTTGATGAAGAAACAAGGGAACCCGAGTTGGTAGAAGCTTGAAGTTTGAAACTCTGGTCATGGAGTTTTTTCCCTCCAAACCCTAGCTGAAGGTTGAAGATGATCCCTTATCCGTCAGATCATGTTGGACTCATTGACCACATCCAGATCCAGTGGCCACGATTGAACCTCAGCATTAAGAGGGAAAGTCTAAGAAAGAATGAAACGCTCCGTTTCATTAAACGGAGATGCTGGGCCTAAGTGTTTTAATCACTATCCACACCACCCTCACGAGCCCAATTGTGTTTTGAACTGATTCTGCTTACTAAACGCACCACATCTTTTTCTTTTTCTTTATGATTTTATTTTGTTTTTCTGAATTAATATGGGCTTAAGCGCATTTCTGTTTACACCCCTATTCTAGGCCCATCATCCATATACACTACATATCATTGCTAGTTACACCACAGTTTTTACATTTTATTGTCATTTTTCTTCATTTCATTTCAATCTTTGAAAAATCACAATAAATAGAAAATTAATGATTTTTGCATGGGGATTTTTTCTCCCATTTCATGTTCATGTCTAGAAAATTATAAAATCAAAATATTTGCATTTCATGCATTTTTAATATTTGTTGTGTATTTTCTCTTTTAATAGCATTTTAATTCTTTTATGTTGATGCATGGTTTTGTAGAATTTAGTTTAGCTAGTTCCCTTTGTATTTTTAGGCCATTATTTTTAGGATAGTTATATTAGGACTTTAGCTCCCCTCTGGATTTATTCCATAATTTTGTGATTAGTTTTAGGTTAGTTTTGATTAGATGATTTTAGGTGGTGTAGAATTAGGTTAATCCTTAACATAGGTCCACAATAACACTAGGATTTTGGGTTTCTAGGTCAAGTTAGACATTGGGGCATATAAGGGTATTAAGGGTAGATATGTAGGATCCCCTAGGAATTATATTAGATTTTAATATAGTGGTATACTATTTTTAGATGATTTTTGTAGTTGATGATTGTTTGTGTTGCCCTTGTGGGCTGGTATTTTTGTTTGCTTTGCTTTGTGGGCTTGGAGAGCTTGGTATTGCTTTGAGGAGCATGGAGGAGCATAGTAGAAGACTTGAAGTTGATTGCGGAGCTTGGGAGCTTGATCTTGTTTGTTTTGTTGTTGTTTTAGGGTTTGGAGTTAGGAAGAGTTTAGACCTAGTTAACTTCTTTCTTAAACATGGATGGTATCTTTCACCTCCATTCCTCCCTATGATTCAAAGTTCTTCCATGGTATACACCTCTCTCCTTGGGAGGGATAAGTGATGGTACCTAGGAAGTAGAACTTTTGAGGGAACCCTTCCTTTGATGTTAAACCCTTAGAGGTCACCTTTGGTGGTCAATAAGCAGTTTAACACCCCAGCTTATCCAGTTAAGTGATTTCCTCTGGTTTGAATATCTTGAGAGATGCTGAGCTTGAGTTTGAAGATGCAGACTTCATTGAAGAGTATGGAAGAGGATGATTCCTTGAGCATTGCCATCCCAGCTGAAGCTTGAAGAGCAACAAGAGCAAGTTGATACTTGAAGACCCAATGAAGATGAAGTAAAGACTGAAGGATAAAGTTGACACTTCTAAGTGATTGAAGATTACTCTGAGAAGCTGAGGCTTGCAGGAAGAGAAGACCAAGTTGAGACTGGTATAGCAAAGAAAGCTTGAGATCTTGAAGACTAAGTTGATACTTAGGAAGAGGATTCAATTGAGATTGATTCTGAAGAGCTGAAGCTTGAAGATCAAAGGAAGTTGATGCTTACTTTAAAGCTTGAAGATCCTGAAGGAATCAAGTTGATACTTGTGGTTAAGAGTGAAGCCTGAAGGTGGAGCTGATTAAGGAGCTGAAGCTTGAAGAAGAGAATAAGTTGAAACTTATGTTGAAGGGTTGAAACCTGGAAAAGCAAATTGATATTTGTCAAGACTGATGGAAGTCTGAAGACTGAGTTGCTGTTGGAAGAGCTGAAGCTTGAAGTTGAGAGAGGAGTTGATCTGTTCTCTTATCTTTTTCTTTGCTGTATTGATGTGTTTTGTTTGATTTGCTTGATGCATTAGAATAAGTTCATATCTAGAATAGGTAGAATCTAGGAGCATGATTGCACTAGGGGTTGAGTTGCTCCCTCTGCTTGTATTGTTACTGTATGGCTTTGCTTGCGGGTATTCGGTAGAGCCCAACTCCCTTGCCCATGTGGCTTGTTTTGCCTGATGGCATTTTATTTCATTTCTTCTGTATGATTGCAGTTTACTGTTTTTGCTTGATAGCATGTTGTTTACCTTCAGTATGATTGATGTTATTCATTCTGGCTTGAGATCGAGATGAGCTTGTGGAGGCTGAAGCCCCACACACATTTCCTCCCTCACTTGCATTGCATGCATTCTACTGTTAAGCTGATGCTTTATCTGTTTTGGTGTACCATTGACATGATCCCTTAGGACTCTCATTTCCTTTGATAAGGAATTGATGATAGAACTTTAGGTTGAAACCTATGCATGACAACTTCTAGGAGTTCCCTATTTAAACCTCAACCATAGGATGAATCCTTGGCATGACAACAGTAGGACTTGATAGTCTCCCTCCTAGTTGGGCCTGTTCTCTTCTCATCTCAAAACAGCTTAAGATACAGTAATCATGAATGATTTCTTTCGTACGTTACGAGCCTTAAGCTATCTGAGAAAGGATTGTGGGAGAGTTTCTTTTCCACAGTCTGGATGTTTAGTATGGTACCCTTTGGGTGACATGTGACGCATTCACTCTCAGGTCATAGTCTCTAGTGCGATTGAAATTGCAAATACAATAAAAAACACTTATTTCGTAAAAGACAGGAAATAAAGCGTAGTGTCCCGAACTACGTAAGCTCTGATATCTCATACCTGTTGGGAGTACGTAGGCACAGTACTGATGTATTGGCGAACTACCTTCTCCCATAACCCGTCGTAGGTCAAACTATGTTGACTCTGATTTCTCATTCTCTGATGAGAATACGTAGGCATAAAGCGCGACGCTTTGCCGAGTCATTTTTCTTTTCTTTTTAAGCCAGCCTTGATAGGTAGATAGATAAAACCAACCCGTCCAAGTAAACACAACAAGCATGGATCCCGTCGAGTACGACGGACGTGAGGGGTGCTAATACCTTCCCCTTGCGTAACCGACTCCCGAACCCAGACAATGGTTGCGACGACCTTGTCTTACCCTTCTTCGTTAGGTTTTTCCCGATCGTTTCTTTCCTGCTCTGAGGGATAAATAACGAAAGGTGGCGACTCTTCTGTTGTGCCGACACCTTATTTTCGCGTAAGCGACAGCTGGCGACTCTGCTGGGGACTCCAACGGTTCCCTACGCGAGTCAATCCTAGCGCTTGTTTTCCCGTCAGGGGTGTTGTATAGATTTACTTTTCTGTCTTTACTTTCCGCAAATTTATTACCAGCTTTATATTATTATTGCTGTTGTGGGGAGGGGGTAATCTGTTGAGAGATAAGCCAAACCCAGGCTTGAGTACGCACATATGTTTAGAGAGAGAGTAGTGGTTAGCCTGCTTGCTTAGCTCGCACCAGCTAGCCGCGAAATCTCACTCGGACGAGATTCTCTTTGATGCTTCTTGCATGGCCCTTAGGGCTCGACAAGTTTTCTGACCCGAGGATTGTCGACTCTGGGAACCAATCAATTGGGATTCAGCTAAGTGAGGCCTCTTCGAGGGATGGTGATGCCACACCTTCTGGGTATCGTATCACCCCTCTTGAATGTCTGTGACGCTGATGAACGCATAGGATGCCGAACTTGAGTCAGTTTAGGTCCATACCTGGGAGCAGGGTTGGGTTTATTGCAGGAAACTTTGACCTTCAGACCACCTGGTTTTCTTGACAGTGAATCAGTTTTGTTGGTACCGGAGTTTCTCATCTGCAGATATGTTTGCTCTTGATAGAGCAGATTTATGATTGGGGTCTGAAGATTTCATCAGCAGATGCATGTTTGTTCTTGATAGAGCAGATTTTTGATTGGGGTCTGAAGATCTCATCAGCAGATGTATGTTTGTTCTTGATAGAGCAGATTTTTGATTGGGGTCTGAAGATCTCATCAGCAGATGTATGTTTGTTCTTGATAGAGCAAATTTTTGATTGGGGTCTGAAGATCTCATCAGCAGATGTATGTTTGTTCTTGACAGAGCAGATTTCTTGGTCCTACATCAGGGGTCCTTATTATCAGACATTTGTTCTTGACAGAGCAGAATTATGATCCTATGTATATGGCCCTATCAGATGGTTGTTCTTGACAGAGCAGATTTGTGGTCCGATACCAGGGTTTTCTTCTTATCAGATGCAGTGGTTGTTCTTGATAGAGCAAGATTATGGTTTTGTTGATACAGAATCTCCACAGCAGTTGCCTTGGTCTCCTATTGCATGATTGCATTTTGCATTAGTTTGCATATTCATTTGCATTTCATTAACGTGTGTCTGTGTTGCAGGTACCGTTTTCCCCGATCCAGGATTTCTTGCCTCCTATTGTATTGTTATGGGCTCTCTGAGGAAGACCGTGGCTTACAAGTTCCCTGCCCCCGATGTGGTTAAGTTGACGGGTTTGATAGCTTTAGCAGATGATTCTGTGAGGGATGAGTTCAGAAAATCTTACGGCAGGTTGCTCAGTTTGGTTCATAAACCTTCTGCGTTCGAGGTGAATGGGCTGCACGCTCTGCTGCAGTTCTACGACCCTCCGTTGAGATGTTTCACTTTCCAGGATTTTGTTCTCGCGCCCACGCTGGAAGAGTATGCTGATTTGCTAGGTGTGCCTATCAAGAGGAAGATGCCTTTTGTTCATATGGATACTGAGCCTGATCTGGCTGGTTTAGCTCCGTCGCTTCATCTGGATGCCTCCGAGTTGGTGTTGACTAGTTGGAACAAGGTTCCCGGGTTCTCCTTGCAGTTTCTAGTGGGAAAGGCTCAGCAGTGTGCCAAGGACGGATGTTGGGTCGCGTTCAATGCCATCCTCGCTCTGTGCATATATGGCATCATTCTGTTCCCCAATATGCCCGATTGGAAGCCCAGGTGAAGGACAGTGAAAAAAGGTTTGATGAAGAAACCGCTCGCAGATACGCCGCCGAAGGCCAGCTCAACAAAGCTCTCGCTAACCTAAAGGAGCGCAAGCTGACGTTTGAGTCCAAGAAGCGGAAGTTAGAAGATTGTTTCGGCGAAGGAGCATGGGAAGGTTCGGTCGAAGGTCTTCAGTATACCATTGTGCAAAGGGAGTTACTCGTCGAGGGGTTACTCACTCTGCCTGATCATCCAGAAACGAAGGAGTTGTTAGAAGAGTATCGCGCCCGTGGCCGTACTTGACTATTTGTATTCCTTTTGTTTTGATCATTGTTGTATGCTGACCATCACCAGGCTTGTTGGCTGAGGTCACGCTGTTGATTCATCTTGTACTCGCTGATGCTATGTACTGCCTTGATAGGCTTTCTTTATATATGAGATTGTTGTTTCCATGATTGGACTCGTACTTCTTCTTATTATCAGCACTGGCACTCAGGCACTAGGATCGGGGGAGATCTCCCTAACACACAGACACACGCATGCATTTTCATGAAGCATTTGCATGACGAGCATTTTGTTGTTTTTCCTAACCCTTCTGTGTTTAACAGGTTGTCACAGGTTTTTTCAGGTTGTCCCAGGTTGTTTCCGGTGGTTCCAGGATTGATCAGAGACCTATTCACCGCTACCCGACTAGAGCTAATCAGACCAGAATCATGGAGCAAGTGCAAACTGATGTTCAGGAACTCCGCGAAAGGATGGATCGCTTCATGGAGCTCATGCAAGCGGTCGCCAATGGCCAGGATCAGCTCAGAACTTTGGTTCAGCCTTCGATTTCCAGGGTTGATAGCAACGGCGTACTCCACGGTGGGACCGTGCCTACTCCTCCACCATTTGAAACTCCACAGAATGGTGTTCCCGTGACCGGGGGCAACGACAGTGCTAACGGCAATGTGATGGCCAACATCGGACTCAATACGACGGGCGTCGGTAATGGGAGTCTGGGAGCTAATGTCAATATCGGGCCGGGCAACGGCAATGCAGGCGTCGGGAATCTGTTTGTGCCTCAGCCATGGCTAGAGGATCGTCAGGATGATGTGTTCTCTCAGAGAGGTGCTGAAGGGGAGCTGAATGCTGAAGCGCGGCTTAGATTCAAGGCACTGGAAGATAAGATGAGAGATATCGAGAGTCAGAATACTTTGGGCGTTGATATGTCCAAGCTGGGATTAATTGCTGATTTCAAGGTGACTCCTAAGTTCAAGGTACCTGACTTTGAAAAATATAAGGGCACCATTTGCCCTCGTGTCCACCTGAGATCGTACTACAGGAAGATGTTTGCTCATTCCGAAGACGAGAAGTTGCTGATGCACTTCTTCCAAGACAGTCTTTCCGGGCCATCCCTTGAGTGGTACATGGGTCTGGAGCCCACCAGTGTGCACACATGGAAAGATCTTGCTGAAGCATTTGTGCACCACTACCAATACAATAGCGACTTGGCCCCGAATCGAGTTCAGCTGCAGAACCTGTCGCAGAGGAACAATGAAGGGTTTAAGGAATACGCCCAGCGGTGGCGTGAGTTGGCAGCCAGGGTTCAGCCGCCGATGGTTGAACGAGAGCTCGTGCAGATGTTTGTAGCCACCCTCCCAGGGGTTTACTATGAAAAGTTAGTCAGCGGTATGTCTGGGAAGTTGTCAGATCTCATTATCATGGGTGAGCACGTCGAGAATGGGATCAAGATCGGGAAAATTCAAGGTGATTCATCCTCAGCTGGAGGCGGAAAGAAACCTTATGCTGGCAAAAGAACAGAAGGAGAGGCGAGCGCTATGACCAACGCTCGAAGGAAGGGTAAAGGCCCTCACCAGCAAGTGGCCAGTATAAATATCCCGGCAGCTCCGCAGCAGCAGCAACTGAATCAACAGGGATATAGAAAGTATCAGAATCGGGCATCTTTGGCAAACCGTCACTTCGAGGCACCGCCCATGTCGTACGCGCAACTCTTGCAGACTTTGCTTCAGCTACAGTTGATCCAGAAGAGGACGATGGCTCCCTTGACAGGGGCACCTCCGCCAGGGTACGACGCGAATGCCACTTGTGAGTTTCATTCAGGGGCACCAGGCCACACAATCGAGAACTGCAAAGCCTTCAAGCATAAGGTGCAGGACATGGTGGATGCCAAGATCATCAACTTCTCCGATAATGTGCCCAATGTCACGAAGAATCCTATGCCGAATCATAGGGGAGGCGGAGTGAACGCCATTATCGAAGAAGAGAGTGCAGATTTGTTGACTGACGTCAAAGATCTGAGGACGCCGCTTAGCTTTGTTAAAGCTAGGTTGTTGAAAAGAGGGTTCTTTCCAGGTTGCGGAGAGCTATGTATGGACTGTGCCACACGTTCTGATGGATGTGAGCAGTTGGTAGAAGGAATTAAAAGTCTGATGACTGAGGGGATTCTGCAGTTTAGCCGGAGGGCTGAAGGTGGATCAGGAGAGGTAGTGCTGAAGCAGGCCGATGAAGTCGCCACCATCACCATCCCTCGCCGGCCAATAACTATTTCTGCGCCCAGACCGCCCACAATTACTATCACCAAAGCTGGGCCGATACCCTTCGAGAGCACTAACGTCGTTCCGTGGCATTATGGGGCTGAAGTCTACTGCAACGGACAGAGGTTGGAGCTAGAACCGTATGGGTCGACTGTGGAGAACCTTGCGGGAATCAGTGGTATTACTCGCAGCGGGAGAGTATTTGCACCACCAGAGGCCGTGGCGGATAAAGCGGTCAGAGCTGATGCGGCCGATAAAGGTAAAGGTAAAGTCGTTGAAGAGGTCCCGTGCGGGGTAGAAAAAGACTTGCTTGTTAAAGATGCCGAGGAGTTCATGCGGTTGATTAAAAAGAGTGACTACAAGATTGTAGATCATCTCCATCAGACGCCGTCGAAGATTTCCATTCTAAACTTGTTGCAGTGTTCCGAAGCACACCGCAATGCGCTGCTGAAGGTGTTGAACGCCGCCTACGTACCGCAAGAAATATCGGTGAATCAGCTAGAAGAGGTCGTAGCCCACGTAAATTCCGGAAATGGGCTAGGGTTCACAGACCTAGAGCTGACGCCCAAAGGGAAGAATCACAATAGCGCCCTGCACATCTCGATAGAGTGTAGGGGCACGATCATGTCGCACGTGTTGGTGGACACGAGTTCGTCACTTAATGTTCTTCCGAAGAAGGCATTAATGAAGTTGGATACTCGTGGAGTGATTTGCACACCCAGTGATCTGGTTGTGAAGGCGTTCAACGGAACTAAACGCCACGTTTTCGGGGAGGTGACCCTGCCAATCCAAGTCGGGCCGGAAACGTTCGACGCGATCTTTTGTATTGTGGACATCATGCCTGCCTACAGTTGTCTCTTGGGCCGGGCGTGGATCCATGCTGCTGGTGCCGTGACCTCCGCGTTGCACCAAAAGCTCAAATATGCTATCGGAGGAAGCATCGTAACCGTGTGTGGGGAGGAAGACATAATGGTGAGCCATTTGTCGTCCTTCAAGTATGTGGAGATGGATGGCGAAATCCATGAGACTCTTTGCCAAGCGTTCGAAGGTGTCAGAGTGAAAGACGTAGCTCCTGTGGTCACGGAAAAGCAAGAGATGACTCTCTCCTCGTTCAAGGAAGCTCGGGCCGTTGTCCAAGCCGGATCTACCCCAGGCTGGGGGCGAGTTTTGGAGATACCCAACAAGCAAGATAAGTTTGGGTTGGGATATTCTCCTGGAGATGAAGCTTCTTCTTCTTCTAGCAGTGCATCTCGAGGCACAGGGCCGGTCCAGTTTACCAGTGGCGGGGTGATTTTCGAAAGCATCAACGCGGTGTCTGAAGACAGCGGAGATAGCGACTGTGACCTCGACTCTTGAATCCAGCCAGGCGAGAAACTCACCAACTGGTCCGTCAAGGATATCATCCAGATGACGAGCGAAGAGTAATGATTTACTTTTTTCCAATCATTGTACAACCCTATGTCCTACCCGGGGCATAGTGGTTTTATTGTCAGGGCCTTGTTGGATTATGTACATGCATTTTGTTAATAAATCAAAGGCGTTTTCTTCGTATTCAAATATTGTGATCTCTGTTATTCCTGTTTTATATTTGTTTTGAAAAACAATAAAATGGCAATGGGGTTTGTGCTAACCTGCACATCCTTGTTTTAAACTTAACCCTTGTTATTGCAGGATCCACAAAGCAGATGACATCGACTCTGGACCTTCTACGACTCACTTCGACTTCGATTACTCGATCTATCAAGCCGAAGAAGAGATTGATGAAGATGAAGACCTTCCTGAGGAGTTGGCCCGCTTGTTGAAACAAGAGGAGAAAGTTATTCTGCCTCATGAAGAGGAGATTGAGATCGTGAATCTGGGTTCTGAAGAGCTCGTCAGAAATGTCAGGATAGGGGCTGCATTGCAGGGTGATGTCAAGCAGAGATTGGTCGAGATGCTAAGAGAGTATAGTGACGTCTTTGCTTGGTCATACGAAGATATGCCCGGGCTTGATACTGACATTGTGGTCCACCACTTGCCGCTGCGAGAAGATTGCCCTCCCGTTAAGCAGAAGCTTAGGAGGACGCGACCAAATATGGCCGTTAAGATTAAAGAAGAAGTGCAGAAACAGCTCGATGCTGGCTTCTTAGCGGTCACTACTTACCCTCCGTGGGTCGCCAACATAGTGCCTGTACCGAAGAAGGACGGTAAGGTACGAATGTGCGTCGATTATCGGGATTTGAACAGGGTGAGCCCTAAAGATGATTTCCCGTTGCCTCATATTGATGTGTTGGTCGACAATACAACCCAGTTCTCCGTGGCTTCTCCGATTACAACTAGATCAAGATGGCGCCAGAGGACATGGAGAAGACGACGTTTATCACTCCCTGGGGAACATTTTGCTATAAGGTAATGCCTTTCGGTCTGAAGAACGCAGGGGCCACTTACCAGCGAGCAATGGTAACTTTATTTCATGACATGATTCATCATGAGATTGAAGTCTATGTTGATGACATGATTGCGAAGTCCCAAACGGAGGAGGGAAATCTGGTCAATTTGCTGAAGCTTTTTGAGAGGCTTAGGAAGTTCAGGTTGAGGCTGAATCCTAACAAATGTACTTTTGGAGTACGGTCCGGAAAGTTACTGGGGTTTATCGTGAGCGAATGAGGCATCGAGGTTGATCCTGCGAAAATAAAAGCCATACAAGAAATGCCAGTGCCAAAAACAGAAAAAGAAGTTCGTGGTTTCCTGGGCAGAATAAACTACATTGCAAGGTTTATCTCTTAGCTCACGACCACGTGTGAACCGATGTTCAAGCTTTTAAAGAAAGATCAGGCAATTATCTGGAATGAGGATTGTCAGAAGGCATTCGATAAGATAAGGCAGTATCTTCAGGAACCTCCAATCATGATACCCCCAGTGGCTGGACGACCCTTAATCATGTACTTGACAGTTCTTGAGAATAGTATGGGGTGTGTTCTCGGTCAGCACGACGAGATGGGCAGAAAGGAGCATGCCATTTACTACTTGAGTAAAAAGTTCACTGACTGTGAATCTCGCTACTCGATGCTGGAGAAGACGTGTTGTGCACTAGCCTGGGCTGCCAAACATTTACGACAGTACATGCTCAATCACACCACCATGCTAATTTCGAAGATGGATCCGATCAAGTACGTCTTCGAGAAGCAGGCTCTTTTGGGCAGGATTGCCAGATGGAAAATGGTGTTAACGGAATATGATATTCAGTACGTTTCCCAGAAGGACATTAAGGGAAGCGTATTGTCTGATTACCTTGCCGAACAGCCGATCGAGGATTACCAGCCAATGAAATTTGAATTCCCTGATGAGGATATCATGTTTCTTAAAGCGAAGGATTGCGATGAGCCGTTGCCCGACGAGGGGCCAGATAGGAAATCCCAGTGGAAATTGATATTTGACGGGACGGTTAAGTCCTATGGAAGTGGTATCGGGGCGATCATCACGACTCCCCACGGATCCCATATCCCGTTTACTGCGAGACTGACGTTTCCAATCACCAATAATGAGGCGGAGTACGAAGCATGCATTATGGGTCTAGAAGAGGCAATTGATTTGAGAATCAAGAACCTAGACGTATATGGTGACTCGGCGCTTGTGATCAACCAGATTAAAGGGGAGTGGGAGACTCGTCAATCGAATTTGGTGCCGTACATGAACTATGCCAGGAGGCTACTTCCGTTCTTTGATAGAGTGGAACTCCATCATGTGCCCAGAGCGGAGAATCAAATGGCTGATGCCTTAGCCACGTTGGCTTCAATGTATAAATTCAATTTTTGGAATGAGGCTCCAAGAATTGTCCTTTCTCGTCTTGATAGACCTGCGTTCGTCTTTGCGATCGAGGAAGCCGCCGACGGCAAGCCATGGTTCCATGATATTCAGACTTTCCTTATGACTAAGGAGTATCCTGCGGGTGCGTCAATCCAGGATAAGAAGACTCTGAGGAGGCTGTTTGGAAATTTTTATCTCAATCCTGATGGAGTGTTGTATAAGAGAAACCACGATCTCATGCTACTCAGAAGTGTAGATGAAAGAGAGGAGAGTAGGCTCATGGAAGAAGTCCATGAAGGCACATTTGGTACGCACGCCGGCGGACATGCTATGACGAGGAAGATCCTGAGAGCAGGATATTACTGGCTGACGATGGAATCGGATTGCTTTAAATTCGCGAAGAGATGTCATAAATGCCAGATTTATGCTGATAAAGTTCATGTGCCGCCATGCCCGTTAAATGTCATGTCCTCCCCGTGGCCGTTCTCCATGTGGGGCATCGACATGATAGGCAAGATCGAGCCCACTGCATCTAACGGTCATCGCTTCATTCTAGTAGCTATCGACTACTTCACCAAGTGGGTGGAGGCAGCCTCATATGCTAATGTGACCAAGCAGGTGGTGGCTAAATTCATAAAGAGAGACATCATCTGTCGTTATGGAATTCCCGAGCGGATCATTACTGATAATGGTTCGAATCTGAATAACAAGATGATGAAGGAGTTGTGCTAGAGTTTCAAGATTGAACACCACAACTCATCTCCTTACCGGCCGAAGATGAATGGCGTCGTTGAAGCGGCCAATAAGAACATAAAGAAGATTGTTCAGAAGATGGTTGTAACCTACAAAGATTGGCACGAGATGCTGCCATTTGCATTGCACGGTTATCGTACGACGGTACGTACGTCGACCGGGGCAACTCCTTTCTCCTTGGTGTACGGTATGGAAGCAGTCCTACCGTTAGAAGTGGAGATCCCTTCTTTGCGAGTTTTGGTTGATGTGAAACTCGACGAGGCAGAATGGATTACGAACCGACTAAACCAACTCAGCCTGATGGACGAGAAGAGGTTAGCATCGATTGTGTTTGGTCGTCTGTACCAAAGCCAAATGAAGAAAGCTTATGACAAGAAGGTGCGTCCTAGAAGCTTTCAGACGGGTGATCTCGTCCTGAAGAAGATTCTTCCTCCACGCTCCGATCACCGGGGCAAGTGGACTCCGAATTACGAAGGTCTGTGCGTCGTCAGCAAGGTCTTCTCGGGAGGAGCTTTATTGTTATCCACGATGGATGGTGAAGATTTTGCATCCCCGGTGAACGCGGACGCAGTTAAAAAATACTTTGCTTGAAAGTGACCCGCTGGACAGTAAAAAGAGAGTCCAGGCAAAAATGGGGCATCCCGGCGAACCATAAAAAAGGAAAAAGGTTCGGGCAAAAATTAGGGATATAAATCAAAAAAAATGTACACCCGCAAAGTCGAAAACCCGGATGGGCGACTTTGGCAAAAAAGGGTATCCCGGTGAACTGAAAACCCGCAAAGGACAGTTCACGCAAAAGTTAGGGATTTGAAAAAGCAAATGACTGCGTTCCGCATGTGGACTTTCATTGTTTAGTGGTTTGGAAGACCTGAGGGCCGTTTATCTGAATCAATCTCTTCTGAAGCTGAAGCGTCGGAGAAGTATCGAAGTCGAGTGGGTCATAGAGGGATCAACTCATGGTGTTCGTCTACGCCTCGTTGCCGACATTTGTATATACTGATGTATATTTATGTTTTATTTTTGCGCGGCTTCCTCATTCCAGGAGCTTGCATCTGTTGTAAAACATTTTTACACATTCAGGGGTTCGTTATCAATAAAATGCATACTATTCAACAATTTTGTTTGTCTGTTTAGCATTCATCTGTTTTGTTTGCGAAAAAGAACGCCGATGTTTTTGATAAAATGCGCATACATAAACTTACTGGCCTAGGCCGCTGATTGTTGAAACAATGAATTACTTGAACATTGTCACGAGATAATAACCTTGATAGGTCCCTTTGAGAAGGGTATCTTGTCTGTTTGTTTGTGTTGTTACAGGTGTAGCATATTCCAGACAGTGCGCCACGCGCATCCCTGAAGTAGGATGATTCCTCCTTCTCCAGCAAAATTCAGCAGCCTCGCCCCGCAGAGTCTGAACCCGAGATCGTGAGCATTGATATGTCTCCCCGGGCCGAGAAGATTCTTTCCCCAACCAGATGCATCCTGAAGGAACGACATCTCCTCAGCTAAGTTAGGCGCCGAAGCGCGTGTTCATCCCCCAGCACCGGGTCACAAGTGCAGGTCTCGTAGGAAACCATTCGTTCACTGAAGTGTGCAGCAACTGAGGGTGCAAGACTGAAGTCTCCAGCGGAATTGAAATTCCCCACCAGGGTCGTACTCTCCCCCGAAGCTGGATGATTCCTTCTTCTCCAGCGGAATTGAGATTCCCCCCACAGAGTCGTACTCTCTCCAGCAAGCAGAATGATTTGTCCTTCCTCAGCCGAGTTCGCAGAACCCCAAGAGAGCCGAATCCTTGGAAGCTGCTCAAGCCATGATTGGTTTTCCCTAGTAGAGTGTTGAATAGCTGATGCTATGTTTCCCCGCCAGAGTCGTTATCTCCAGGGAAGTAGCCGTGAAGGCCATGCAGTTTGTTCCCGCGATTGACATCGCTTTCCATCAGTAGGTCCAGGTTCTCGTAGAGCTTCGTTCCCCTGCAGCAGTCAACGGAAGTTGTTTCCCCCCGCGGCAGTCAACTGAAGTTGAGTCCCCTGCGGAGTCCAATTGAGATTGGTGTGACCTTGTTCTCCTCAGCAGGATGATTCCTCTACCTGAGTAGTTCTTTCTCCTTGACAGGAGGATTCCCCCTCGGCATTTATTTTGCTGACGGGATCGCATCATTGTGCATGACTGCATAGCATTTCCACCGTGTGGAGCATCGCGCCTTTGCCGAAGCATATGCATAATAAACATGATCTAGGTTGTTACCATTCTTGTTTTGCAGGTGTTCCGCCGCAGAATTGATTGCTCAGGATGATTCCTGACATCCTCCCCAACGAAGCCGCTTGCTCAAGATGATTCTTGAAGTCCCCAGCGAAGTCTTCGGTTCAAGATGATTCTTGAATTCCCCAGAAGGGTCGGTTGCTTAAGATGATTCTTAAGATCCCTAGTGCAGTCGCCAGAGTGGTTGCTCAAGTTGATACTTAGAGTCCCCGGCAGAGTGTTGCTCAGGATGATTCCTGAAAGCTCCAGCATGGTTATCGGTTCAAGATGATTCTTGAAGTCCCCGACGGAGTTATTTGTCCAAGATGGTTCTTGAAGTCCTCAGCGGAGTTGATTCATCCAGAATGATTTCTGGATCCCCGAAGCGGAGTTACTTGATAGTTCTCCAGAATCCCCAGCGGAGATGCGTCATCCCCAGCAGGTTTCTAACGGCGAAGTTGAAACTTCCCCTGAAGACTTCATGATTGAAGTCCGCCGTGTTAATGAAGCAGTTCTCTCAGCTGATGCGGAGTGCCTATTCCCAATTGGTTCATGATTGACCAAGAATTCTATTCCCGACTTGCTGATGAAGTCCGGCTGATGTCCGACAGTTTTCTTTGAATGCCTAATGGCATGATCAACCTGATGGTTGACCTAAAGAGTCCCGAGGAATCGTGATGCCTGATGGCATGATCGACTATGTATTACCAGTTACCGTGTGACCAATTATCCAGCTAGTTGCCGTGCAACTATTATTTCAGTTTTCGAAGATTTGTTCCCATCAGAGTACCGTGTACTTGTGCAGTTGGCAAATTTACGGGTTTATCGATATTCAACCGTCTCGCACCTCGATTGGCTGAGAGCCGTTCGCCTCACCCAGTCAGGTTCAAGCCGTTTGAATAGGGGCAGCTGTTGCACCCTAAAATTTGACCAACATTTATTTACCTAGCTTGTGCTCACCAGCATTATCATCTGCATCTCATTGATATGTATGCAGTAGATTAAGAGGTATGATTACCCATCAAGAGCTGTATGAGACTTTGAAGCTAGCCAAGGAGGCTATTCAGATGATTAAGGGTTGATATCCTTGTCAGAGAAGTTAAGAGATCCTCAGAGAGATTGGTTGAAACCAAGGTTGCGTGCCTCATAACTTGAGAGTTGTGGGGGGCCCTCAGATGATTCTGAGGCTATGAGGATGGACTTGAAGCTTTGAGAGAGCTTAGGAGATGTCTTGAAAGCCATCATGAGTCCTAGAGAGGTCATTGTACAAGTTTAAGAAGACTCAGCCATAAGTGGTGGAATTAGGGTTTGACTGGGTCAACCCTAGGTCAACTGATGATTTGGAGAGGGTTGAGACCTAATTCAAGAGCCATGTGATCATGGATTGATGCATTGAGATGCTATAAGGATGATTCCTAGACCAACTCATCATGATTGAAGAGTTTGAGAAGTTTTAAGCTAGGGTTTCTAAGGCTTGACAGTGTAAAATCCTCTAGTTTGATCCTTATCTTCAAGGCAGTTTAGCTCAAGATTTGATTGTCACCTCATCTTTCCCTCAACATTAATGTTGTAGAGCTTGTTCGTAGCTTTATTTGAGTACTAGAAGTCCTTAATAGGATTTGTAGAGCTCAAGTTATGACTTTGACAAGTTACAGGTCATCTGAGGTATGTGAATCTGGGTCCTTGAAAGTCACCCAACTTGCATCCAACGTTTGCCTAAGTAGGATGATTCCTATGAACTCTTGGTCAACATGAATTTTGTTCCTCATCTTCTTAGATTTCTAGAGAGTACTAGAAGTCCTTGATGGGATTTGTAGAACTCAACTTATGGCTTTGGCAAGTCAAGGGCATTTTGGTCATTTGGATATTATAGGTCATTTCAAGCATAAGGCCATATCTCCTATTTCCAAGCTTCAAATGGAAAAATCTTCAACATCAAACTTGCTTAAAATGATGTTTTAAGGCTAGTAGGGAGGTCATGAGATGTTGAAAAGGCTTGTAGCAAAAAGTGATAAAAATGACCTAAAATGGAGGCATAAGTTAAATAAGTTGAAATTGGAAATCCCAAGTTACACATCCAAACCATGGCATATAATATGTCATTTTGACTCTAAAGGACATTCTAAAAACAATGGTTCAGCCACAATTTTGATTTGAGGCCTAGATCATGGGGCTGCTTTAGAAATTGGTTGCTTGCATCTTAAGGTTCAAATGCAAAACATAAGGAAAGGCAATGTATGAGCTTACTAAGGGTTTTAACACATCCTATATCTCATTTAAGGATAATTTCAAGTCAGTTACAAGGGCTGCAAGGGCTATGGCATGAGATGAGGCATGAGAAGAAGTGAATTCATAAACTCATGACATGAGAATCCCAATTTCTCATGGGATGGTTCCAGATGGTTCTAGATGATTCTAAACCACTCTATATAATGTATAGAACTTGCTCAGATGCAAGGTTGGTGTAAGATTTGAGAGAAGAGAGAGTTGGCCATTTCACTTGCTTCCATTGCAAGTTGAAAGCAAAATCCACATTCTGATTCAATTCCATCCATTCTTTCAATCTAAACACATTCCTCTGATCATAGTGAAGCTGTGCAGACCAATTTGAGAGCAAAAACATGGAGATTTGAAGAGTTGGCATTTGGATTTTCAAGATTGCAAGTCACCATCGAATTCTGATATTCAAGCATTCTCCATCAAAACTTTTGCAAACAGTAGCAAGATCATCATTCAAGGATCGATTCTGAAGAGTTTGAAGGCTTGCAGTGAAGGTTTACACCATCTGTGAATCAACAAATACCAGGTTTGCAAAATTCACCCTACACCATAATTTATGCATCTTTAGGTAGAATGGTTAGGTTAGAACTGTTAGAGACCAATAGGAGATGAATTCTGGAAGTTTTTAGAGTATTTGATGAAGGTTGAGTTATGGACACCATTACTTTGTTGAGCAAGAACTCGAGATATAGTGAGGAAGAATACAAGTTTGATAGCTTATTTTCACCAGTGAAGTGTGGTAATCATTTTAGTACCAAGAAATCCAAGAATTATTGAAGTTGAGGTTTTACCATTTCTTGGATCTACTATCGGGTTTTAAGATAGAGACCATTTCAATAAAATCTAAGGCCATGGGCGTGTTCGGCATTGAATTTGGAGCATGTTAGTGTTTTGAATTGTAAATTTTGATGAAGAAACAAGGGAACCCGAGTTGGTAGAAGCTTGAAGTTTGAAACTCTGGTCATGGAGTTTTTTCCCTCCAAACCCTAGCTGAAGGTTGAAGATGATCCCTTATCCGTCAGATCATGTTGGACTCATTGACCACATCCAGATCCAGTGGCCACGATTGAACCTCAGCATTAAGAGGGAAAGTCTGAGAAAGAATGAAACGCTCCGTTTCATTAAACGGAGATGCTGGGCCTAAGTGTTTTAATCACTATCCACACCACCCTCACGAGCCCAATTGTGTTTTGAACTGATTCTGCTTACTAAACGCACCACATCTTTTTCTTTTTCTTTATGATTTTATTTTGTTTTTCTGAATTAATATGGGCTTAAGCACATATCTATTTACACCCCTATTCTGGGCCCATCATCCATATACACTACATATCATTGCTAGTTACACCACAGTTTTTACATTTTATTGTCATTTTTCTTCATTTCATTTCAATTTTTGAAAAATCATAATAAATAGAAAATTAATGCTTTTTGCATGGGGATTTTTTCTCCCATTTCATGTTCATGTCTAGAAAATTATAAAATCAAAATATTTTCATTTCATGCATTTTTAATATTTTTTGTGTATTTTCTCTTTTAATACCATTTTAATTCTTTTATGTTGATGCATGGTTTTGTAGAATTTAGTTCAGCTAGTTCCCTTTGAATTTTTAGGCCATTCTTTTTAGGATAGTTAGATTAGTAATTTAGCTCCCCTCTGGATTTATTCCATAATTTTGTGATTAATTTTAGGTTAGTTTTGATTAGATGATTTTAGGTGGTGTAGAATTAGGTTAATCCTTAACATAGGTGTAATACCCCAAATTTTACCCTTATATTTAGTCAGTCATTTCGCATATCATCTCATATGTACATTTGCTAACCACTAACAAGTTATAGAGGTGTTTGTTTTGCAGATGTGGTTCCAGGGGTATTTTGGTCATTTTACACAAATTCTGCTAAAGACGGGCTGTTATTAAGTT
Organism: Lathyrus sativus; assembly: GCA_963859935.3. Classification (NCBI taxonomy): domain Eukaryota; kingdom Viridiplantae; phylum Streptophyta; class Magnoliopsida; order Fabales; family Fabaceae; genus Lathyrus; species Lathyrus sativus. The sequence continues at coordinate 197,257,579 of OZ012737.1, forward strand.
CTGAGGCGTTTGATACACTATTTTTTGAGGCATTTACCTATCACCAGGTCTGATTATATCAAGGTGCCAATTTGATGCGGTCGGTATTAAAAATTGTCAAGCACAACTGGATTAAGATCCATTCCATCGCTCATGGTTTATTTCCAAAGCGCCTCCGTTTCTGTTATTAAGGCACAGTCGTAATTGGGTATTGTTGGTTTGTGGCTCTTGGCGTTTGGTCAGTGGAATTTAATTACGATTAGTTTTGTTGTTGATGTTGAAACTGTTGTGATTATGGTGCACATCCGTGTTTGGTTATGAAATGGTTGGTTAACATTTAAATGGGATTTTAATCGGATGATGAGATTAGGATTACAAATGAGACAAGTGCACGAATAAGAATATCACTTGGGAGTGTTTATGCTTTATGACTATGTTAATGAATTTAAATACTTGTGGATTTATTCACAAATGTTTATATTTTTTTAACTAAGAATAAAATATAAATGAATTCAAATTTTGGGAATTTTATTTCATAAAAAAATCTCATCATACAAGAAATGAAGATTACTTCACATTTCAGAGATAATGTTACAAGGAATTACATTGATCCTAAAAGTATCTATCCTAAATCCTAAGAACATCTAAGTGTCTTCATGTTGTCTTGGAGCTTCTCCACGAATCCTCGACTAACCTGCACATCAAAAAGAAAACAAACAGTATAGAAAAATGTTAGAAGATGTTTTTGACACTCTCAGAACAACGTCATCATCGAGTGTCGGGAGTGGCACAACCGAAGCTGCGTCCTACCCCCGTTACCGATCCGCGCCGTGGGCATCAGATCAGGTAATACCTGTTCTTATCGATACGGGACATCCGAGAGATAGAAGTAATAAAAGAAGCGGGACTGATTCGTTTTGCCGCGATTGGATTTCCAAACTGATACGAGAATAAGGCAACATAGACAAAATTAAACTCAGGCCCGGATGCCGGCAGGTCTGAGTCACTTTGGTTTCGAAACTTCCAACACCTTAAAAGCCACATGCGTCATCAGTACAACAGAACTCAAAGCATAAACAAAACTAGGTAAGAAGGAACTCGCGCCAATACAGGTATGAATAGCCACCAAAGAAACAAATCTGTTACCAAACAGAATGAAGGCCAATGGTCCAAACAGAATGAAAATCAAGCTCAAAACAGAACAAGAGAAGCCAAACTATGGCATCCAGCTGCACAGGACAGAAAACACAAACCATCGAATAACGCGAGTTCATGCGCAAAGGGGCCATAAGAAAATATCCAAAGAAGCACAACAACATCAAACATGGTTTAGCAGCATATTCAAAAATCAGACCATCACGAAAACCGAACCAGTTGCAATGGCAAGCAATACATGAGTGAGGGAACACCGAATCACAGCACATAACCATAGGCCAAATGTGCAAGCACATTGGAAAAACAAATTATCAAACACATGGTTCAGGACATCAACATGATAGCCAATCATCATCACCAATTCAATCAACCTGCCAAGATTGCACAGAAGAACTGAAGTTCACGGCATGAATTGTACCAGAACGAACAAACATAAACAAGCGCAAAACCATAACAGTCAGTCGTCGCGGCTCAGGCTATCAGATAAATCAGAAGCAACAGCGTAAAACCAGGATTGTAGTATCCTGCTTCGACGGTTCAGACTAAGCGTCATCACTACCGTGTACCCGTCTCGGCGGCAAAGACCAATACAGCATCAAGCCCTCTCTGAAAGAAGAAGAGGAAAAGCTAACTGCACCAGAAAATCAAAAACAAATCGAAAACGCATCAGCACAGTCCAGATTGAATTCAAACAGGACAAACAAATTAATCCAGATATCGAACAGATCAAGTAAATTCAAAGGCAACCCAATTTACATCAGAAAATGATCAAACATAATCGAATCTGAAAAGGGAAAGTTTCGAGTCAGATCCAAATGCATCAGGAAACATCTCCATTGGAACCAATCTGAACCAATCTGAACCAATCTGAATCAATTTGAATCGATCTGAATCAATCAAACAAATCAATCAAACAAGGCAGTCAAAAACGAATCAGTTTGAAATCAAACGAATCAGTACAGATCAGTCAAACAAATTAATTTCGGATCCAATGAAATCCAATCGAATCAGAAAATCATATCAGCTCAAAACCCCAATCAGGTTCCAAAAGAAGAAATGAGATCCAAATCGTATCAGCATACATCCCATTTGAATTCAATCTAGAAAAACCAAACAAAATCAAATCAAATCGGATCATCAAATTCACATCTCAGAAAAATAACGCAAGTTCAAGGCCCAAAAAGAGAGATAAAGAGAAATTATAAAAAGGGAAGACACAACCTGATAAAAGGGGGAATCGCGTACAAACCCTAGCTGGTAACCGCGAGAGAGAGAACGAAGAACACCCAAAGCGCAGAAACCCTAACGAACGAGAATCGAGACTCAGAGGGACCGACACCCTCATCATCGTCTCCGACGAACCAACATCAACAACCGCGCCACCGAACGAAGGAAGATCACCTTCGTCGTTCAAACGGCGGGCAATCAAACCCTCCGGCCTCAGCTCGCACACATCATCGGCCAGGTTTACTTTAAAGGTGAGCCAGGGAGGCTTTTCATCACTATGTTCATGTGTTTTTCAGGAAAAATTGAAAGAGAACGCGAAGGAGATGCATGGCGATCGCGAGAAAGACGAGAGAGGAGAAGAAGAATGAAGCGGCGCCGGGTAACATTAGGGTTCCCAGAACCCTAAATGTTTTGTTTAACTAACATTTGGGTTGGGTCCGGGTGTGATGACCGGCCCAACCTCTCTGTTTTTTTATTTTTTTTTATTTTTTTTTATTTTTTTATTTTCTCTTATTATTATTTATTTTGTTTTTAAAATTTATGTTTTTTATTAAAAAAACCTTTTTGTGAAGATATTATAAATAAATAAAACTTTTTTTAATATAATAAAAAACCCTTTTTTTAAAATAAAAATTAAAACTCTTTTTTTTATATATAAAATTAAAACTTTTGTAAATATAAAATGAAAAAACTTTTTTTTAAAATAAATAAAATAAGAGAAACCATTTTAAAAAATATAAAAATAAAACCTTTTTTTAAAATTCTTTTGTAAGCTAAATCATTAAATATTAAATAAAACAATAATAGGTCTCGAGTTTGTATCTCATTTTCTTCATTGTCTCGTAATTCATCTGATAGCTGGTTGACTCTGCCTACTAACGGGTGTTCATTTTTTTTGCAGTTCATATTTATTAGTGTGTTGAGTTTTCATTTAAGTTTCATTTATATTTGTATCTGTTTCTCAATTGTAACCTCGCGAACCTAATAATCGCGTTTACTTTTTGCATTTAAATTTCCGCTGATGTATGATTTAAATTTCTGCTGATGCATTGCAATATTTCTGTCACACTACACTCCGAAGGAATTAGGTCTAGCATTTGGCCGCCGTGTCAATAGTCCTCACCTTCAACCCTTACACCTTTACAAACCCTAAATTTCACAAATGCCTCGCCGCAGGCAAGATTACAATTTTACCCCTAGCATTAGGTCAAAGAGCCGCCGCGCTCATTTTAGGGTTTCCCGCCGCGGAATCCCTAACCTAATTTAACCCTAATTACAACTTAACAATTCAACGTAGAGATTTGGAGTTTCTACACTCCGCGTAAGCGTGTCCTTAAGACATGTTTATTCCCCATTGAAACCTTGGCCACAGTCAAGACGTTTCTAACCTCCCTTTTGAGGGGAACTACGATTACTCTGATTCCACTCCCGTAAGGATACGTAGGCACAAGATGCGATGTCTTGCCGAGTAAACTTAGAATTAACCCCCTTAGGTCTCTTTTCTCACTTTTAATCCTTTGTACATATACCTTAAGCAAATAAATAAAGCAAAATAGTAAACATCTGAACAAAAGGTTCCCGTAGAGTACTACGGAAGTTTAGGATGCTAATACCTTCCCTAAATTTAACCAACCCCCGAACCCTAGATCTTCCCCCGCATTGTGTTTACGATGCAAAAATAGGTTTTCCCTCTTTTGACCTTTTCCTTCGGATAAATCAAAGAGCGTTTGTGAATTGAATTGCGATTCAAACTCATTAATAGTTTGTGATCCTATTTCCACCGCAACAGAAAATGGCGACTTCACTGGGGAATCTCTTAATTTTTGAGGGTTATCCCTAACTTGTTCATATTTATTACTATTTGTGTTATTATTCATTTGCATGTATATATTTGTGCTTTGATTTTGGGACTGTTCCTCGTGTTGTGAGATAAAGTCCTACGCCCGGACTAGTGACACTATTATAGGATGGGGATATATTCGATGAGGCTTATAGGGAGTGAATCCCGACCAAGCTGATTCGAGAATCACCGCTCAGTTGAGACCTTTTCGAAAATGGTTCGGTTGAACGAGTAATCGTAAAAACTTTTTCCATGGTCGATTGGAGTCTGTGATATTGGGGACCGTAGTACCTTAACACCACCTTGGCCTTATTTAGGACGTAGTGCGGGAGCTATGTGGGAGTAATCCTACAACGGTTGCTACGCGATACTACACTCAAAAGAGGTTCTCTTGAGAATATTATTAACCCCTGAGTCAGTCGGAAGGTTGATAATATCCGAAAGATGGGCTGATGACTTTGGGCACTTTGTAGAACCTTGTTCGGCAGGTACAACTAACCTATAGTACACTCCTTTTGGGATGGGTAGACCTTGACTCCGCTCACGTTCCTTTAACCTAGGATTTTGTGTGTTTTCATGCATTGCATCCATAAAGCATCTCATTGCATTGCATTTCATGGAGTTCAAATATCATTTATGGATACCGCAGGATACCATAAATAAAAAAAAAATAAAATGAAAAAAAAACAAGAAAAAGATTTCTTTGGTACCCCACGACATCCGTAAATGCTTGAATTCCATGAAATCTTCATTTGCATCATAGCATCATTCACTTTCTTGCATTGCATGTGTCTTCCGTTTTCTCATGTTCGGTTCTCTCGCCTTCCAGTTTCGTCACCCTGAGTTCTCGGCACCAATACAACACCAGAGCTCAAACTCGGAAAAGAATGGAGGATCAGGCAAAAGAGATTGATCGCCTTAGCAATGAACTTGAAGACCTTCGAGGGGGTATGGGGCGTATGATGGAATTGTTACATGTCATGAATGCTAAGATGGATACCCAGCCCACTGTTGTTTCTGAGATTACCGGCGTTACTGTGGACCCTCCACCAAGTGTGACCGTAGCAAGGGACCCACCTTATGGTCTTGCCCCCGGTTTTGTGCCTCCTCAAGCCACTGTTCCAATTAATCAGCCTGTTCAGCAAGCCGTGCCTTTATTTTCTGAAGTTTCTAGGGGGGCCCCTATCTTTGCACCACCTGTTGTACACACTCGTGCGCAACCGTACTTCAATGAGACAGTTTTTGATAATCTTGATGAGAATGTTGAGGGTTATGAGAAACATGATAAGCTTCGTGAGGAAGTAAACACCATCGTCCAGAGATTGAAAAAGGTAGAGGGTGATCAAATTTTTGGGACTGCTGCAAGGGATGTTTGTTTGGTCTCAGGTTTGGTTATTCCCCCGAAGTTCAAGACTCCGAACTTCGATCGATATGAAGGTGCTACCTGTCCTAAGAGTCATCTGATCATGTATTATCGCAAAATGGCTGCCCATGTTGAGAATGATAAACTGATGATTCATTGCTTCCAAGATAGTCTGAAGGGTGCTTCCTCCAAGTGGTATTTAACTTTAGACCACTCTCGCATTAAGAGTTTCCAAGATTTATCTGACGCTTTCATCAAACACTACAAGTACAATATGGACTTGGCTCCTGACAGAAGACAGTTGCTGAGTATGTCACAAAAGAATTCTGAGTCATTCAAAGAGTATGCTCAAAGGTGGAGAGAGACTGCTTCGCAGGTAGAACCTCCTTTGACCGAGAAAGAGTTAGCTGATTGGTTTGTCGACACGATCCGTCCAGAATTTTACGAGAGAATGGTGGGTAGTGTGACTTCAAATTTCTCCGACATCGTTGCTGTGGGTGTCAAGATTGAATTGGGTATGAAGAGTGGTAAAATGACAAATAATCATGGTGCTTCTAAGGATCAGCCGAAGAAACCTCCGTATAGCTCCCAGAAAAAGAAAGAGGGTGAGACTAATGCTATATCCTCTGGTAGGCCAAGAGAACGCTTTTATCGACATCCGCAAGGTTATGCTCAACCTCAAGGGTACCCAGTCCAATATGCTCAACAACCCTATGTGGCAGCTATTACACCTTCTTTCAATCAACAGGTTCCTATGTATCAACCTATGCAACAACCTCCTGTTTATCCGCCTCCTGTCAACTACCTACAGGCGCCCAACGCCCCTGCTCCTCAACAGCCAAAGAGTCCGGCTCCTCGCCAGAATGTTCCGAATAGAAGAACGTATAAGCCTTGTCCGCCGATTCCGATGACTTTCACCGAGTTGTACCCCTCTTTGGTCAAGCAAGGTCTAATCACTACTCGGGCTTTGGGTCCACCTCCTAATCCTCTACCCGCCAATTACAACGCCGCCGCTCATTGTTTATTTCATGAGGGTGCGCCTGGTCATGATCTGGAGAATTGTTATGCTCTCAAAAATATTGTCAGGGATTTATTGGAAAAGAAGATTTTGTCATTCGAAGATCCTCAACCAAATGTTAAGAAGAACCCTTTTCCTAACCATGAGAGTGTCAATGCCATTAGTACCGATTTGGAGGAAGGGTACGTCCTTGATGTTGCTCAGATTAAGACTCATCTTAAAATATTCCATTCGAAACTGTTTGAAGCTGGTTTGGTAGATACTTCCCACGTTGCATGCGTAAGTTGTGGAGCCAGTATTAAGGGTTGTGTGTTGGTTCAGAATGATGTTCAGAGGTTGATTGATGAGGGTGTTTTACAAGTGACAAGCCAAGCCAAGAAGGATGAGGTCGCTGTGGTTGAGCCTGTCTTCCATCAGCCTGAATCAAAGGGTAAGGTACCAGTGTTTAATCTATCAGGGGCAGGTTCTGCCAATCCCGTGTTCGATATACCAAAGTCGTCTATCCCTGAGGTGAATCGACCTAAGCCTATAGTTATTCGAAGACCAAGTCCGTTTTCTTTCAGTGATCCTAAAGCTGTGCCTTGGAAATACGACGTGACGATGATTGACAAGGAGTCTGGGAAGGTTATTCCAAATGAAGAGGTTAAGGGCACTGTGACCAATATCGCAGAGGCAAGCAGGATGACTCGCAGTGGCCGTGTGTATACTCCCCATTCCAATGAGGTCCCACCTAAGGAAACAACTAGTATCCCAGTGCCTGCCAAAGACAAAGGTAAGGGAGCCGTTACGAATGATGAAGATGCCGAATTTTTGAGGATCATCAAGAAAAGTGACTATAAAGTTATTGACCAACTTCATCAGACTCCTTCCAAGATTTCGATTTTATCTCTGTTGATGAGTTCACCCGCTCATAGGATGGCCTTGCAGAAGGTTTTGACTCAAGCACATGTGGATCAAGATATCAGCACCAGTCGGTTTGATAGTGTGATTGCCAATTTGACCGCCTGTAACACCCTTAGTTTCAGTAAGGAAGAGTTACCGAAGGAGGGTCCGAACCATAATCGTGCTTTACATATATCGGTGAAATGTCAGGAGGACAATTTAGCGAGAGTGCTAGTGGACACCGGGTCTTCTCTGAATGTTCTACCCAAGAGGGTTCTTGATAAGTTGGCTTGTAAAGAGACTGTGTTGAAACCTACTCCTTTGGTCGTCAAGGCTTTCGATGGTTCTCGCCGGTCGGTAATGGGGGAGGTTGAGCTTCCCATCCTGATTGGTCCGCAAGTTTTTAATATCACGTTTCAAGTCATGGACATTAATCCCAATTACAGTTGTTTACTTGGAAGGCCGTGGATTCATGCCGCTGGGGCAGTAACCTCAACGTTACATCAGAAGATGAAGTTCGTGATCGACGGAAAGTTGGTTATTATACACGGTGAGGAGGATCTGATGGTCAGTAACCTGTCTTCTTTCCGTTACATCGAGGCCGATGAGAATGCTTTAGAAATCTCCTTTCAAGCACTTGAGATCGCCAATGCTGTTCTGCTAGAAGTCGAGGAGACAGTGGGTCAAGGTAATCCATCTTTCGCATCTCTGAAGAGTACCAAATCAACAATCGACAGGGGCATTCCTGAAGGTTGGGGAGAGGTAATCGATGTCAAGACCAAGACTGGTCGCTCTGGGTTGGGTTACAAACCAACTCAGAATGGAGCTGCCACAACTGTTGAAGGACGTCCTAAGGTTATCCAAGAGGTATTTGTCAGCGGAGGTTTCCAAGTCAATGCCATCAGTGACTGTGAGAAAAATGAAGAGCTGAGCAACCTGGTGTTTAAGGGTGATGCAGTTTTGAACAACTGGGAGGCCGTAGAGATCCCTGTTATTTTTCCCTTGTCAAAGTAATTTTTTTTTAAGTTTCATTTACATTTTCAAATAAAAATCCGTTAGCTCTGCCCAAGGCTATAGGGTCGCTTTTATTGGGCCACCTTTCATTTCTAAAAGGATATTAATAAAGGCATTTTGTTCAATTCCACCTTGTTTCATTTGCGTTTTTCGTTTTCACCTTTAAAAATGAAATTGGCAACCTTTTTCCCAAAAAAATAAAAAAACAGCATTTCATTCTTACATATCTTCGAGCAGTTTAATTAAGTAAGCCTTCCATCATGCAGAGACATCGTAAACCTTGTTGGATCCAATGACTTTACCGACACTCCTGACTGGGATGCACCCATCAATCAAGCTGAGGACGAGGGTGAAGAAGATTTTGAAGTACCCGCTGAACTGACAAGATTGATTGAGTACGAGTACACAGAGCTTCAACCGCATAAAGAGCAGGTGGACTTAATTAATCTCGGTACAGATGAGAGCAAGAAAGAGGTCAAGATTGGCGCAATGCTCGGGACAGAGGTTAGGCCGAGGTTGATTGAGTTGTTAAAAGAGTATATTGATGTGTTTGCGTGGTCTTATCAAGATATGCCGGGCCTAGACACGGATATTGTTGTTCACAAGTTGCCACTTAAGCCAGATTGTCCACCTATCAAGCAAAAACTTCGAAGAACGAGACCCGACATGGCTTTGAAAATTCGAGATGAGGTTAAAAAGCAGTTGGATGCAGGTTTCTTGGCAGTCGCAAAATATCCAGATTGGGTTGCCAACATTGTGCCAGTGCCCAAGAAGGACGGTAAAGTTAGGATGTGTGTGGATTACAGGGACCTGAACAAAGCATGTCCGAAAGACGACTTCCCTCTGCCACATATTGATACACTTGTAGACAATACAGCCAGTTTTGCGTTGTTTTCATTCATGGATGGTTTCTCTGGCTATAATCAGATCAAGATGGATCCCGATGATCGAGAGAAAACTACTTTCATTACTCCTTGGGGAACCTTCTGCTACAAAGTCATGCCCTTCGGTTTAAAGAACGCGGGGGCAACTTACCAATGCGCTATGACCACTCTTTTTCATGATATGATGCACAAGGAGATCGAGGTGTATGTGGACGATATGATAGCCAAATCTCAGGGTGAGGAGGAACATCTAGACCATTTGGTGAAATTGTTTGAACGACTCAGGAAATATCAGTTGAAATTGAATCCTGCTAAATGTACCTTCGGTGTCAGATCCGGAAAATTGCTTGGTTTCATTGTTAGCCAGCGAGGGATTGAGGTGGATCCTGACAAAGTCCGAGCCATTCAAGATATGCCGGCTCCGCGAACCGAGACGCAAGTTAGAGGTTTTCTGGGACGTTTGAATTATATTTCCAGGTTTATCTCCAATATGACCGCTACTTGTGAGCCGATATTCAAGTTACTTTGCAAGGGGCAGACGGTTGAGTGGAACCCCGATTGTCAGAAAGCGTTTGAGAAGATTAAAGGTTATTTGCAAGATCCCCCTATTCTGATTCCTCCCGTACCTGGAAGACCGTTGTTTATGTACCTTACTGTTCTCGAGAAGTCTATGGGTTGTGTGCTTGGACAACATGATGAGACTGGGAAAAAGGAACATGCGATTTATTACCTGAGCAAAAAGTTTACCGATTGCGAAAATAGATACTCACCATTGGAGAAAACTTGTTGTGCATTGGCATGGGCCGCTAGGCGCCTTCGGCAATATATGGTCTGTCATACCACATTGTTGATTTCTAAAATGGATCCGATCAAGTATATTTTTGAAAAACCTGCTCAAACCGGGAGGCTAGCCCGTTGGCACATGTTGTTATCCGAATATGACATCCAGTATGTACCCCAGAAGGCGATTAAGGGTAGTATTTTATCGGATTATCTTGCAGACCAGCCAGTTGAAGATTATGAACCTCTTAAATTTGATTTTCTCGATGAGGATATTTTGTTGATTAAAAGAGATTGTGAAGAGCCAGATCCGAGCGAAGGTCCAGAGCCAGGTCTTTGGTGGAGGATGATGTTTGATGGTTCCTCGAATTTCAATGGGCATGGTATAGGCGCCGTTTTGATGAACCCAAAGGGTGGATTCACTCCATTTACAGCAAGGTTGGACTTTGAGTGTACTAATAACGTCGCAGAATATGAAGCATGTATTCTTGGCCTCGAAGCAGCTATTCACCTCCGAATCAAACTTCTTAAAGTAAGTGGTGACTCAGCCTTGGTTATTTACCAGGTACAAGGCAAATGGGAAACGAAGAATGAGAAGTTAATCCCTTATAAGGACTATATTACTGAGTTGATCAAGTATTTCGACGAGATAGAGTTCGAGCATGTTCCTAGATCCGAGAATCACGTTGCTGATGCTTTAGCCATGTTAGCATCCATGTGGAAAGTTAAATTCGTTAACGAAGCACCTCTTATCCATATTGAGCGCAAAGTTGAGCCCGCTTATTGTCAGATGGTCGAAGAAGTTGAGGTGGATGAAAAGCCTTGGTTTCATGATATCAAGAACTATCTCGTCAAGCAGGAGTATCCCGTTGGTGCTACTGGTCTGGACAAGAAAACATTGAGAAGACTGGCGTCCAAATTCTTTATCAGTAATGGTGTGTTATACAAGAGAAATCACGACATGGTCCTGCTCAGATGCGTTGATAAACGGGAAGCGGACATGTTACTGCAGGAAATTCATGAGGGGACCTTCGGAACTCACGCCAATGGTTATGCTATGTCCAAGAAGATGTTAAGGGCTGGGTATTATTGGTTAACCATGGAAGCTGACTGCATCCAATACGCTAGAAAATGCCATAAGTGCCAAATTTATGCTGATAAAATGCATGTACCTCTGTCACCGTTGAATGTTTTGTCTTCACCATGGTCGTTCTCTATGTGGGGCATTGACATGATTGGGGCAATCGAGCCGAAAGCTTCTAATGGACATCGTTTTATCCTTGTTGCCATTGATTATTTCACCAAGTGGGTAGAGGCTGCCTCCTACACCAACGTGACCAAGCAAGTGGTTGCCCGATTCATCAGGAAAGAGATCATCTGCCGTTATGGAGTCCCAAGCCGGATAATAACTGACAATGGCACCAATCTGAATAACAAGACTATGAAAGAGCTGTGTGATAGTTTCAAGATCACTCACCACAATTCTTCTCCGTACCGTCCTAAGATGAATGGGGCCGTTGAAGCTGCGAATAAGAATATCAAGAAGATCCTGCAAAAGATGGTTGTGACTTACAAAGATTGGCATGAGATGTTACCGTTTGCTTTGCATGGATACAGAACCTCAGTGAGAACTTTGACAGGGGCAACACCTTTCTCACTGGTATATGGAATGGACGCCGTGCTCCCCATCGAAGTAGAGATACCTTCTTTAAGAGTGTTGATGGAAGCTGAACTTGAGGAAGCTGAGTGGGTTCAGGACAGATTGGATCAGTTGAATCTCATTGACGAGAAGCGCTTGACAGCCATGTGCCATGGGCAATTATATCAGAAACGGATGAAAAGAGCGTTTGATAAGAAGATTCGTATCCGTGAGTTCCGCCAAGGAGAGCTCGTACTCAAAAAGATCTTGCCAGTACACAAAGATATGCGTGGAAAGTGGATGCCCAATTATGAAGGCCCATTCGTTGTAAAGACCGTTTTCTCCGGAGGGTCTCTGATACTTACGACAATGGACGGTGAAGAACTAGCACATCCCGTGAATTCTGATGCAGTCCGAAAACATTATGCCTAAAAACCCGCTAAGTCGAAAACCTGCAAAAGGCGACTTATGCAAAAGTAAGGGTTGGGAAAAAAGAAATAATAATAAAAAGCTCGCTAAGTTGAAAACCCGAAAGGGCGGCTTAGGCAAAAAAGAGCGTCCCGGTGGATTGAAAACCCGAGAGGGCGGTCCAGGCAAAAGTTAGGGACAAAGGCATTTCATTGCATCAGAGGACACTGATCATCTCGAACCCACTTTCCGCATGAGAGCCATGTTTCACTTCTTTCATCCTTGCCCAAAGCAGGATTCTGGATTAGTCTTAGTTATTAGTGTCAGTAGGTGTCATTGGATTCAATGTAACCTTTTCCCATATTGCCAATTTCAAAACATAATCATCTGTGGAGCTATGCCTTCAGCGAGCTACCGCCCTTTAATAAAAGATACCATCTTGTTACTTACATTCCTTGGTGCATTGCTCTTTGTTTTCTATTGTTATGCAAAATGCGTTTATTCTTAAAATTTGAAAATGAAAGGTGCATTGTAGATTTTTCAAAACTGTTTTTCAAAAACAACAAATTTGAAATGTAATAAATTACTTTGACTAGTGGAAATTTCGGAAGGATCTTTTCACTCCCCGGAAATATCATTATTGCAGAAACACTTTCGAACCATTGCTCTAACACAGTCCCCAGCGAGACTATAAGCTGACAACTTTTTCTTGGGTAACTCAAAAGTGTCCCCCAGGTTTCCTTCTCCCCATGTGAAGACGTGATACTGTACACCCAAGCAGATTACCTTCTCCCCAGAGAATTCAGAACTTTAAAACCAGATTTGGTTCTACCATTGATCTTTCTTACCCATGATTGACGTATTGGTTGCAGAGAACGCAGGGTATTTCCGTCGAGATGTTTATTTCGTCTCTCGTCCTGTCTCTAGTCTGTTTCGTCGGCCTACGCAGGGGCATAAGCATCACATGCCTATTTCATTACATATTCATTACATATTCATTACATATTCATTACATACTCATTACATACTCATTTCATAACATCTTAACATACATAGACATTAACATACATTCACATTAACATATGCATTAGCATTCACAGGTTTATTGTGTTTCACCATCATTTGGTTGTTACCGCCGAGTAACTGGGTTCGTCCATTCTCTCCAAATAGATTGTCAGCCCTAAGCATAAAATACTTACTTGTTTCCAGTTTCCCCACGGAGCTCGATCCTCGTGGATGACGGTTACTTCAGCTATCTTTCCTCACCAGGATAAGATATTTACCCTCCGAGATCATTCCCTCGATGGAGTCTTGATTACCAGTCTTCTTTCTAGCTCGATCCTAGATTGAATCTCAGTCATGTCGGTCGTCAAATCCCAACCGGACGTGCATTTATTTTGCACCATCTAAAGGTTTCACCGTACCATGGCAGATACGCGACTATCTCGCTTGAGAGGTTTATCACTGTACCCGGACGTGCATTTACTTTGCACTATCTTTCAAGAAAATCAACTACAATACTTTACAGATACATGTCAGTTCATGCCTGGATAATTTATTATTATAATCCTACATCTTACAACATCGATATACAACATTTCTCACCTAAGAAGCCGATCCTATCTTCGTTATGACTCGCAGCAAATGGCCATCTCCATGGAGCAGTTGGGCTTCCATTTACCTGTCGTCTTGAAGTATGGGAGGTTTGAACCAAATCGTATTCAGGAGAGCCCGATCTTGAAGTACGGGGAGGTTTGAGCGGAATCATATTCAGGAGAGCACGATTCTGAATTATGAAGAAGTTCATTTATCCTTTAGTAAAAGAAGAAACCAAATCGTATTCAGGAGAGCACGATCTTGAAATACGGGGAGGTTTGAGCAGAATCATATTCAGGAGAGCACGATTCTGAAGTATGAGGAAGTTTAGTTAGCCCTTTTCATATTCAGGAGAGCATGATTCTGAAGTATGAAGAATTTCATTTACAAGAAAGAGCCGAATCATATTCAGGAGAGCACGATTCTGAATTATGAGGAAGTTCAATTAGCCCTTTTCATATTCAGGAGAGCACGATTCTGAAGTATGAAGAATTTTATTTACCCAAAAAAGCCGAATCATATTCAGGAGAGCACGATTCTGAAGTATGAGGAAGTTCAGTTTACCCTTTTCATGATCAGGAGAGCACGATCTTGAAGCATGAAGAAGTTTATTTATCCTTCAGTAAGAGAAGAATCAAAATCGTATTCCAAGCGCCGACCTTAAATGCGAGAAGATTTATTTATCAGATAAGCAGCAGCCTCTTTATTTGAGTGCTTATCCATTTTGGCACATAAGTCCCTTCCAACGAGAAGTGACAGGTTCTCCCGCGAGAAGCTTATCAGGGCATTTCCCATCAAAGTCCATTTATTTTGGCATACAGCCGGTCTTTACCCTGTATATTTGTTACGGAGTTCCGAAAAGTCCGTTTGATCCTGTCACGAGAGATAGTTTACAGAAGCTTGGATGTTATTCTTTGCTCAATGCTCCAGCGTTCTGTAATCGATCTTGCAATCGTACGTGATCCAGTTTTATCTTTAGATTCCCCAGTGGAGGCCGTCTCACAGGTGTCATCTCCATTTGAGAATCTCGTCCCCAAAATGACAATTGGTCGTGTTTGCACCAGTTGACCATCATTTTAGGATTCCCCAGTGTTTGTACTGTGTCTCAGCACGTCGTTCTCCCCAGTGTGTTCTTCTCGTAGCGTTTGTCATCATTTTCATATTCATCATTCCAGCATATGCATCACATCATATTCATATCATCTGCATTAAGCGGTCCTCGCTTTGTCCATAGCATTGCATACCGTCGCATATAAGGGCAAAATTTTCGGTTATCTATATTTAAATCTCTCCACCACGATTCCTCGAGTCTCTGTCACTCAAATCGTCCGGTGTAGCTATTTAAATAGGGGCAACTGTAATACCCCAAATTTTACCCTTATATTTAGTCAGTCATTTCGCATATCATCTCATATGTACATTTGCTAACCACTAACAAGTTATAGAGGTGTTTGTTTTGCAGATGTGGTTCCAGGGGTATTTTGGTCATTTTACACAAATTCTGCTAAAGACGGGCTGTTATTAAGTTCTGAGGCGTTTGATACACTATTTTTTGAGGCATTTACCTATCACCAGGTCTGATTATATCAAGGTGCCAATTTGATGCGGTCGGTATTAAAAATTGTCAAGCACAACTGGATTAAGATCCATTCCATCGCTCATGGTTTATTTCCAAAGCGCCTCCGTTTCTGTTATTAAGGCACAATCGTAATTGGGTATTGTTGGTTTGTGGCTCTTGGCATTTGGTCAGTGGAATTTAATTACGATTAGTTTTGTTGTTGATGTTGAAACTGTTGTGATTATGGTGCACATCCGTGTTTGGTTATGAAATGGTTGGTTAACATTTAAATGGGATTTTAATCGGATGATGAGATTAGGATTACAAATGAGACAAGTGCACGAATAAGAATATCACTTGGGAGTGTTTATGCTTTATGACTATGTTAATGAATTTAAATACTTGTGGATTTATTCACAAATGTTTATATTTTTTTAACTAAGAATAAAATATAAATGAATTCAAATTTTGGGAATTTTATTTCATAAAAAAATCTCATCATACAAGAAATGAAGATTACTTCACATTTCAGAGATAATGTTACAAGGAATTACATTGATCCTAAAAGTATCTATCCTAAATCCTAAGAACATCTAAGTGTCTTCATGTTGTCTTGGAGCTTCTCCACGAATCCTCGACTAACCTGCACATCAAAAAGAAAACAAACAGTATAGAAAAATGTTAGAAGATGTTTTTGACACTCTCAGAACAACGTCATCATCGAGTGCCGGGAGTGGCACAACCGAAGCTGCGTCCTACCCCCGTTACCGATCCGCGTCGTGGGCGTCAGATCAGGTAATACCTGTTCTTATCGATACGGGACATCCGAGAGATAGAAGTAATAAAAGAAGCGGGACTGATTCGTTTTGCCGCGATTGGATTTCCAAACTGATACGAGAATAAGGCAACATAGACAAAATTAAACTCAGACCCGGATGCCGGC
This sequence comes from Lathyrus sativus, assembly GCA_963859935.3. NCBI lineage: Eukaryota > Viridiplantae > Streptophyta > Magnoliopsida > Fabales > Fabaceae > Lathyrus > Lathyrus sativus. The sequence goes on from OZ012737.1 coordinate 197,273,865, forward strand.
AGGTCTGAGTCACTTTGGTTTCGAAACTTCCAACACCTGAAAAGCCACATGCGTCATCAGTACAACAGAACTCAAAGCATAAACAAAACTAGGTAAGAAGGAACTCGCGCCAATACAGGTATGAATAGCCACCAAAGAAACAAATCTGTTACCAAACAGAATGAAGGCCAATGGTCCAAACAGAATGAAAATCAAGCTCAAAACAGAACAAGAGAAGCCAAACTATGGCATCCAGCTGCACAGGACAGAAAACACAAACCATCGAATAACGCGAGTTCATGCGCAAAGGGGCCATAAGAAAATATCCAAAGAAGCACAACAACATCAAACATGGTTTAGCAGCATATTCAAAAATCAGACCATCACGAAAACCGAACCAGTTGCAATGGCAAGCAATACATGAGTGAGGGAACACCGAATCACAGCACATAACCATAGGCCAAATGTGCAAGCACATTGGAAAAACAAATTATCAAACACATGGTTCAGGACATCAACATGATAGCCAATCATCATCACCAATTCAATCAACCTGCCAAGATTGCACAGAAGAACTGAAGTTCACGGCATGAATTGTACCAGAACGAACAAACATAAACAAGCGCAAAACCATAACAGTCAGTCGTCGCGGCTCAGGCTATCAGATAAATCAGTAGCAACAGCGTAAAACCAGGATTGTAGTATCCTGCTTCGACGGTTCAGACTAAGCGTCATCACTACCGTGTACCCGTCTCGGCGGCAAAGACCAATACAGCATCAAGCCCTCTCTGAAAGAAGAAGAGGAAAAGCTAACTGCACCAGAAAATCAAAAACAAATCGAAAACGCATCAGCACAGTCCAGATTGAATTCAAACAGGACAAACAAATTAATCCAGATATCGAACAGATCAAGTAAATTCAAAGGCAACCCAATTTACATCAGAAAATGATCAAACACAATCGAATCTGAAAAGGGAAAGTTTCGAGTCAGATCCAAATGCATCAGGAAACATCTCCATTGGAACCAATCTGAACCAATCTGAATCAATTTGAATCGATCTGAATCAATCAAACAAATCAATCAAACAAGGCAGTCAAAAACGAATCAGTTCGAAATCAAACGAATCAGTACAGATCAGTCAAACAAATTAATTTCGGATCCAATGAAATCCAATCGAATCAGAAAATCATATCAGCTCAAAACCCCAATCAGGTTCCAAAAGAAGAAATGAGATCCAAATCGTATCAGCATACATCCCATTTGAATTCAATCTAGAAAAACCAAACAAAATCAAATCAAATCGGATCATCAAATTCACATCTCAGAAAAATAACGCAAGTTCAAGGCCCAAAAAGAGAGATAAAGAGAAATTATAAAAAGGGAAGACACAACCTGATAAAAGGGGGAATCGCGTACAAACCCTAGCTGGTAACCGCGAGAGAGAGAACGAAGAACACCCAAAGCGCAGAAACCCTAACGAACGAGAATCGAGACTCAGAGGGACCGGCACCCTCATCATCGTCTCCGACGAACCAACATCAACAACCGCGCCACCGAACGAAGGAAGATCACCTTCGCCGTTCAAACGGCGGGCAATCAAACCCTCCGGCCTCAGCTCGCACACATCATCGGCCAGGTTTACTTTAAAGGTGAGCCAGGGAGGCTTTTCATCACTATGTTCATGTGTTTTTCAGGAAAAATTGAAAGAGAACGCGAAGGCGATGCATGGCGATCGCGAGAAAGACGAGAGAGGAGAAGAAGAATGAAGCGGCGCCGGGTAACATTAGGGTTCCCAGAACCCTAAATGTTTTGTTTAACTAACATTTGGGTTGGGTCCGGGTGTGATGACCGGCCCAACCTCTCTTTTTTTTTTATATTTTTTTTTTTATTTTTTTTTATTTTTTTATTTTCTCTTATTATTATTTATTTTGTTTTTAAAATTTATGTTTTTTATTAAAAAAACCTTTTTGTGAAGATATTATAAATAAATAAAACTTTTTTTTAATATAATAAAAAACCCTTTTTTTAAAATAAAAATTAAAACTCTTTTTTTTATATATAAAATTAAAACTTTTGTAAATATAAAATGAAAAAACTTTTTTTTAAAATAAATAAAATAAGAGAAACCATTTTAAAAAATATAAAAATAAAACCTTTTTTTAAAATTCTTTTGTAAGCTAAATCATTAAATATTAAATAAAACAATAATAGGTCTCGAGTTTGTATCTCATTTTCTTCATTGCCTCGTAATTCATCTGATAGCTGGTTGACTCTGCCTACTAACGGGTGTTCATTTTTTTTGCAGTTCATATTTATTAGTGTGTTGAGTTTTCATTTAAGTTTCATTTATATTTGTATCTGTTTCTCAATTGTAACCTCGCGAACCTAATAATCGCGTTTACTTTTCGCATTTAAATTTCCGCTGATGTATGATTTAAATTTCTGCTGATGCATTGCAATATTTCTGTCACACTACACTCCGAAGGAATTAGGTCTAGCATTTGGCCGCCGTGTCAATAGTCCTCACCTTCAACCCTTACACCTTTACAAACCCTAAATTTCACAAATGCCTCGCCGCAGGCAAGATTACAATTTTACCCCTAGCATTAGGTCAAAGAGCCGCCGCGCTCATTTTAGGGTTTCCCGCCGCGGAATCCCTAACCTAATTTAACCCTAATTACAACTTAACAATTCAACGTAGAGATTTGGAGTTTCTACACTCCGCGTAAGCGTGTCCTTAAGACATGTTTATTCCCCATTGAAACCTTGGCCACAGTCAAGACGTTTCTAACCTCCCTTTTGAGGGGAACTACGATTACTCTGATTCCACTCCCGTAAGGATACGTAGGCACAAGATGCGATGTCTTGCCGAGTAAACTTAGAATTAACCCCCTTAGGTCTCTTTTCCCACTTTTAATCCTTTGTACATATACCTTAAGCAAATAAATAAAGCAAAATAGTAAACATCTGAACAAAAGGTTCCCGTAGAGTACTACGGAAGTTTAGGATGCTAATACCTTCCCTAAATTTAACCAACCCCCGAACCCTAGATCTTCCCCCGCATTGTGTTTACGATGCAAAAATAGGTTTTCCCTCTTTTGACCTTTTCCTTCGGATAAATCAAAGAGCGGTTGTGAATTGAATTGCGATTCAAACTCATTAATAGTTTGTGATCCTATTTCCACCGCAACAATAGGTCCACAATAACACTAGGATTTTGGGTTTCTAAGTCAAGTTAGACATTGGGGCATATAAGGGTATTAAGGGTAGATATGTAGGATCCCCTAGGAATTATATTAGATTTTAATATAGTGGTATACTATTTTTAGATGATTTTTGTAGTTGATGATTGTTTTTGTTGCCCTTGTGGGCTGGTATTTTTGTTTGCTTTGCTTTGTGGGCTTGGAGAGCTTGGTATTGCTTTGAGGAGCATTGAGGAGCATAGTAGAAGACTTAAAGTTGATTGAGGAGCTTGGGAGCTTGATCTTGTTTGTTTTGTTGTTGTTTTAGGGTTAGGAGTTAGGAAGAGTTTAGACCTAGTTAACTTCTTTCTTAAACATGGATGGTATCTTTCACCTCCATTCCTCCCTATGATTCAAAGTTCTTCCATGGTATACACCTCTCTCCTTGGGAGGGATAAGTGATGGTACCTAGGAAGTAGAACTTTTGAGGGAACCCTTCCTTTGATGTTAAACCCTTAGAGGTCACCTTTGGTGGTCAATAAGCAGTTTAACACCACAACTTATCCAGTTAAGTGATTTCCTCTGGTTTGAATATCTTGAGAGATGCTGAGCTTGAGTTTGAAGATGCAGACTTCATTGAAGAGTATGGAAGAGGATGACTACTTGAGCATTGCCATCCCAGCTGAAGCTTGAAGAGCAACAAGAGCAAGTTGATACTTGAAGACCCAATGAAGATGAAGTAAAGACTGAAGGATAAAGTTGACACTTCTAAGTGATTGAAGATTACTCTGAGAAGCTGAGGCTTGCAGGAAGAGAAGACCAAGTTGAGACTGGTATAGCAAAGAGAGCTTGAGATCTTGAAGACTAAGTTGATACTTAGGAAGAGGATTCAATTGAGATTGATTCTGAAGAGCTGAAGCTTGAAGATCAAAGGAAGTTGATGCTTACTTTAAAGCTTGAAGATCCTGAAGGAATCAAGTTGATACTTGTGGTTAAGAGTGAAGCCTGAAGGTGGAGCTGATTAAGGAGCTGAAGCTTGAAGAAGAGAATAAGTTGAAACTTATGTTGAAGGGTTGAAACCTGGAAAAGCAAATTGATATTTGTCAAGAGTGATGGAAGTCTGAAGACTGAGTTGCTGTTGGAAGAGCTGAAGCTTGAAGTTGAGAGAGGAGTTGATCTGTTCTCTTATCTTTTTCTTTGCTGTATTGATGTGTTTTGTTTGATTTGCTTCATGCATTAGAATAAGTTCATATCTAGAATAGGTAGAATCTAGGAGCATGATTGCACTAGGGGTTGAGTTGCTCCCTCTGCTTGTATTGTTACTGTATGGCTTTGCTTGTGGGTATTCGGTAGAGCCCAGCTCCCTTGCCCATATTGCTTGTTTTGCCTGATGGCATTTTATTTCATTTCTTCTGTATGATTGCAGTTTACTGTTTTTGCTTGATAGCATGTTGTTTACCTTCAGTATGATTGTTGTTATTCATTCTGGCTTGAGGTCGAGATGAGCTTGTGGAGGCTGAAGCCCCACACACATTTCCTCCCTCACTTGCATTGCATGCATTCTACTGTTAAGCTGATGCTTTATCTGTTTTGGTGTACCATTGACATGATCCCTTAGGACTCTCATTTCCTTTGATAAGGAATTGATGATAGAACTTTAGGTTGAAACCTATGCATGACAACTTCTAGGAGTTCCCTGTTCAAACCTCAACCATAGGATGAATCCTTGGCATGACAACAGTAGGACTTGATAGTCTCCCTCCTAGTTGGGCCTGTTCTCTTCTCATCTCAAAACAGCTTAAGATACAGTAATCATGAATGATTTCTTTCGTACGTTACGAGCCTTAAGCTTTCTGAGAAAGGATTGTGGGAGAGTTTCTTTTCCACAGTCTGGATGTTTAGTATGGTACCCTTTGGGTGACATGCGACGCATTCACTCTCAGGTCATAGTCTCTAGTGCGATTGAAATTGCAAATACAATAAAAAACACTTCTTTCGTAAAAGACAGGAAATAAAGCGTAGTGTCCCGAACTACGTAAGCTCTGATCTCTCATACCTGTTGGGAGTACGTAGGCACAGTACTGATGTATTGGCGAGCTACCTTCCCCCATAACCCGTCGTAGTTCGAACTACGTTGACTCTGATTTCTCATTCTCTGATGAGAATACGTAGGCATAAAGCGCGACGCTTTGCCGAGTCATTTTTCTTTTCTTTTTAAGCCAGCCTTGATAGGTAGATAGATAAAACCAACCCGTCCAAGTAAACACAACAAGAGTGGATCCCGTCGAGTACGACGGATGTAAGGGGTGCTAATACCTTCCCCTTGCGTAACCGACTCCCGAACCCAGACAATGGTTGCGACGACCTTGTCTTACCCTTCTTCGTTAGGTTTTTCCCGATCGTTTCCTTTCCCGCTCTGAGGGATAAATAACGAAAGGTGGCGACTCTTCTGTTGTGTCGGCACCTTATTTTCGCATAAGCGACAGTAATGTCTAGTTTTTACTTTGTATTTTCTTCGAATATTATGAGTAGCTAAACCCGCAATGCTAGGGGGTGTCCCTGTTTTGAATCTGTAATGACTCTGATATTAGTATTGCAATAACATTTCCTTTGTTCATAATTGATTTCATCTCTAGCTATTCTTAATGCTTGCCCTGTTGGACCAACATGGTTTGATTTTTGATTAACGATTAGGTTGGACCACCATTTTTAATGCTTTGCTTTTGATCATTCTGTAGTAGATATCACTTAGGACTAGGGATACCCTATAGGAACTAGAATATTCTAAATAATTGATTGATTAATTTCATTTATAATTCTCTATGGACATATGGATTAGGGTGGATGATTAAAGGTTTTCTCACTAAGGACTTATGAGTAAACAATCTAAAGAATCGGCAATTAGTTAGTTACAATAAGTTATTGCAATGTTAATTCAGAGTTGTTATTGAGTCGGATCACACACTCCCTAGCATGTTACTCATATATTTTAAAACCACTTAGTCAATTTCTCTCTTTTACTTGCAAATATTTTTATAATTAAACCAAACAATTTAAAAACCCCAAGTGCTTTTGTTTAACTGAATTACTATAGAACTTGTATTTCCTACGCAGTCCTCGAGATCAATATTCGCGGAAATCCCCTCTTATTACTACATTGGCAAAATAGTACACTTGCTATTTTATCGATCAGTGCCACCCTAATTTATTATACGATTAAGTTTGAAGTCATTTTTAGTAAAGGTATCATAGTGATCTTCCCAAACCAGTATATTAGGGAATAATCAAATAATTGGAATACTTTCCGAAATATGTACAATTTAAGTAGACAACCACCAGACCAATTCCAGAGCATAATATTAATAGAAAAACTAAATAACAAGAACACTAGTTTTTTTACGTGGAAAACTTTCTTCGAAGTGAGAGAATAAAAACCACGGGAGCTAGTCTAGTAAAAGCTTCCATTATATTAATAATGGGATCACAAAAGTCTTCCTAGTAACACTAGGGAATAAAATATAATGGTGGAAAAACCCACTCCAAACAACACCTCCACAAATTGTGGGTATACTAAAACAACCCTAAGAGAAGGTAAAACTACTCAACAATAATATCAATAAAATTATCTAAGTAGTGGGAATAACATACTGAATTTATAGCTCAAATTGATAAGATTTGTTACTCCATTCATTCTTATGGCCATGCTTCCCCTTAAATGAAAGTTTTTTTCATTCATATCTACTTGCACCACCACTAGATGGCTTCAACAGAACATGCCGTCTAAATACCTTTGTCATGAAGAGTTTTGATACAAGGATTCATAGTCTAACTAGGCTCTGATACCACTGTTGGATCATGAGGGGTCTGGAGATCACAACATTGGACTTTAGGAGCAACCATACAACATGCGAGAAAGACACCATATGTTAACCCAAAGCCTTAAGACATTTGATATATGGGTCTTCTCACTTACAAAGTGTTCAACATTCACTTTTCCATCTGATGTAGGACTCATAATCACACTTTATATACAAACAATTTTTAGTAGAGGTATCATACTAAAAAAAAATATTTATTGTTTTTTTAAAAATTGTTTTTTTTTTTAATTTTCGAAGAATAGTTTTTAAAGACTCATAAAATTTATTTTAAATATTTAAATTTAAAAATTGATAGGCTTAGTTGCAATTTTGATCCCTCTATTTTTATTTTATTTTAGTTTTGATCTCTCTATTTTAAAATCTCGAACTTTTTTCCCTCTATTTTCAATTATTTTGAGTTTTAGTCCCCCTATTTTAAAATCTAAAATTTTGGTCCCTCTATTTTCATTTTTTTTTTAAGTTTTGGTCCTCTATTTTAAGTTTTATTTTGAACTTTAATCCCTCTTTCCAATTGAGAACAAATTTAATAGGGGAACAAAAGTCTTAAAAAATGAAAATAAGGGGACCAAAACTTACAAAAAATGAAAATAGAGGGACAAAAATTCCAAAATTTAAAATAGGGGGACCAAAACTTAAAAAAACTGATAATAAAGGGACAAAATTTTCGGATTTTAAATAGGAGGATCAAAACTATAAAAAAAATATAGAGGGACCAAAATTACAATTAAGCCTAAATTTAGATTAAAATTAGGCCTATATAATTTCGATTAAAATTGGTTTAAAATAGAGGGACAAAAATTGCAATTAAGCCTAAATAATTTCGATTAATATTAAAACCTATTTAGAACTGGTTTAAAACCGGTTATGAATTTCAAACTGGTTTTTGTGACAAGTGATTTGGTTTATAAAGCATAACCATAAAAATGAGTTGGTTCATATTAATTAGTTACCCACGCACACCCTTACACAATGGGCATATAGTTTGTCATTCTATATGCACCATGAATTTTAGGAATAAAGATAATGATATCAACTATCTAACTACTACTGAAAGATGATACCAAACTACCATTTGTTCCATTTTCTTCCTTAATATTAACATTAACAAAAGGATAAATAAGTAATAAACTAATGTATCAAAATTAAACACTCTCATGCAATGACTTTATTACACTTGTCCTTTTTTTTTTAATTTCAGATTTCTCCCACTCCTACTCTTTCATTCTTACTCTCTCATTTTCTTTCTCTCTCATTTTCTACCTCTTTTTTCCTTCAATTTATAAAAAATAGAATCCAGTTTTCTTTCCATATCTCTTCTAAAAATTTGTCTCCATTTTTATTCCCAATGATTCTTATATTCTTCTACCTTCTTCTCTCTGATTTTTCCCCATCTATCAAATGAACCATATATCCTTCTTCTTTATACCTCTTTCTTCCTCAAATATCAAATGAACCCTAGATCCTTGGTTATAGCACAAAGATATCAGTGGATGACACACAAAACATCTAGAGCTGCAACAAATCTACAACAACAAGGCATGGATCCTATTGTGGAGTTTGGTTGAAAAAACTTGTATAATAGTTCTATCTTTCTACAATTTCATTTTGTCTATAGTCCAAATGTATAATACTCAATTGTTTTTCGTTGTTTTGTTGCTATCACATTTCCCTCTCTTAATAAGAATATCAATATCTAATTTTATTTTTGTTAATTTTATTTCTAGATTTATCAAAAATTAAATCCTTGTTCATACTTTGTTAGATTTAGAATACAAATGAAAGGTATTGTTTAAGTAGTATATGGCATCTTGAGCAGATGAAACATAGAGCATAAGAACAAACGTAAGAACTATTTAGACAAGGAAATAAATAAAAGAAAGTACACATAAACAAAGTGAAGTTTGTAGTTTTCTAAACAAATTGTTAACAATGCTTACTTTTCTGTTTTAGCAAAACTAAAATATCTTCTCTCTATTGCATAATGAACTTGATACTAATGTAGAAAAATCAAGAAAACAAATGAAGGAAATAAAGAATAAAGTTGAGAATACTTGTATGGTTGGTCCGTATTACAACTTCTGCCAAATGGTTTTCTTTCATCTTTACCATTTTCATTTTTTAGTTTCATTTTTTAAAATAGTTTTTCTTAATAAATGACCCTTTAGAAAAGGGAGATCAAGATCGTTAGTGCGCCATATTTAATTAGGATTAGTTATAATTTATTTGTTACTAATTTATCTCTTTTAGTTATAAAGTATATTTCCCCTTTTTTTAATGGGTTGTTTGTATGGATCTATGTATATAGTCTCTGTTCTATCACTTTAATAGATCTAACACTAACCCTTTTTCTATTTATTTATTGTTGATATGTTTATTATTTGTGGGTTTATGTTTGATTTTATTTATCAGGGTGCATGCTACATAGTTTTGGTGGTAATATTGGTATGGGTGGTGTTTTTGATGCAATAAGTTCAGGGCCTGTTTATGCTCGTGTAATACAAACCCCACAATGGTACAACTATTGTATATGTTAACAATAATTTACAAGTTCATGTATGTTCAAAATTTGAAAATTTTAAGAAATGTTGTTAAAATATATGTTTATTGTGCATGTTATTTAATGTGTTTTCTATTATTCATATTATTCGCATAATAATTCTTTAGAGTTATGATTGAGAAATTTTTAGTTATTTTGTTTCATATCTTCATTTTATTGGAAAAATAATTTCTCAGAATTATGATTGGAAAAGGTCCAACTGATGCGTTTCCTCATTATACCAAATGAATATTGATTTTTAAACTTCTATTACTAATGTTTAATGCATGTAGGTGTTAGTATGTGCATGGCAGGGATATAACACAATCCTATTGTTTTTTATCTAATGTCTAAAATGACATTTTTTATGAGAAACTTCAAACATGATTTAAAAAGACAACGCCACACAGGTAAACTTAACTTGATGACTGTGGCCTTATTGTCAAGAATGCAGAGCATTGTGGCGCTACTAAACAGGACAGAAGATAAAAACAGAAAACTGAAATTAATCATGATATGGTTGGTTGGTTAATTGAGAAATACCTATTAGGCTACAAGCCTAATAGTTTTCCTCATTCTAGATTTTTGGGACTTTTTTCTTTTCTTCCATACTTTCTTTACTTCTTTTATCCAACTCTCTTCACCCTCAGGGGGATGGCAAAGGTTCCCTACTAGACATCAACATCCTTTGATCCTTTGATTTCAATTTCTTTTTCTTTAGTTTTGGGTAGGACTCAAAGACCTTCCCATGCTCATTCTTCGGAGCATGTTGTTTTGAAATCTTCAGAAGTGACAGAAGTAAAATATTTTGTGTTTGTGGCATGACAAAGAACTTATGACTTGTCTCTAGATATGTGTATTCTAAATGAAAGATTAGTTGATTCAATTGCATAACTAGAGGATTTACCATATAGGGTATATTTTGTTTTGTCATATTAGACTTTATCTCTAGCATTTCATACCTTTTCAACCAAATTTCGTCGAGTGGCTTTAGTGGAGGCCTTCTAAGACACCTTCCATATTGAGTTCGTCATCTTTCATGAGCATAAACTTTTCAAACATCTCACTTTAATTGGTTTTCCTTATATTTTAAGGTAATTTGGAGGTCGTATTTCTTGAAAAAAAATCTTGATCCTCTAGATTCTGACACGTCAGATAATATCTCTATAGTTGCAGGTGACATTACAAAAGACTTCCCCTTTTGCAGATTCAGATTTGATAAATCAACCACTTCTATGACAGTAATGGACTATTATGTTTTAGCTTTTAGAATGTCTTCTTCTGACATATGAATTGGTTTTGGATCCTCATACTCCCATGAGCTTTGAGTAATAGCAATTTCACCAATTTCACCTTATTTATACTCTCCCCATGAGCTTGAAATTGTAATAACTTTGTTTCTTGCATGAAAGTTTTAAAAATAGACTCCAACGTGTTGGTTCCATTAGCTGTCACACTTTCATTAGGAGCATAAATAAGGTGATTTCTCCATCCTTCACAAGCAAAATCATAGTCATATGTCATGACATTTAGTGGTGTAGTAACTGTCACGTCAGGTGACCTCATAAAAGACTCCAACATGCTATATATTTCATCCAGTTGAACAACCAAAACATTGTTTTGTCTATCCTCCATTATGGATAAATCAACCTGCGGATGCAACACTCTCGCACACATACCGTGTCACTAAAAAAAATATACATCAAAAGCTCAAATGTAAATTTTACAAACTTCAATGAAAAATCAAAATATTAATGAAGCAATCCCCGACAATGGTGCCAAAAACTTGTTGGATAATTTTTGTACGTGCAAGTATACACGATTAAATTAGTAGCAAGTGATAATAAAAATTATCGATCCCATAGAGATTGTATTAAGCATAATGATTTTCATACAATAAGTTGTAAAGTATATATGAGCAAAGGTAATAAAATAATGGTATGTGTCACGTGGTTAAGAAAGTAAAGAAACATATAATATAATTAAGGATTAAGATAGAGAGAAAGAATATGTTGGACAATGTTCCATGTAATGAATTCATCTAATGTATGAGTATGATATGATATGTCATGAAAAATGAGAAAGAAAAGTGATCTTATGGTGTATCTCTACATCATCATTAACATATAAAGTAAAGTAAGGGGACAAATCTCTAAGCCTCACTTGTAACTTTCATACATGTCTAGTTTCATTCTGAATGTCCTCTATGATTGTATCTTTTATGTCTAAAGTAATAAATCTATTGAATCTCTCTATCCTACTATTTTCAACCATATTCACTTAGGAGTTCCACTTGACAAAGGATATCTCAACATTAACTATTTGTTATCTACTCTCAAGGTGACTAGAAAAAAAATAAACATATGCCATAAATCACATCAATAAAATATATGGTTAAATACACAACACCCCCCTGCAAAGTTAGCGAGATTCTCTTTTTCCCCATGTAAAAGATTTTTTTTAATTCCCCTTGTAATACCCAGATTTCATCACTTAGGCCCCCGATTTTCAGATTTCACTCAAGATTCCTGAACTTGCCAGCATGGCCTTACTCATTTGACATCATGGAATTCATTTTAATTTTGTTTTAATATTTAAATGTTAATATTTATTTACCCCTTGTAATAGTTAGGGTTTCCATTCCCAAAAGTTACCAGATTCAACTCAGGTGAAGGAGGATGACGACGGCGATTACGATTGCACACGCAGTAGTAGTCGACGGTCTTGGTTGCAGAAGAAGAGGAAGGAGACAACATTGAAGCTACCATATATGAGGTAAGTGATTTCGACCCTTCTTGTGAATTGTAACTGTAATTTTATACGACATTGAACCCTAACTCGGTTTTCTGGCATACGAAATAGAACTTTAAGTTTATCTGGACCTTTATTCACAGGATATGCGTAACATCTCGACTTATTTTATTTGTTTTCCGTGATTTATTTATGTGTTGTTGTGTATATTTATGTGTTATCGGTGTTTTTGATATGTTGTGATAGCCTGTGGTAGGGGTAGTGACCTTAGAATTATAGACTCTATGGGTAAGGGGTGTATGCCTAATTGCTTAGAACTTGGTGGTGTGGTGAGAATGGATAATTAAAATAATATTAGTATCATTAGTTAAATATTACTAATTTAAATAATTAGGGATTATTATTATTATTTAATTTTTAGAGTATTAATAATAATAATAATAATAATAATAATAATATAGAACAATAGGGAGTTGAGGGGAGTTGTTGTCAAATTGTGAAAACTGAGAAAAAGTGAGAAAGAGGAGAAGAAAGGCCATGGATCAGGAGAAGAGAGAAAATACTCCATTGTTAAGGAAAAGGAAATCATCCCAATGATACCTCATATTTGTTAAAGTCCTTTGAGTGATCTCACTTGTTGCACTTGGAGAGACATAGACCAATTTTGGGAAGGTGATGTTGAAATGGTTGAGAATCATGGCAACCATAGATGGACAACAAAAAGCACTCCCTTTGTTGCAAGCTTAAATGTTGAACATGCGATGCACAAAATAGTACAACCAATTTATCTTAATCTTGTTGAGAAGAAGATAAACAAGGTGAATCTCCGTATTATCAACCCTTGAAAAAACCCCACTTTTGGGATGCAATACATGAGAAACAATCCAATGGAGAATGCGTGGAAATTTCTTAAGGCACCCCGTAGTGATCTATTCATTATTGTACTCATCTCTCGGAGCTTTCAACTGCTCATTTGAATGCAATCTCCACTTAAATTTGGAATGAAAATTTGTGTCCTTAACTAAAGGTCCGTTTCCAATTGTGATACCAAAGACAGATTTCCACAAATCATTTGTAAATGTGTAGGATTTACCTTTGATCTAAAGACTGAACTCAACTTTGTTGTGCTTATGCAACCCCACATAAAAGACTCGAACCGAGTCTTCATTGTAGTCTTGATTCAATGACAGAAAGGAATTGATTTTTTGATGATTGATGCGATCCACAACCTCAGGAATGTGGAGTTTCTGAGCAGTTTGAACCTTGTAGTAATTTTGCCTTGACACACTCCTGCCACGACACTTTTCTTCAAAGAACTCCAAATTTTCTTGGTCAACCAAATCAAAACCAGTTTCTGGTGCCCTAGATGAGGAGCCAGCCTTGTCTTTACCTCTACCAGCAGCCTTACTTCTTGCAAGCTTAGGAGCCATGATGAAATTTCACAAATAAAAGACGCACGCAAGGTGTTTGACAAAATGTCCCAACCAGAACATGTGGAATTTGAGTGATTGAAGTAAACCCACAACCAACAATGTTGTTATACTAGATATAGATGCAAAGAAATAGCAAATGAATACACAATATATAGAATTTTCGTATGAAAATGCAACGTATGAAGAAGGGAAAACTAAAGACCACACTAGTGGGTGTTGAATGACATTAAAGAGGGGATATTGAAGGAGTTTTAATGGGTTTTGAATAGCTTTGATGACCAAATTTAAGGAAGGAAGAGAGTTTGACTGAAAATTTTATTATGAGGAAAGAGATTTGATTTGAAATTATGACTAAGAAGGATAATGAAAAAATACATATGATGAAAAGAGATAAAACTCTTACTCTTCTTTTACATGTGTCAGCCATATTTGATTACGTGTCGTCACATGTGTCTTATGCGCCGACCTGCACTGAAGCATTTTCAGAAAAATCAACATTATGTGCCGACCTGTATGACTTTCGTGCCGACACATACTGAACCATCATTTTTTTAAAAACAAAGTTGAAAAATGACTTTATGTGTCAACATTGTGTGTTGGTACATACTGAGACAAACTCATCACACTTTAAATGACTTCATCTCAGGTTGACCTAACTGCATCATGTGTCAATACATGCTTGCAGGTTTTTAGAGAAACACCAAGAGTCATAATATTACATATTTTGAGACATGTGACTTGACTCATGCATGAATGAAAACGGCTTATATGTATGTTTTGAACCATATTTGTTAAGGATATGAATTTGAAAAATTTAGAGAAACAAGCATGCATAGATAAGAAATAAAAGGAAAAAACAAGTATATTTGCATTATTTGATCTGTCACTATAAACATGTAAATTGAGATAATCACATATTCAATAGAATTTTCGAAGTAAACACAATATCAAATAACATCCAGCATGTATTTGAAATACCTTTAAATAAAATGGGATAAAAGACATAGCTTACTTTTAGAAGGAAAATGAAAATATACAACCTCACCGTACAAGCAAAGTATGCACGAGCATTTCACGAGAAGCTCTAGAAAAAGAGCTTTAACAATTGATAACCGTACCATCAACAAAATATTTTCAACATATCTTCATTCATCTCCACCTTTCTAAGTTTTCTCAATATCTTTTACCAAAAGGCTTTTTATTGTTGATGCTTCTAGAAAACATATTCTTCTTCTTGACACCAAGTCAATCTGATTTGAATATGTTATCTAGAAAATATCTTGATGTTACTATAAATGACGCACCACAACTTCTTCATGGAATAAAGACACTTCTTCTTGCAAAATCAATAAGATAAACTAGGTACCCAATCTTTGTTGGGTCCTTGAGGGTGAGTAACACAATTGTTACATTTAGGAGATCATTGAGAAATGCCATAAGGAATTGAAAATCTCCTAAGCTTTCATTTGGCAATAGTATGACCTTTCATACAGCAATAGTAACAAGTCATATTTCGAGAAATGTTATGTTTCCTATTCAATTTCTTTTCAACAAATCTGTACTTACTATATAGTGGATTTAAAGGCTTGTTAAACTTTGTTGTTTTTATAGCATAGGTAATCTTTGGTTGTTGAGCCTTGATTAACCTGGCCTTAAGAGTTCTAACCTCTTTTTTTTCTTCAAATATAGCAAGTATCACATCCAAAGTTAAATGGATTTTCATCTCCATTATTACTGAAATTTCGATCATCTACTAACGAGTCCTTTAATGCTTTCATTTTGTTTTCCTTTTCTGAAATTTTTGCCTCCAAGTATGAAAAAATTTGTCTATTTGAAGCCAACTTTTTGAAAGCTTCAATAGCTTCTTTGTGTAAGACTTCAAAAGCATTAAGTAACTCTAAACGAGCCAATTCATCAACATATTTATTTTGTGAAGAGTTTACCTTAGTTTACTTACCTCCTTGATGGTGACTAGAGAGACATATCTCATCACGTCTCGATGATTCATAGTCCTTCTTCTTGTCTTCATGATAATGACCGGAGAAACAAATTTCACCATGTTGTGATGGTTTTTACTACTTCTTATTTTCATTTTTGATATGAGTTGAAATGCAAAAGCTGGATAATTCTTCATCATCATTAGATTCTTCATCACTAAAGGATTCAATGTCGCTTCCCCAAGCCACATAGACCTTCATAGGTTTGACATGTTGTTTATGTTGATTTCTCTTCTCATTTTTGTTGTAGTATGAAGGTATTATATTTCTTCCTTTAGACTTATCTTCCCTTGAGGATATAAATTTTCCTTTAGACTTAATACCTCCTTTATTTAAGTCATTTTCACCTTTCTTTTGCAAGTATTTATGATACTTTTTGACAAACAAATTCATCTCTTCGCCATCCAAAACATATTTGTTGCTACCATCATTTTCATAAAGATGCTCATCCTTTGAGGACTTAGATTTTGAAGCCCTAAGAGCTTTAGACTTCATTCCTTCCTCCTTATTTGTTTCCTTCTCATTTTTCTTCTTTTTCTCAAGCTACTTTTCACGTTCATCCAAGCAATTTAGTTCTTGCTCGTGTTCTTCTAACTTTCCGAACAAGGTAGTGAGATCAAGAGTTGTAAGATTATTGGCTTCCTTGATGGTTGTAACCTTTGGTTTCCAATTCCTAGTAAGACACCTCAAAACTTTGTTAGTAGAAATAACATTGGAAATAGGATTACCTAGCAAGTTTAAATGATTAATAAGATGTGACAATCGCTTTTGCATTTGAGTAATGGTTTCACCATGCTTCATGCAAAAGAGTTCGAATTCTTGATTAAGTGTATTGATCCGGGCTTGTATGACCTCATTAGTTCCCTCGTGGGCAACTTGTAGAGCATCCCATGATAAAACTCATCGACACCGAGAGCGGATATCAAAATTTTTTTCGCTTTCCAATCGTGTGACCACTTCTTATTATCTTCATCATCCCATAGTGCTTCTAGCTCAGGTAAGGTAACACCTTCTACAACATATATGGTTGGTGTAGGTCCATTTTGAATAACCTCCCAAACAGCTTTATCATAAGAATTCACATGAATTTCCATACAAGCTTTCCAATAACCATAGTTTTCTCCCGTAAATATTGAAGCTCTTTTATAATTCTCTTTAGGTTTGTGAGCCATTTTCTAATAAGCGTTTCGAAGCACAGAATGAACAGGGCTCTTGATGCCACTTGTTAGATGACAACGACTAGTCTAGAGGGGGGAGGGATGAATAGATACCCAAGCCAAAATCACCAAATAAAATTTGGGTTTTTAAAGTTATTTGAAAAAGAGTGCACACAGAAGGATTTGGTGTGGATTGACAAAAGTCATCTACATGAACCTAGTTACTGGAACTCGGATATGCAAAGCCGATTATGGAATGACAAACACAATACACAAATTTAACCTTTAATCAAGTATCACATTATTACTAGTTTAAACTAATTACTTAGTAATGCTTTTTCCAATGATAATAAGCAGAAAATATTGAACTAAGCAATTTATCAAACACTTGGTGTGCGAATCAATTTTCAGAATTTCCTTTGTGTTGTTGTTGATATGAAAACCACTTATAATCAAAAGTGATTATAAGTTAATCAACAACCAAGTTAAAATAGAAAAATTACAGGAAAATTCTTACGAGTCGATCAATTAATCAATACTATTTGACACATTATGTAATGAAAAATAAAGCGAGTAAAGAGATAATAGAGAGATTGACACGAGGATTTGTTCGCGCAGTTCCCCACTTTCGTCCTCGCAGGTGGGTACGTCTGTGCCTAATTTCCAATGTGAAATTAGGATACTTTCTTACTATGCAAAAAGTTGATATGCAAGAAAGGTGTTTAGAGCAACCATACAAACACAACTGATTCTGATGTTGATTCAATCCCTTTTCTTCTTTTGATCTTGAGTAAGACTAAGACAACAATGGATGCCAAATGACTGTTCAATATTGCTACTCCTTTTTGTTCTTTATCTCCAAAGCTTTCGCGCACGATCAATTGCATCGATTGTTCCATAAGACTTAAATTTGATTCATCGTTCTCTGCTAGTTCCTTTGTGTTATTTATCTCCAAAGGGTCATTTGCATACTTTATCTCCAAAGGCTTTCACAATTTCGTAATCCTCTCTTGAACGTCTTGCACAAAAATCCCCAAATCTTCACTCGATCTTGGAGGACAAACCCGCAGTTTTTTCGGATGAAGACCCTTAAAATCTCAACCCAATGTCTTGGATACACAAGAACCTAATTAGACCTTATTTGTCCTTCATCTAGCTAGCACCTCAACAAACGATTATTATGTGTGATTTGTCAGTGTGTAGACCTAAGATGGAGGTTGAAGATGATGAGAAAATGTAGGCTAATTTTATGATATCACCAGTTTGGAATGAAGGTTGAATGTGTCGGCATATACTGTCAAGAATAACAACATGTGCCAACCTGAAAGGACATATGTGTCGACCCAAAGGAAACATAACCTACAACCTTATTTAGAATAGTAGATGTGCCGACTTGAAACACGTATGTGCCGGCACGTAATGTTGAAACTGTCAGTATGTGTCCACCGAAACAAAACAGAAGCTACAGGCTTCAAAAATGAGTTACATGTGCCTGCCTAAGTTACTTATGTGTCGACACATGCAGTACATTTTTGTGTTGGAACTTAGTTTCATGGTTTGAGTTGATAATTTCTAAAACCTCTAATACAAGGTTGCCACACAAACTTAGAGATACCTTCCGACTTACAGAAATTCTAAGTTTTCTTATAGTTTTGACATCATATAAATCATCTAATGAAGAAGTTTCACTCACAGTGGGGTGTGAGCGATATTGTTGAAATTTCGACGGAATTGTGATCCTGAAATAGGGGTCAATTTCTGAAATAAGGATCGATGGTACCACATGCATTTAGTCGAATCGTGAGTCTGAATGCATTGCATTATTGTTGTGTTTGTTATTGTTGTGTTGGATTTGTTGTCATGTTGATTGTAACTGTTGTTGTAGGGTTGTATGTTGTGGAATGAGTGTTTGTGGATGAGAAATCTAATGCTTGCCTTATTTTCATGGTTTCCTTCATCTATTTATGATATCTCACCCCTTCTGTTTAAATGTTTCCTTTACATGGGCATCATGCAGATAATTTACAATAGAGGAGTTGAAGTAAGTACAAGATGAAGTCTTCTATTTTCCCTTTAGTGTCGGTGTCTGCTCTGATGTGTAACACTAGGGTTAGGGAACATTGTGTTATGTTGAGTTTGATTGAGATTTTTGGACATCTTTAGAAAAATTAATGTTTATGTTATTCTGAAGAATAATTATCTTTGAATAACTTTTTATGTTGATGCTTCTTCTATTTCAATAAAGTTTTGAAATTAAGACATGTTGAGTTGTTTTGGTGATTTTAAATAATTTTCAAATACTTGCATCTGTTACATATTATAATATATGAGCAGCTGATTGTGTTGAATTGTATGACATCCTAAATATGAAATATTTTAATTTACTATGATTTTTAATTAAACGCACAGGGTATATTTGGGGTGTAACATTAGTGGTATTAAAGTAGGTCGGTCTGTCCGACCAAGTTGTTGAGTCGTTGTGTTATGATAGTTTGAGACTGTCTTTACTGTTTTATAACCATAGTTGTTGTTTATGGTGGAAAAACAGAAATGGCTGGAAGGAGAGATGATGCTGCTATTGCGGCTGCTTTGCAGGCTATTCAGAATCAGCTTAATGCTGGTGAGAATGATGAGTTTCGTCACTTGGGAAAGTTCCAGAAGAACAATCCGCCTATTTTCAAGGGTAGGTATGATCCGAGTGAAGCACAGGCGTGGCCTAAGGAGATTGAAAGGATCTTTTGAGTGTTGAATTATATTGAAGATCAAAAGGTACAGTTTGGTACTTATATGCTAACTGAGGAGGCTGATGAATGGTGGGTCAACACTCATCAGGTGTTGGTGACGTAAGGTGAAGTTATTACCTGGGCTATGTTTTGTAGGGAGTTCCTGTGGAAGTACTTTCTTGAGGATGTTCGTGGTAAGAAGGAGATTAAGTTTCTGGAGTTGAAGCAGGGTAATCTGACTGTTGTTGAGTATACTACCAGATTTATGGAACTTGCTAAGTTATATCTGCATTATAGTGAGACGACTGGTGAGTTCTTAAAGTGTGTCAAGTTTGAGAATGGTTTGCATCCTGAAATCAAGTAGGCGGTTGGATATCGACAGATCAAGAGATTTCCAAATTTGGTGGATAGCTGTAGAATTTATGAGGATAGAAAAGCTCGGTCAACTCATTATAAGAGTTTGAGCGAGAAGAAGGGAAAGTAGAACGTGAACCGTAGGAAGCCTTACAGTGCTCCAGCTGATAAAGGTAAACAGAGAGTTGTTGATGATAAGAGGCCAAGTGGTGAAGGTGCTCTCGCTCCTCTTAAGTGTTACATATGTAGTGAGTTGGGTCATCATGTTAGTGAGTGCAAGAGTGACGTGATGAAATGTTATAAGTGTAAGCAGTCTGGACATCTGATTGTTGACTGCAAAGTTAATGTGGTGACTTGTTACAATTGTGGAGAACCTGGACACATCAGTACCCATTGCCAGAAGCTGAAGCAAGCTTCAACTGGAGGTAAGGTGTTTGCTCTATCGGGAATCCAGACTTCCAATGATGACATGTTGACTAGAGGTATATATTATATTAATAATACGCCTTTGATTGTTGTTATTAATACTAGTGCTACTCATTCTTTTATTGCTGCTGATTGTGTGCAAAGCTTGGCCTTGTTGTTTCTTCTATGAAGGGAGAAATGGTTATTGAAACTCCTACTAAGGGATCGGTGGTTACTTCTCTGATTTGCTTGAATTGTCCTCTGTCGATCTTTGATAGAGATTTTGGTGTTGATCTTATTTGCTTGCTGTTGGGAAATCTTAATATTATCTTGGGAATAAACTGGTTAGAGTTCAATCATGTTCATATTAACTATTATAACAAGTTAGTGTGGTTTTTTGCTCCTGGTGATGAGAAGGAAACTGGTTTTCTGTCTGCTAGAGAGTTGAAGGAGCTTTTGAAAGAGGAAGCTCAAGTGCTTGCGTTGTTTGCATCCTTACCTGTGGGGAGTCAAGCTGTAATAGATGAGTTACAAGTGGTGTGTGAATTTCCAGATGATATTTTGGATGTGCCACCAGAAAGAGAGATAGAGTTTGCTATTGATTTTGTCCTTGGTACTAGACTTGTTTCTATGGGACCATACAGGATGTTAACATCGGAGTTAGCAGAGTTGAAGAACCAATTAAAAAAGTAATTGGAAAATAAATTTGTAAGACCAAATGTATTTCCTTGGAGAGCTCTAGTGTTGTTGGTAATGAAGAAAGACGGTAGTATGAGGCTGTGTGTGGATTATAGGAAGTTGAATAAAGTGGCAATTAAGAGCAAGTATCCTCTTCCAATAATAGATGACTTGATAGATTAGTTGGTGGGTGCGTGTGTGTTTAGTAAAATTGACTTGAGGTCGGGTTATCATCAGATTCGAGTGAAGGATGAAGATATTCAGAATACGGCTTTCAGGACTCGGTATGGAAATTATGAGTAATTGGTAATGTCGTTCGACGTTTCTAATGCACCTGGAGTATTTATGAAGTATATGAATTGAATCTTTCACACTTACTTGGATCGATTTGCGGTGGCTTTTATTGATGACTTTCTGATTTATTCTAAATCAGAAGAGGAACATGCTGAGCACTTGTGGGTTATATTGCAAGTATTGAAAGAGGATAAGCTTTATGCTAAATTGTCGAAGTGTGAATGATAGTTGAAAGAGGTGAGCTTTCTTGGTCATGTTATTTCAGGTGACGATATTGTTGTGGATCCATCCAAAGTAGAGAAAGTTCTACAATGGGAGGATTCGAAGTCGGTTACAGAGATTAGAAGCTTTTTGGGCTTGGCTGGTTATTATCGCAGGTTTATTGAAGGTTTTTCTAAGTTAGCAATTCCGTTGACTCAGTTGACTTTCAAATGTAAAGCTTTTGTGTGGGATGTTCATTGTGAGAAGAGTTTTATTGAGCTGAATAAAAGGTTGACTATAGCTCCAGTTTTGATTCTACCTGAACCAGATGAACCATTTATGGTGTATTGCGATGTGTCTTTGATGGATTTAGGCGATGTGCTAATGCAAGATGGTAAGGTTGTGGCTTATGTTTCACGACAACTGAGGGTTCATAAGAGAAACTATCCTACTCGTTATTTAGAGTTTATTGCGGTTGTTTTTATGTTGAAGATTTTGATGCATTATCTTTATGGTTCCAGATTTGAGGTTTATAGTGATCATAAGAGCTTGAGGCTGATGCTTTGAGTCGAAAGTCTTTGCATATGTCTGCTATGATGGTGAGATAGTTGGAATTTATTGAGCAATTCAAAGATTTGAGTTTGGTCTGTGAGCTGACACCACAAAGTGTGATGTTAGGTATGTTGAAAATCAATAAAGATTTTCTTAATAATATTAAAGAGAGCCATAAGTGGGATGTGAAGTTGGTGGACTTGATGGTTGGAAATAATCATATTAGGAATGGTGACTTTAAAGTGGATGAGCAAGGTATGCTAAGGTTTCGTGACAGGATTTGTATTTCGGACGATTCTGAGTCGAAGAGAATGATTCTAGAGGAAAGTCATAAGAGTATCTTGAATATTCATCTCAGAGCTACAAAGATGTATCAGGATCTGAAGAAGATATTTTGGCGGCCCGAATTAAAACGTGATGTGGCTCAGTTTGTGTATGATTGTTTGACTTTCCAGAAGTCAAAGGTGGAACATCAAAAACCTGTAGGGTTGATGCAACCATTGGATATACTAGATTAGGAGTGGGATAACATTTCTATAGATCTTGTGACTAGGTTGTCGAATACTCCGAGAGAACATGATGTTATTTGGGTGACCGTTGACATATTGACGAAGTCGGTGCATTTTATTCCAATTAACCTCAGTTTTTATTTGCAGAAGTTGGCTGGGATTTATATTTGTGTAATCGTGAAGCTGCATGGAGTTTTGTTGAGTATTTTATAGAATAGAGATCCGAGGTTCACTTTTAGATTTTGGGAGAGTTTGCAAGAGGCTTTGGGTTCAAAGCTGAGGTTGAGTTCAACCTATCACCCACAGATAGATGGTCAAACAGAGAGGACTATTCTGTCTTTGGAGGATTTATTAAGGGCTTGTGTTCTTAAACAAGGATGTTCTTAGGATAGTCATTTGTTGTTGATTGAGTTCACTTATAATAACAACTATCATTCTAGTATTTGAATGACTCATTTTGAATCCTTGTATGGTTGGAGGTGTAGAACACCTCTGTGTTGGCACGAATCTGGTTAGAGTGTGGTACTTGGACCTGAGAATTGTTCAACAGACTACTAAAAAGGTGAAGCTGATTCGGGAGAAGATGAAAGCTTCGCAAAGTAGGCAGAAGAGTTATCATGATAAGAAGAGGAAGGATTTTGAGTTCCAAAAGGGAGACCATGTATTCCTAAGAGTCACTCCGGTGACCGGTGTCGGATGTTGTCATACCCTAATTTTTGACCCTAAGATTCTATTTTGCATCATCTGCATAGCATAACATGCACTTCATCTTACATAGTGTCTGAAATGTCAGTCAAAATAAATTTGTTGGATTAACAAACAAATCGGTCTAAATTTATTTCAAAATCTAACCAAACGCTGTATTTTTCACATACGTTTACTTTGCGCTGATTATTTTGGTGTGTTCATTTTATTTTTTCGAGCACTTTTCTGCCCGACTTTTTATTTCGTTTTTTAATCATTTTTATTTAAATAATCATTTAATTTATTTAGATCTAATAAGATATTTAATTTAAATTTAAATTTTTATTTTAAATTTTTTTTATTAATATTTTCTTTTTTTATAAAAAACACAATCAAACATCAGCAAGACCAATCAATTTCTTTTCAAAACAAGGCCTAAAACATGTTCCTAATAGCATTTGCCCTTTCTAAAACAAGGCCTAAACATGTTCAAGACAGGTTCATTTTATTTTCAAACATACACAGACATGTTCCAACATAATTACAATATTTTCATGAGTTACAGGACAAGGAGACAAGAAATTAAACTCTTTCCAAATAGGTTCGGACATGTCGATGAGGAACTCATAAGCCACAAAACCTGGTGGCTATAAAAGAGCAACATGCACATAGATAGAAAACAACAAGCAACCACACAAAAAGAAAAAAAATACTCATACCTTATCCACCTCACACCCAAACTGCAAAGTTTTTCATAAACCACGACGTGGCATCGAGAGAAAGAGACAGAGAGGGTAGCGACGCGAGGGAAAAGGCCATTTGAGGGAGTTAAAATTGAAAACTCGCCCTTTATTTTGAAAAGCTGATGTTGTGTTATATTTATGTTAATTTTATATTTGTCTTTGTAGTATTGTTTATAATGTCATGTTGTAGTGTTTTGTGTATATTTGTTGATGTAGTTTTATTAAGTTTGTAATTTAAGTATGCGTCAAGTCATTTATCTAGTCTATGTTTGTTCATAAATTAAGCTATAATATTTTGAGTTAAATTTGTAATTGCTTATGTGCTACTAATGTGTGTTATTTGAGTTTATGACTTGTGTGTTGCCATGAAAATTTTGTATTTGTTGTTTGGACATTACATATTTGTTTTCTGAGTGTAAACCTATTTGTATTTTCAGTTTTTTTTGTATGTGCATTTACGTGCTAATTGTTTTAATTGTACCAATGTGAATAATTCATTTAATTTTTTAGACTTCATTACTTTATCTTTTAAAATAAATAGTGCTAAGCTGTTGTCCTTTAGACTCTCATGTTTTCCTTTCATTTGTAGTAAGTGTGTGGATGGTTAAAGTGCATGTGTATATGAGTTAACAGCATGTCAAGTGATAATAAGGAAAGTATTTGTACAACTATTTTGAATGTATTTATGTTGTATTACATGGTTTGGTTGCTCAAACATTATTTCTTTTTCTTTTAATAATATTTTATTTTCCTTCTTTTTGTTTTTAATTGATTTTTCATAATCTAGAAAATTAAAAACATTTTTCTTGGGTATTTGTTTATTGTTACATTTTGAAATTATTTTCTCTAATTAGTTTCTCTTTAATTTAATCCATATAATATTTCAAAAGTACCAAAAATATTTTAATTATTTATTTTTGTTTTTTAGTTATTTAGTTATTTTTTTGAATATTAAAAAAATATATAAAAATATGTTGTAATTATTAGTTAACATAAATATTAATATTAAATATAAATTTATGCACAAAACCAGCTTCTTGAGCCTCCAACTTGTCCTCTCTGCACTCAGGAACTTTCAAATTTAGAAGCAACATCTCAACCACTCAAGATCTCATGGTACTTTGCCTTGAAACCATGGAAAACCACAAAACTTCAAGTTGGAATTCAACCAAACCATGGAACCAACAAGTTATAAATTTTGCACTCTAACCTTGCCCTATAAATAGAGGTGCAATTCATGCTTCAAGGGAGGAAAGAAAAGAGGAGAACAAGAGTTTGAAACCATAGAAAACACCCTTGAACCAACATCTTGCAAATCAAACACCATTTGTGCCAAAAAAAACACTACTTTGCACAAAACCTCCCAAAATCACTTCCAAACACTAAACCACCAAACCAATCATTCTAAAACATCACAAAACATGTCTTAGAAGTGTTCAGATCATCACAACCATCAAAAAGCCAGCAAATCCAAAAGTCAACTTTCAAACCTCATTTTGTTGACTTTCTGCATTTTGATATCCAAAACCTCATGCAGTCCATTTCTAAACCTTCAAACACTTCAAACATACACCACAAATCACCCTTAAGCTGTTCCAAACTTGGTTTTCCAACTGTAACTCCATTCACCTAAGGTTTCATTTCGGTCACTTTTCAAATTTTGCAAGAAGGAAAGGATATTCTGCTCCAAGTTTTTCCATTTGATTCCAAGCACTCAGAGAGGTCCTTGAAGGTATATTGGAGTTGCCCAAATCAACAAAGAACTTCTGGAAGAAACTCTCTTGAAGATTCTATGTTTTCTCTAAGAGGTAAGTTCACTTGTACTTTAAATTTTCAAACCATGATATGCTTTGATATACACTGATCATGGACATGTTTGGTATGATATTTGTGACATGTTTGAACTATTACTTGATGCTTATCATGTTTGAATAAGGTTGTGATGTTGAAATTGAAAAATTGAGATCTTTGAAGTTACTATCGGGTTTTCAAATTAAAACATTATTAGAAAAAATCAATGGTACCACTGAATTCCTTATGAAATTTTGAGTGAGTTTGATCTTTGGATCATCCACTTTCATGAAGTATTGAGAGAGTTACAAGTGCTCTTGCAAACTAGTTTTATTGAAGGCAAGGTTCAGCCATGGTGCCCTTAGGTAGGGCTTCAGGGCATGTTTAGGGTTACGTTTTAATTTGGGGAGATGATACAATGGATGTATCACCACCCCCGTGGTTTAGCATAACCTGGGTTCGATCCTGCTGATCAACCCTTTTGGCTATTTTTACATTTTCAAAGCTGAATGTGTTAGACGAAGACACGGATCTAGAAGGGGGGGTTAAATATATCACTTATTAAAAACAGAGTCGGCGCTTATCAATATTTGGTTTTTAAAAAGTTTTAAGCGGAAGCGGCCGAGGAACTATATTAGTCTAAATGAACCTTTACCGTAAAGATCGAATATACGCAACGCCTATGAAATCCGATAAAGACGAAATTTAGAATCACTAATTTGAACATACATCAACTAGATATTGTTCACTTTAAGGTTGGACAGTTTCCAATGAGTATAAAATATAACCCAATTGAAAAGACAGCACAAGTGTTTGTGTTCACTCAATTAGTTGAACACTTGGTGTGCAAGGCACCTCAAGTGAATTTCAATATGTGAGTGAAGTGCTATAGTATTCAATTACAATAAAAGATTGTAATAAGGTTTCTAAAATTGGTTCAACACTAGACACACCAGAATTTTAATCAACTAAATTGTTTGCACACAAACTCAAAATTCAGCAATGGAAAAAGTAAAGAGAGAACACCAATTTGTTGAGGCAGTTCCCCCATCGTCCTCGTTCGGGGTACATTTGCCCTCAATTCTAAAAATAGAATTGAGACCTGTATATATATAACCTATTTAAATAATCAAACCTAATTGTTGATGTAGAGCGTATGCCTTCTCTTCCCTTGATTCAAGCTGAATCAAGTCCTTCGAACGTGATGAGTAAACTTCCGGTTACAACATTCCCTTTGAATAACCCTCTGGTCTTTAAATATTTCCCGGGTGATTTCAAACACCAATAAATCGAACCCAAATCTTCCTATTACAATCCTCCGGTTACTACTAGTAAACTGACAAAATCTCTCGTTCTTCAATTACCTTCGCTCAGCTGAATCTGTGATAGACCGATTTGTGCAAAACCCCCTAAAATCCAAGATTCTTGGAGGAAAAAACCCTCACAATTTTATTCAAGAAAAATCCACTGATTTCTTAACCCAAACCTGATTACACCAATCCCATGTTTGGACGTAATCACCTCAATGATGTAGAATACACAACAAAAATAATCATGTGTAGTTTTTGAGAAAATGCAAGAAAGAGGATGAAGATGATGAGAACCAAATCAGTGTATATTTTCACTTTTCTTATTGGTTTATGAAGAATGAGCTGACTCAATATATATATGAAAATGTGAAAACAATTAACCAACTTAACAAACAATTTGAAATTTCACATAACCGAATTTTGGTGAAAAACACGCAAACGATCGATCTACAACAAGGGGAGGGTCGACCTGAGCTCTCCCGATTTCAAACTATGCAGAAAACAATACTTTGCATCGACCGGAACAGGTCATGCGTCGAAGCACATGACATAAATTTAGACAATCACAAATGCACAAAGTATGAGTTGACCGGAGGGTCGACGCGAGCGCTCCTGAGAGCAAGACATGAAAAATGACTTTTCAATGAGTCAACCTAAACAAACTATGAGTCGACTCAAAGACTCAGAATATGCAAAAATGCATTTTTTTTTCTTCATATATTTTGCTACTTTTAAGAGAACCTAACATATCTCTAACTTGACCAACATGATCAAACCTATATGGAACATATATTGTACTTTTTCTATTTGTAACTAAACATGTTTTTGACCAATGTTTGATGCAAGAGAAATAAGGTATGCATATGAGACTTGATGATACCGTCCAAAGTACATTTTTCTACCTATGTATGTTTTGACATCATTAAAATAAGTATAGCTAAGTATGAGGAACTTTTCCCTCATATACTCCCCCTTTTTTATGATGGCAAAACAGTAGAAACTTGGTTGAGTATAATGTGTTGTATCATCCTTCCCCTTACTCCATGCATTTGTCTAGATGTGATCTACACGTTCGATTAGTCTTATAAGAGTGATGTTTCTGCTTGATATTCTTCTCCCCCTTTGACAACATCAAAAAGAAAGAAGATAGAGGTTAATGTATTGCATATTATAAAGAGATAAGCAAAATTAAGCAATTTGCAACAGGTTAGTCATCAGCAAACATTCACATATAATGAAGTCGATCAAGGCATATAAGTGGATAAATAGAAAGACACTTAAAAGAACAAAAATATTTGCTATTACATAACAACCATTAATCATGTCTTAATAAAGCAAGCAAGTACAAGAAGAAATCTACACTAGAAGTTAATGAACACGAGATAATATGACATGCACAATGAGATTTTCAAGACTGCCTCAAGGTCTCCTCCCCCTAAAGTGATGCCCTTGTCCGTGAAAGGGATATTCTTGAGGTGGAGGTAGTTGCGCATCAGCCTGTTCCGTATACTCCGAAATAGCTTGATTGAGAGTGTTGAAGCTGTTAGTGATAACATGATGTTGTCCTGCTGTAGTTTCAACGATGCCATCTATCCTACCCATCACAGCTGATGCAAAAGAGTTGAAATTTTCTGTGTGAACTTGAAACTGGTTCTGCAATTGTGAGAACCGCTCATCTTGAGTAGACATGAAGGTTCGTTTTTCAATTTGCATGCTCCTCATCATATCAAGGAGTTCATCGTTGTTTTGTTGGGGACACGAAGGAGATGAAGGCACGTAACTTCAATATGGGGTCTTTTAATGTTCCCAATTCGGTGCTTGTGGCATGTAATTTTCACCCAATGATGTCCAGCCAGTGTGTTTCCAGGCACCCCATCCTTGGTTATCATCATGTACCTAGTCGGATGATTGGTCTAGCCAACCACTATCATTGTATTCATCAGTTTCCATGTGTTGTCCACCCTCTTTTTCTTCTTCTTCGTGTTCATCGCTCTCATCAGATTCCTCTAACCGAGAACTAGTGGCCTTATCAACAAATCTGTAGCAACTATCTTTTGGATCCCAGATATACCCCATCATAGTCAGAGTCATTTGGTAGAACTCCTGGTCAGTTGTCATAGATGTATAGGGAATACCTGGAATAGTTATGTTTGCATTATTGAGAACCGATTGGATAAAGGAGCCATATGACAAAGCGGTTCCTCTACCAGAGTCTTTTAGTGAGTAGATTCGACTAGCAATATAGTGACGCTAGCTAATCTTGATCTTCCTCTTAAGAATGTAGACCAAGTGAACCTCAGCTCGATCCACCCGAGAGTCGCCACCTTTCTTGGGACGCAGAATGTGCAAAACAATCCACTGCAAGATTCTATCAACAGGTTTTAATTTTCCAGTCGTGACTGATTTTGGGAAGAGGTCGCTAGAAATGATGTCGGCATCATAAGGTTTCTTCAGCATGAAATTCAAGGCCTCCTTGAAGTCATAACCAGTCACAATACGAACATCCGTTGCCTTAATGATTGGCTCAGCAGAAAAAGGAGACATATTGAACAGATTTTTCCATACTGAGTCATTAACATAAACCTTGTTATTTCCAAGCTTAGTATTAAACTCAATACCCTCAAATTTACCTTGAAGTCCAGTGTAGAAGACTCTTAATAAGTCTTAATTGTATTTAACATCACATTCTAAGAAATTGTTGAAATTTTGCTCATCCAAAAGGTCGATCACTTCTTGTATATGCATTCTCTCAGCAGTTTTTCTATAGTAAACATGTTGCTTAACTATGGATCTTTTGCTAAAAAATTACTCATAAATCTCAGAGTATTCAGGATCTTTTTCTCATAAATTTTTCTATAGTAGACAACATACTCAATTTTCAAACATGCAAAGGGATGAAACATGCTTAGTCATGACATAAACATCAACAATAACACGTAGCTTGATACATTGCCTTACACAAATGAGGTGAATGCGAGAGTCTGCGAATAAGGAAAGATAGTACCTCAACTCCAATTGATAAAATATTCCCTCACATATGACTCTATACTTCTTTATTGGTTAGATACAAATATGAAAAAAGCACACACACACATATATATACATATACATACATACATACATATATATATATATATATACATACATACATACATATATATATATACATACATACATACATATATATATATATATATATATATATATATATATATATATATATATATATATATATATATATATATATATATATATATATATATATATATATATAACATGTGATAATGACCTCCTAAACATGATCCGAGATGTGGAGAACACCAAGTTCCCTACAGATGTGAAAGAAAGGCTCTGTAGCGAGTGGTTTTGTAAAGATATCTGCAAGTTGATTCTTAGTATCAACGTGCTCAAATACCACATCACCCTTCTCCACATGATCCCTAAAGAAGTGATGGCATATTTCGATATGCTAGGTGCCTGAATGTAATACGGGGTTCTTAGTTAGGTTAATGGCACTAGTGTTATCACAAAATATCGGAACACGTTCAAGTTTTAAATTAAATTCGAGCAATTGTTGCTTAAACCATAAGAATTGAGCGCAACAACTACCGGCCGCAACGTATTCCGCTTTGGTTGTTGACAAAGCAACATAAACTTGCTTTTTGCTATGTAAACTCACCAAAGAATTGGAAAACAGATGACACGTGCCTCTGGTGATTTTCCTATCCGATTTACAACCAACAATGTCGGAATCATAAAAGCCAACCAAGGAGCAATCATTACCCTTAGAATACCAAAGCCCATACTTTGGAGTACCAGAGAGGTACTTAAGTATGCGCTTTACAGCTTTCAAGTGAGATTCCTTGGGACATGATTAATACCTCGCACACATGCAAACACTAAACATTATGTCGGGTCAAGATGCGGTAAGATAGAGGAGAGAGCCAATCATACCTCTATACGTTTTCACCTCCACATCCTTACCATTCTCGTCTCGGTTGAGATTTGCACATGTAGGCATCGGGGTATCAATAGCCTTGGAGTTTGCCATGTCAAAACGCTTGAGAAGCTCAAGGCAATATTTTGTATGGCTCACAAACGTACCCTCTTTCAATTGTTTGATTTGCAATCCAAAGAAATAGTTGAGCTCCCCCATCATGCTTATCTCGAACTCTCCCTTACCATATTCATGTTAATTGATCCAAAAATAATATCATCAACATATATTTTTACCAAGATTAAGTGTTTTCCTTGATGTTTAATGAAGAGAGTTGTGTCAAACTTTCCTCTTGAATACACTTGATCAAGAAGAAAATTTCTCAGACGATCATACCAAGCCTTAGGGGCTTGTTTGAGTTCGTACGAAACTCGTTTTAACTTGTAAACATGATCAGGATACTCATGGGATTCAAACCCGAGAGGTTGGGATACATAAACATCTTCATTTATATATCCATTGAGGAAAGAATTTCTACATCCATCTAAAATAATTTGAAATCTTTCACACAAGCGGAAGCAAGCAGAAGGCGTATAGCCTCTGGTGCTACCGTGAAAATAAGGTGCCGACAAAATAGAAGAGTCGCCACCTCTCGTTATTTATCCCTCAGAACGGGAAAGGGAACGATCGGAAAAAACCCGAGGCAAAGGGTAAGGAATGGTCATCGCAACCATTGTCTGGATTCGGGAGTCGGTTACGCAAGGGGAAGGTATTAGCACCCCTCACGTCCATCGTACTCGATGGGATCCACGCTTGCTGGTTTGTCTACGGGTGAAAAACGATCTATCTACGGCTGCTAAATCTAAACGGAAAGAACTAACTCGATAGAGCATCACGCTCTATGCCTACGTATTCCCTCGTGCAATGGGAAAGTCAGAGTCAACGTAGTTCGGGAAACTACGGGAGAAATTTGCTCACCGAGATATCGCATCTCATGCCTACGTACTTTCACACTGCGTGAAAGATCAGAGCTTACGTAGTTCGGGCTAACTACGGCTAGACAGGGTGTTCTCGATAACACGGGGTGAGAGAAGGGATTGACGATACTAGCATACGCATTCTAGCAGTTAGGTGTATGCTGCTCGCTCGACGGAGACTTAGGCATTACCTGTTTGTGGTAGAACGGACGTAGTATGTCGGGTTTAAAGGTATGGGAACCTATGGGCTCTAGAACTACGGTCTGGTCTCGATTGCGCTCGGGCAAGAGAAAGGGAACATCAGTCGTCAGCGGGAAAGTCTCGATCGCACGGCAGCGAGAGAACAAAAAACTTAGTTGTTAGTGTGCTAGCTAGGATATCGCGTCCTATGCCTACATATTCTCGTCTGGTACGAGAAATCAGAGCAGTTGTAGTTCAGCCAACTACAGCAAAGGGGAAAAGGGAAAAAGGGAGCTCGCTAGGATATCGCATCCTATGCCTACGTACTCTCGTCTGGCACGAGAGATCAAAGAAAACGTAGTTCGGCGCTACAGGAAAGCAAGTCTCGATTGCACAGGGGCAAGAGAAGGAGTCTCAATCGCCTGAACGCGAGAGAAAAGAGTTTCGATCGCATGGGGGCGAGAACAAAGAGGAAGCATGCCTAACACGCCTAAACGGGAAGGAACTCAGGACACACACGCAAGAACCTAATACGTAGGAGCGAGTGCGTCGTATATCACCCGAGGGACATATACTAAACACTCTAAACGATCGAGGGGAGACCGCTCGATTGTCATTTCCCACGTAACTAACGCTACAGCTCACAACACTCGACGGTTGCATGAAGACTTGAATAAGAAAGATGTTATCAAACGAAGCGGCTCCGTTAGCTCTCGAAACTGTGCGCAAGCTCCATTCCAATCTTCTCCTCTCTGGATCCTTGATGATGACGCTCGAATCCGGACCAATGTAACGCTTAGACTGTCATGGTTCGACTTATACGAGAAATTGAACTCTAAGAGGTAGCGTATTGATGTCCGTGTCAAACACAAGATAGAGAAATGATACCGAAAATCATTCTCCAATTGAATCATGTCGCACGGCCAGCCAAGAATAAAATCGAAGATAAAATCGGATAGAGAAGAAATGAGGGGAGAAAATAGGAGAGAAATCCAATCACAAATGAAAATAAAGTTCTACTCCTAAATATTAGCAATTAATTTCTACTAAAAAATATTCTAAAGAAATACTAAGAGGAAATTGCATACAGAAAAATAGCATGAAAAATCTATCCTAAAATGCTATAACGTTCTATAAAGAAAATAGAATGAAAAACTCCATATACAATAATATTCTAAGAAATACTATTTAAAGAAAATGGGAAATTCTATGTAAATTGCATACTAGAAAATGTCCTAAAAATCCCATAATATTCTATAAAGAAAATAGAAAAAAATTATATACTATGCAATATTCTATAATATCCTAAAATCAATAGAATATAAATCCTATATTAAAATCTATAGTATGCATAATATTCTAAACTATAAAAATAAGAAGAAAAATAGCAAAATAAATCTACAACTATTACAATCAAACATCCAATACAAAGAAATTAAAAAAATGTAAGGGGAGGGGGGTACAGCCTAAAAAACTGGGTGTAAAGCAGTAAAAAGAACACTGGGCCCAGCCCGCAATACAATAATCCAGAAAACTAAAGAAATAAAGAAACTGGGGGTGCGCTGGGAATATAGAGGTGCGCCCAGGAATTTCGCTGGGCCCAGCCCAATAACCACAAAAAAAACTCCATCAGGGGGGTTCGTGCAGGAATATAGAGTGTACATCCAGCAAAAATGTGAATTGGGCCTCAACCCATCAAAAACTTCATCAGCCAAAAAAAGGAAAAGGGGACGGGGAGTGTAGTATGAAAAACAGAGGTACGGATCCAACATTGAAACAATTGGGCCCAAGGCCCAATCACCCAATCCAAACAAACTTCCAAAGCCTCCCTCCCCAACGCCCTCTGAAACCCTAGTCTTCTTCTTCCTTTCAGCCTCCGCCGCCGCTGATGCTCTCACTGTCTCCCCCTCTCAATCTCAAACTTCTTTCTGTCTCAAACCTCTCTCTTGAATCAACCTAACTCACAACCTAACATCAAACACACTGAAGACCGTGAAGCACCCGTTGATGCTATCGCGACAGAGCTTGATGTTGTCGATGGACCGCTCATGGTGGATGATGAAGAACTGGAAACTGTTCGAAAATTGATGATGTACTAGGTTGAAGCTGCTTGAAGGTTCTGGAAAAGTTTGCTGACGAACTGGTGCATGTTCTTGATGGATGAATTTCCGGTAAAGGTGCACTTTCCAGCAACGGTTACCACTTCCGACGACAGTTGCGGCTGCTGCATGGCCGGCGGGAGATGGAGGAGGGTGGCGCTACGTGGCGCTCTGCATGCAGAGGGGGAAGGGGAGACGGGGCCACGCGTGGGGGTGAGGTGGCGTGTGCAGTGATGTGTTGGCCACACGTGGTTGCATGCAGAATGAGGTGGAAGTCCTAGAGAGAGAAACGTGGGTCCCTCTTTATACGACAAGTGGCACGCAGACTGGGATTGGGCCCCCAAAATCTGGACATCTGGCCCACCGAAATCTGATTAATGACTTTGATTAAAAAACTGAGACTCCATTAATACTACAATTAAGATGCTAATGATTAATGACTGATGATGACTAAAAACTTATTTAATGGAAAACGAAAGTTAAGACTAATCTAGACCTAATTAAAGCTAATCAATCCAATTAAACTTCCTAAAATGCTAATTAATATCTAATTAAAATCTATAGAATTCTAAACCAAATTAAATCTAACAAGAGATTACTCTATTAATTTCTAAACCAAATTCAATTAATATCTAAAAGCTATTAACTCCATTAATTTCTAAAACCCTATTAATATCTAAAAGAGGATTATATCTACTAATTTCTAAACCTATTAAAAATAGAAAAATCTATTAAACCTATTAAAACTATTTAAAATCTATCTAATAATTCTAGTAAAAATTCATTTAAAAAATCTATTTAATATCTATCTAAAATCTAGACAAAACAATTAATCTATTAAAATCTATTTAAAAGACTATTTAAAATCCTAGAAATTAAGGAAAAAAAATCTAAACATGCAAGAAAGGTCAATTAAACCGATTAAAAAAAGATGCGCGACTATAGCGAAATAAACGGAAAAATCGGACACCGAAACGTCCTCAAAAACAACAGCAAGAGCTGAAAACACCGGGAAGAGCACAAATTTCGCCATAAACCCCGCTTATTCGAACTGGTATGAAATGCCTGAAACGCCAGGAGAGGCTGCATTCCCGATAAAGCCAATCTGACTGAAAAAATGCAATGTCTGCGGTATGCAAATGCATTATGCAAAATGAGTCGAAGCATA
The DNA here is from genome assembly GCA_963859935.3 of Lathyrus sativus. NCBI lineage: Eukaryota > Viridiplantae > Streptophyta > Magnoliopsida > Fabales > Fabaceae > Lathyrus > Lathyrus sativus. The sequence goes on from OZ012737.1 coordinate 197,309,384, forward strand.
AGCCAAATGTGATAATTGGTTGGTCAAATTTTGGCGTGCAACAGCTGCCCCTATTCAAACGGCTTGGACCTGAAGGGTTGAGAAGCGAACGAATTTCAAACATTCAAAAATAGAAGACGGTTGAATACAAAAGAAACCCAGAAATTTGCCGATCTGCAGAAATAAACTGCTAAAACTGCTTGGGGAACAAATATCCAGCACCGAATCCAATTGTCACGACAACAAATTGATCAATCATCTGACAAAGAAACCGACTTTAGCATCAGTTATCTGCGTGACGCCACAGATAACAAACCCGAAGGTTGGATCAACATGCACTTGATCCTTTCACGTCGTCTAATGATAGACAGGAAGAGAAATACTCACGTCGTCTAAAGGAAGACGGAAAGACACCATCCCGAAGGAGAACAATATCTGTATTCACATCGTCTACTGATAGACGGAAGGGCACCATCCCGAAGGCTCACACTGTCTAATGCTAGACAGGAGGAAAAAACAATCTTGATCTCGCATCGTCTAATGATAGACGAGAGGAAAACCATATTCAAATCTCACATCGTCTAATGATAGACGAGAGGAAAATCAATCCACATCTCGCATCGTCTAATGATAGACGAGAGGAACATAGCCAAATCTCGCATCGTCTAATGATAGACGAGAGGAAAATCATAGCCAAATCTCGCATCGTCTAATGATAGATGAGAGGAAAACCTTGTCCGAAGAACCACATCGTCAGTGAGAACTAGTGGAAAGAAAACCATATAAACTTCAACACCACCCATCAAATTTCAGAATCCTTTCGTCTATAGGAGTTGATGGAAAGAACAATATCCTCAAAGGGGCCTCATCATCAATAAGGATTGATAGGAAGAAAACGACCTTCAAATAGCCATGTCGTCAATAAGAATCGACAACTATGAAAAACCAAACATTCTTCAAAGAGTCTCGACGTCAACAAGGATCGACGGTTAGGAAAAACCCTCTTGAAATGTCATCTCATCCGATAAGCAGAAAGAAAGCCAATATCTGAAAGATCGCCTTGAAACCTCTCAACGTCTAAAGATAGACGGAGAGAAAATCATACCCATACTCACAACGTCTAAAGATAGACGGAGAAAATATCATACCCAAACTTACAACGTCTAAAGATAGACGGAGAAAATATCATACCCAAACTCACGACGTCTAAAGATAGACGGAGAAAATATCTTGCTCAAACTCACAACGCCTAAAGATAGACGGAGAAAATATCTGCTGGGGAAATACATCGTCAATATGAACTGACGGGGAGAAAACCTGCTCGGAGGTACACGTCGTCAATATGAATTGACGAAAAGAACAGTCTATCGTCATCAGATGTTTGATGGACAAAGCAATAACCGTCGGATGATCTGAGAACCAAATAAACCACAGAACTATCTGAACAAAGCTGCTGGGTAAATGCCCCTGAACTGATTGCAGAGTGATTCACATTGCCACATAAGGCTGATAGAAAAACTGGCTTATGCTTCATATGCACATGCGTATGTTTGAATTTTTCTATGGCGTAATGCTCCATGTAAGATGGAATGCTACGCATTTGACGATGAGATGCAAATATGATGCAAATATGATGATATATGCAATATGTAAATGCAGGCTTGGGCTGCTGGAGAAAAGTAGTGCACAGAAGGACCATTCCAGCAAAATAAATGCTGGAAAGGTGAAACCAACTCCGCTGCTGGAGAAACTGGATATGGAACCGCTTCAGCAAAATAAATGCTGAAGACAAAGCCAACTCCACTGGGGATAACCGGGTACCACAGAATTATTCCAGCAAAATAAATGCTGGAAAGGCGAACCGACTCCACTGTGGATAACCAAATGTGCTGAGCATGATAGGACTTCCCTGGGGATAGCTTACACGTGCCAATGAAAATTGGACTTTTGCTGGGGAAAACAGACGGAATCTTCATGCGTATCAATGAAGATTAGATTTTGAAACTGATGCGCCCACACAGATTGGATCTCACAGTGATTGCCATATGGATTGGACTTCCTGAAAATTGCCAATAGGGATTAGGCTTTTAGGCTATCTGTGATGGGTCAGGTGCGACTGACGCTGGACAACATCCTGTTTGAATTCACAGCTTCTGGTTGAAGGGTCACGGGATAATATCACGACTTCCCGACATTCGTCTCACATTTGAATACTGGTTGAACCTGCTTAAGTAGCTCTGATGACACGGAGAGGAACAATTCCTTCGCTTCTGATATTGCCCCAGCTTGTGGGAACTTCTATGGGGATATTCCTCTAAAGGAAATCTGAAAATCTGTACCCTGATGGTCTGGCACGAACTACCCCAGCACTCTGAACCTCGGAGAGATGCTTCGGATCAAATGCCCCTCGGGCTAGAAACAACTTCTGCGCTTTTCTTAGGGTGGCCTGCCCCCAGTCTGCAATGACTTTGTCCCTGATTGGCTGATCTGCGGGGAGATACACTGGTTGTCCTCGAGAGATTCATTAAATCTTGACCTGACTACTTCAGAACAACCGACTTCAGATGGCTGACATCACATGGCTGACATTACTAGGGATTACCTGATATAGCTTGCCCCGGTTCACAGAGTACTCGGGCATTCTGCATTCTATCATGCTCAGACTTTCCACTGTAGGAAACTTTCCTTCCGTCCAGCGCTTACTCGCAAGTAAAACCAGTTGTTCTGCATAAAAGATATATTAATGCAATGCATATGGCAGTTTTGACATCCAATCTGTTCACTGGAAAAGGAAAACAGTTTATGGCATATAATGCACAAATCATTTATCAGAATATCAGTACCAACATGGTAAGAAGAACCCTTTTAGGAGTCAGTTTCGACGCGATCTTTACCGAAGTATGCCTTCGAAACAAACCCTGCTTCAATTAGGACTTTTTCTAGTTGTAACGTGGTCAAGTTCACGGTTTTTGAAAGGAAAGGATAAAGGCTCAAAGTTTATTTTAACCCACCTGTTCACCTTGATGTTCTTCAATCCTACGTTTAGCTAATTTGACCTTACCGTTTACCTCTTAGAGGTTGAAGGATAGGAGTGATAGTTCGAGAAGCTATGAGTTTTGGGAGTGACAGCCACTCGATCTTCATCTTTGACACTTGAGGTCACACGACTTGTATTTTGTTTGAGGATTTTTCTTTTGTAATCCTTTTCATTTTTTCACTTTCCCTAATTTTTGCCTGGACTGGCTCCTTTGAGCTTCTTTTGATTTTGAAGTCCAGCGGGATGCCCTCATTTTTGCCTAAGTCGTTTTTTTCAAGTTTTGACTTAGCGGGCTTTGATTCTTTTTGCTCTTTTTTTTTTGAACAAGTCATGTGACACTGGTTGTCTGACTCTTTGGGGAATGATGTGACTGTTTCACTCCTGCCGCTTAACCACTGTGGTTTTTTAGGCACGACCTCTAGAGGTGTGATTGATCCTCGAACGGACACTCCTTTCTGCAATTTGGACACTCGGTCAAATTAGCTAACACCTACCCTGCCCCGGGTTAAGATTGAGGGTTTTTCGTGTTCCGAAAGAAACTCCTACTACTAGGCTCAAAAGGGTTGACAAGGGATTATCTTTCTTATAACTCCGGTGTTTAGGGATTTGAAACAATGCCTATACATCATCAGCAGGTTTTATTTTCAAAAGCATACAATCGAAAGCTTGCGCGTCTTTAAACTTCGTCATCCTCCCCAGATTCCGCTTAACCAAGCGTTGGATATCTGTAAAAACATTGAGTGAACATGACTGGATTAAATCAAAACATGCATACTCACTTCATTATTAATATCAATTGAAAACAATACAAGTTTTACGAATGCAATTTGCACTTTAACAGAAAAGAATCTACAAATGCAAAGAAATGACAAGATAACATAGATTGCCAGTTGCTGGGAACCGGGCTTTTCGAACTTGATTTGCTGTTGAGCCAGACATCTTCAGAATTGATCGTCAAAGTCATCCTGATACTCCTCTGAACATCTGCTATCAGTGAACTCTTCCATAACCTGAACTGATTCACCCACTTGGCTGGATAAAGGAAGGTCGATACCCTGAGTCGTGATAGATATCCTGTTGAAATCCAGCAAGGTCTAAATTTGGCTTCGAAGCACCTTACAGTCATCTGTTGAATGCCCCTGTGCCCCAACATGGTACTCACAGCGAGCGCTGGCATCAAAACCTGGAGGGTAAGGCGGGATCATTGGATCAGTCTCCTTCGGCACTATCAGCCCACTTTTGACCAAATCCGGCAACAATTGACTATACGACACCGGCAGCTGAGTAAACTGCCTTTCAGGTTTCCTTGGTCTTCGTCGGGCGTGCTGATGCGGCTAACGATGATACGGCTGTTGACTCTGGCGGGTAACAGATATCTGACATACAGACCCAACAGGTTGCTGACTCTGAGTACTCGAAGTGTCAGGATACTGAATCTGAGGTACGGGAGATTCTGAGACATCACTTTCTTTCTTCCATTCTTCTTGAGAACTGACAATTGATTCATCTTCATGCACTGCAGTATAAGGAATATCTTGAATCTTCCCGCTCTTGATTCCGCTCTCAACATGTTCTCCTGCTCTTATCAAGTCTGCAAAGCTTGCATTTCCACAACTGAACAATGTGTCATAGTAACGACCCTTCAGAGTACCCACGAAAAGGTCGACCATTTCTCTCTCCACAAGCGGTGGTTGAACACGAGCAGTCAATTCTCTCCATCTATGCACATACCCCCTAAAGGATTCGTTCTCCGCCTGAGATAATTCTTGCAAATGCACGCGACTAGAAGTCATATCCAGGTTGTAGTCGTATTGCTTCACGAAGGCATTGGCTAAATCCGACCATGATTTGATACTGTCACTCTTCAACTGCATGTACCAATCCAAAGATGCTCCGATCAAACTATCTTAGAAACAGTGAATCATAAGCTTGTCATTGGTGACATGTGAAGTCATTCTTCTGCAGAACATAACCAAATGTAGCTTCGGACAGCTATCCCCTTTGTATTTCTCAAAACTGGGCATCTTGAATTTCTGAGGCATCACAAGACCTGGCACCAAACACATGCTCGCAGCATTCAGGTTGAGAGTATTCTTATTTATCAAGGAAGCCATCTGATCTTCCAACAGCTGAAGTCTTCTCATATACTCAACAGTCCGTGGGTTCTAAACATTAACTTGCGGAACAACTCTTGGATGTGGGACAATCCATGGAGAAGGAACAATCCTTGGAGAATTTGGCATGGAGAAAGTGAAACCTTGATACTCTGTGTCATCGAAAGAAGGTGGGCCTCTGACAGGGGTTTGCACAGGCTGAGCGACATTATTCACCGGAGTCCTCTGAACATTGTCCTCCCCTCTGGTCATGGCTGTCATGGCTTCCATGAACTGACTTAACTGGTTCTTCAACAATTCGAACTCGGCCCTGGTAACAAACTGATTCTGTTCTTCGGAGTTCATGATCTGTCTAGAAACTAACTCAAGTCCAGTGTGAATGCCGGGAAGTCAACTGCGAGTTGGACAAAAGACGAGTCAGCTCTCTGCTCCAGCTGAGGATGGACATGCAAGCATGAGATGCACATGAAATGCAATGCAAAATGCAACAAACACGAGATCACAACCCCCACAAAGCTCTGAATACTGTTGCGCTGCTGACGGGATAAGTTCGCTCTGACGAGAGAAAACCAAAATACCGGGTAGGTTGGAAGTCAAGTTTCCTGCAAAAACCCTCCCACTCATGGGTATGGACCTAAACTGACACAGGTTCGGCATCATATGCGGTCATTAGCGTCACAGACTTTCAAGAGCGATGATACGATACCCAGAAGGTGTGGCATCATCATCTCTTGAAGCGGCCTCACTTAGCTGAATCACAAGTGATCGGTTCCCAGAGTCGACAATTCTTAGGTCTGAAATCCTTTTGACGGCCCACTGGGCAGGAAATGGAAATCATTTCAAAGAATCTCTTCTGAGTGCAGATTTCGTGGGAACTAGTGTATGCCTAACATACAGGTTCACCACAAATCTGCTTCTAGTGCTAGGTATGTACTCGAGCCTGGGTCTGGCTTAACACTCATCAGAGCCCCTCCCACAACAGCACAGTAGCACCATATAATAATATAGTGCGGGAAATGTAAATACAGTAATATACAACATATAACGCACAAAAATAAACACCTACACACAAGCAAACAAGCGCTAGGATTGACTCTCGTCAGGACGTTGGATCCCTCGATTGACTCGCATAGGGACGTTGGATCCCCAGGAAACTATCACAGTCGCCAGCTGGTGCTACCGCGAAAATAAGGTGCCAGAAAAACAGAAGAGTCGCCACCTCTCGTTATTTATCCCTCAAAACGGGAAAGGGAACGATCGGAAAAAACCTGACGCAAAGGGTAAGGAATGGTCATCGCAACCATTGTCTGGATTCGGGAGTCGGTTACGTAAGGGGAAGGTATTAGCACCCCTCACATCCATCGTACTCGATGGGATCCACGCTTGCTGGTTTGTCTACGGGTAAAAAACGATCTATCTACGGCTGCTAAATCTAAACGGAAAGAACTGACTCGATAGAGCATCACGCTCTATGCCTACCTATTCCCTCATGCAATAGGAAAGTCAGAGTCAACGTAGTTCGGGAAACTAAGGGAGAAATTTGCTCGCCGAGATATTGCATCTTGTGCCTACGTACTTTCACACTGCGTGAAAGATCAGAGCTTACGTAGTTCGGGCTAACTACGGCTAGACAGGGTCTTCTCGATGACACGGGGTGAGAGAAGGGATTGACGATACTAGCATACGCATTCTAGCAGTTAGGTGTATGTTGCTCGCTCGACGGAGACTTAGGCGTTACCTGTTTGCGGTAGAACGGACGTAGTATGTTAGGTTTAAAGGTATGGGAACCTATGGGCTCTAGAACTACGGTCTGGTCTCGATTGCGCTCGGGCAAGAGAAAGGGAACATCAGTTGTCAGCAGGAAAGTCTCGATCGCACGGCAGCGAGAGAATAGAAAAGTTAGTTGTTAGTGTGCTCGCTAGGATATCGCGTCCTATGCCTACATATTCTCGTCTGGTACGAGAAATCAGAGCAGCTGTAGTTCAGCCAACTACAGCAAAGGGGAAAAGGGAAAAAGGGAGCTCGCTAGGATATCACATCCTATGCCTACGTACTCTCGTCTGGCACGAGAGATCAGAGCAAACGTAGTTCGGCACTACAGGAAAGCAAGTCTCAATTGCACAGGGGCAAGAGAAGGGGTCTCAATCGCCTGAACGCGAGAGAAAAGGGTTTCGATCGCACGGGGGCGAGAACAAAGAGGAAGCATGCCTAACACGCCTAAACGGGAAGGAACTCGGGACACACACGCAAGAACCTAATACGTAGGAGTGAGTGCATCGTATATCACCCGAGGGACATATACTAAACACTCTAAACGATCGAGGGGAGACCGCTCGATTGTCATTTCCCACGTAACTAACGTAACGGCTCACAACACTCGACGGTTGCACGAAGACTTGAATAAGAAAGTTGTTATCAAACGAAGCGGCTCCGTTGGCTCTCGACACTGTGCGCAAGCTCCATTCCAATCTTCACCTCTCTGGATCCTTGATGATGACGCTCGAATCCGGACCAATGTAACGCTTAGACCGTCATGGTTCGACTTATACGAGAAATCAAACTCTAAGAGGTAGCGTATTGATGTCCGTGTCAAAGACAAGATAGAGAAATGATACCGAAAATCATTCTCCAATTGAATCATGTTGCACGGCCAGCCAAGAATAAAATCGAAGATAAAATCGGATAGAGAAGAAATGAGAGGAGAAAATAGGAGAGAAATCCAATCACAAATGAAAATAAAGTTCTACTCCTAAATATTAGCAATTAATTTCTACTAGAAAATATTCTAAAGAAATACTAAGAGGAAATTGCATACAGAAAAATAGCATGAAAAATCTATCCTAAAATGCTATAACGTTCTATAAAGAAAATAGAATGAAAAACTCCATACACAATAATATTCTAAGAAATACTATTTAAAGAAAATGGGAAATTCTATGTAAATTGCATACTAGAAAATGTCCTAAATATTCCATAATATTCTATAAAGAAAATAGAAAAAATTCTATACTATGCAATATTCTATAATATCCTAAAATCAATAGAATATAAATCCTATATTAAAATCTATAGTATGCATAATATTCTAAACTATAAAAATAAGAAGAAAAATAGCAAAATAAATCTACAACTATTACAATCAAATATCCAATACAAAGAAATTAAAAAAATGTAAGGGGAGGGGGGTACAGCCTAAAAAACTGGGTGTAAAGCAGTAAAAAGAACACTGGGCCCAGCCCACAATACAATAATCCAGAAAACTAAAGAAATAAAGAAATTGGGGGTGCGCTGGGAATATAGAGGTGCGCCCAGGAATTTCGCTGGGCCCAGCCCAATAACCACAAAAAAAACTCCATCAGGGGGGTTCGCGCAGGAATATAGAGTGTACATCCAGCAAAAATGTGAATTGGGCCTCAGCCCATCAAAAACTTCATCAGCCAAAAAAAGGAAAAGGGGACGGGGGGTGTAGTCTGAAAAATAGAGGTACGAATCCTACATTGAAACAATTGGGCCCTAGGCCCAATCACCCAGTCCAAACAAACTTCCAAAGCCTCCCTCCCCAACGCCCTCTGAAACCCTAGTCTTCTTCTTCCTTTCAGCCTCCGCCTCCGCTGATGCTCTCAGCGTCTCCCCCTCTCAATCTCAAACTTCTTTCTGTCTCAAACCTCTCTCTTGAATCAACCTAACTCACAACCTAACATCAAACACACTGAAGACCGTGAAGCACCCGTTGATGCTATCGCGACGGAGCTTGATGTTGTCGATGGACCGCTCATGGTGGATGATGAAGAACTGGAGACTGTTCAAAAATTGATGATGTACTAGGTTGAAGCTGCTTGAAGGTTCTGGAAAAGTTTGCTGACGAACTGGTGCATGTTCTTGATGGATGAATATCCGGTAAAGGTGCACTTTCCGGAGACGGTTACCACTTCCGGTGACAGTTGCGGCTGCTGCATGGCCGGCGGGAGATGGAGGAGGGTGGCGCTACATGGTGCTCTGCATGCAGAGGGGGAAGGGGAGACGGGGCCACGTGTGGGGGTGAGGTGGCGTATGCAGTGATGTGTTGGCCACACGTGGTTGCATGCAGAATGAAGTGGAAGTCCCAGAGAGAGAAATGTGGGTCCCTCTTTATACGACAAGTGGCACGCAGACTGGGATTAGGCCCCCAAAATCTGGACATCTGGCCCACCGAAATCTGATTAATGACTTTGATTACAAAACTGAGACTCCATTAATACTACAATTAAGATGCTAATGATTAATGACTGATGATGACTAAAAACTTATTTAATGGAAAACGAAAATTAAGACTAATCTAGACCTAATTAAAGCTAATCAATCCAATTAAACTTCCTAAAATGCTAATTAGTATCTAATTAAAATCTATAGAATTCTAAACCAAATTAAATCTAACAAGAGATTACTCTATTAATTTCTAAACCAAATTCAATTAATATCTAAAAGGTATTAACTCCATTAATTTCTAAAACCCTATTAATGTCTAAAAGAGGATTATATCTACTAATTTCTAAACCTATTAAAAATAGAAAAATCTATTAAACCTATTAAAACTATTTAAAACCTATCTAATAATTCTAGTAAAAATTCGTTTAAAAAATCTATTTAATATCTATCTAAAATCTAGACAAAACAATTAATCTATTAAAATCTATTTAGAAGACTATTTAAAATCCTAGAAATTAAGGGGGAAAAATCTAAACATGCAAGAAAGGTCAATTAAACCGATTAAAAAAAGATGCGCGACTATAGTGAAATAAACGGTAAAACCGGACACCGAAACGTCCTCAAAAACAACAGCAAGAGCTGAAAACACCGGGAAGAGCACAGATTTCGCTACAAAACCCGCTTATTCGAACTGGTATGAAATGCCTGAAACGCCAGGAGAGGTTGCAATCCCGATAAAGCCAATCTGACTGAAAAAATGCAATGTCTGCGGTATGCAAATGCATTATGCAAAATGAGTTGAAGCATAAGCCAAATGCGATAATTGGTTGGTCAAATTTTGGGGTGCAACAGCCTCGAGTCGGGCAACCAGCGCATAAGTTTCCTCATAGTCGATTCCCTCCTCTTGGTTATACCCATACGCGACCAATCGCACCTTATTGCGTGTTATAACTCTATTTTTGTCTAGTTTATTCCTAAATACCCATCGGGTGCAAATTACTCGATGGTCTCACGGAGGAGGGACAAGGTCCCAAACCACATTTCTTTTAAAATGATTAAGTTCCTCTTGTATTAATAGGAACTAATGTTCATCGAGTAATGCCTCTTTTGGGTTTTTAGGCTCAACTTGAGAGACAAAAGCAAAGTGATAACAGAAGTTACTTAGCTTAAATCGAGTTGTCACTCCCTTTGAGATATCACTGAGAATGTTGTCGATGGGATGGTCTTTAGAAGACTTCCATGCTGGAGGAAGACCATCGGTGTTGGTTGGATGAACTTCCTCAATCCCCTCATGATGGTGATATTTTTCCTCCTCAACTTTCATTGGGTCAGGTTGATCAATTCCTTTCTCAGCGTCTTTGAGTATGTCTTCAGAAGATACACTTGCACCCTGAAGTGAAATACCTTTTCTAACACTTTTCAGATAAGATTCATCAAACGTGACATGAACAGAGTCCTCAACTGTAAGTATCCTCTTATTATATATTCTATAAGCTTTACTTGACTAAGAGTATCTGATAAAGATACCTTCATCTGCCTTAGAGTTAAATTTTCCTAGACTCTCCTT